>LR753555.1:142933-246302 GCA_902729485.2 Mus minutoides
TATCTATCTATCTATCTATCTATCTATCTATCTATCTATTGATATTTATTCGTCCCAATGAACTAATTTTAGATGTAAATTCCGGAGTCCTACCACAGGATGCTTAGTGACTTGACTGAGAGTTTCCATTTTTTAAATGATGTTGATACTCTTTGGAGCATACCCTGAGAAATCAGGGTCATGAGAGTCTGATGCCCAGTGTCCTCCCTTAGCTGCCTCAGGACCAAAAAGCAGTGCCTTGTCTTTGGCCAGTATATGTGAATCTATCTATAAACCATCAATTGGCTCTTCTCACCTGTCAGGTACCTCCCTGAGGCCCCTTGGTTCAGGCTGTTGTACACTCCTGGGCCCCTCAGGGCTGTAGCTCCCTTTCCCTTCCAGGATGGCCTGCACCACAGCCACGGGCAGCGGTGGGGGTGCTGTCACGCAGAAGTCACACTCGTTTGGGGCCAGGGCCAGCCTGGCCTCTCCATCCCCCCCTGGACTGGCCGGCTCTTCTTTGAGCAGTGCCAGGCCCTTCACCCTGCACCAGAGAAAAGCTTCAACCAGACCCCGACACTGACCTGTCCCCCACCTCCACAGGCTTGTGGGATGCAGGCCCTTTCCCATAGCATCCCCAGAAGGCAGCCCCTAGTCCTCCGTACCTCCTGCCACCACTGGAGGGAGAAAGCCTGTGTCCTTCAGGAGATGGAGAATCTTCTGGGATGTCAGAGATGATGGGCCCTCTGGCCCTGTGAGGGCTGAGGCCCAAGGCAGTCTCTGGGAGGGGCTGCAAGGAGAAGGCTAGGCCCAGCCCTTGACCTCTAACTATAGGAAGGTCCCAACCAGCATCCACCGGGAGTGGGTCTAAGGATCAAGGTTTGAAAATGATCTGTGCTGGGGAGCCTAGGTCTGGGTGGCTTCCATCTTTGTGTGTGGGGGGGGCAGGGATAGGGAGAAGAAACAGCTTCCTCACAATTCTATCTGCGCCCCAGGAAGAGGAGATAGAGGGGAAACAACACCTACCGACTGGATAAAGTAGGGGTCCTGGAGGAGGGCACCAGACACGGGGCAGGCATTGAATTTAGCAGATGCTGAACAGGCACTCCCCTCATCTAGCATTAGGGACCTGTGCAGTGTGGGCAGGTTAGGCCTCCATGCCCCTCAGCCTGCACCTCCCTCCCTCCCTCCCTCTCCCTCTCTCTCCCTCCCTCAGGCCCCAGCAGCCAAGTCAGCAGAGCTGAGGCCCCATTGCCAGGGCATCAGTCACATGCTGGAGTGGAAGGGGCTCCCTGAGAGATGAGGGGCCCTTTGGGAGTTGTGAGGGAAGGGAGGGAGCTTAGTGTGAGCCCCCAAACCAGGGATGCCTAAGTGGGGCCTAGGAATTTGAGGGAAAGGTCCTGGGAGGGAAGAAGGGAGGAGATAGAGGCCTACTAGGGGCCTAATGGATGGTTGAGTTCTGGGATAGGAAGGGAGCAGGGAGTCCTGGTTAGAGAGAGGATTGAAGATTCCTGGAAGGTCTTTGGATGTGGGTCCCTGACAGGGATGGGAGTTCTGGTGGTGGGGATGCAGGTGTCAACACTCCAGATTTCCCTACTCACAGTTTTCTCTTGGTTCCTGTACTGCTGGGCCCTGTCTGAAGTGGCCCAAACAGGCACTGGATTAGCTGAAAAGAAAGGGTTAATTTACACTTCAGCCCAGGCCTTTCACCCTAGAAAGGCAATTTCTGGTCTAAGGGAAAGGGGTGGAGGTGTGGAGTAGCCAGGAGTGGGGGTGGGGGATAAAGAGTTGGGGCAGAGGAACACCTTGCCAATGACCCGGTGCTGTTGACTGTGGCTCTGCCGCAGCGTCACCACCTCTCGCCACAAGATCTCGTTCTGCCTGGGGAAAGGGGAGGAGGATGCTGAAACATCTGAATTCCCCCACAGAATGGTGAGGTCCAGACTCTGGTGCCGGCAGAGGGGACACGCATCTTAAAAGAGTTAGACCCATTGTCTGTATGAAGGCTCCAACCAAAAGAGCTGAAGGAGTTGCCTAGAACCCTTAGGTGGCCAGTGATCCTCTCACCCATAACTCCACCCTTCCTTCCCTGTCCCGCACTGCCTGAGTTCCTGCAGCCGTGCCTCCGTGCTCTCCTGCACTCCTCTCAAAGCTTGCACCTCTCCCAGCAGTCGGCCCAGGTCTTCAGGACGCCATCGATTGTCATCTCCTCGTAGCGCAGGTACCTGCAGGCAGGAGGCACCATCCGGGACAAATAAGGCAGAGCTAGAAGTGCCAACCTTGGTGCTTTCCCTTTTTTTTTTTTTTTTTTTTTTTTAACAATTTGTCCCACCTTGCGGCGCACGCGCTCCAGTAGCTGCTCGCGGCCTCGCACGAAGCTTGGATGCTGAAACTCAACGTGGTCACGCTCTGGTCTGAGCAGGCCACCTTGCTCGATGCTCACCACCTTCCGAAAACCATCTAAAGAACAGTGTGCGGAAGGGCGGGGCGGGGCGGGGTGTGAGCGTGAATAGCTCCATCCTCTGCACTTAGTGACCCCCCAACCTGCTCCCGGCTTGGCAAAGGGACTCACACATGTTGAGTTGGCGAACAAAGCTCGCCATGTTGCTGTGCTTGAAGTACTGGGGCAACACTTCCTTGGCGAAGCGGCTCTGATCACTTACGAGGAAGCTGGTGCCACTCTACCGAGAAACGAACCACAACCATCCGCAAGCGGGTGGGGACCAGACAACGTGAGCGGGTGCCATTCACAGCTGGGCCATACTCACTCACTGTGTGGGGTCCAGATTTGTACCTCATTGGGAGGTAGGACTTGGCCAGGTCGGTATTAGCCTATCCTATCATAACCGCAAAGAATTTCTACCCTTAACTAGACCTACACGCAGTTCTCAGAAAGAATTAACACCCACCCACCCGGGGTCCATCTCAGACTGGTCCCAGACTCACTATGTGACTCTGAGCCAGAGATCGAGCCAGCTCTTCTCTTTTCTTGGCCTGTTTTCTTATCAATCGATGAAATAAAGTGAGAATTACCTAGGTCTCTGTGGACTCTAGGACCCTTACTTCTCCCCATCTTTGCTTCACACACCCCTTCTACCGTGATCCACTCTGGACAGCTGAATTGAGGTACTCACAGCCCAGACCCAGGCGGGGGCTGGGTGGACAGGGGTGTTCACAGACATTGGAGGGATCCCGGGGACCACTGAGGGAGTTGAGGGGCCCCAGCCCTCACCGGGCTCCAGCGGATGAGGTGGTCGGTGCCTGGGTCGCCTACCAGCGCCCATAGCTTGCCGAGGAAGGCAGGTACCGGGCTGGGGCCTGGCTCCGTGGGCAGCGCAGCTGGCGCTTCCTGCATGGCGCAGTCTCGGCCGGCCGGGCTCAGCGTTCCAGCCCGGCCGCTGCGGGCTTGTCAAAGCCGCGAAAATGCTGCGTTTGCCGCCCGCCCCGCCCTACTCCGCCCCTGGGCGCCGGGTCAGGCGGGGGCCGCGTGCGAACCCAAGAGGCGGGGCTCGGACAGCGGCCCAGCCACCGGCGGAGAGGAAGGGCTGGCTGAAACGTAGGTGTGTGGGTGGGTGAGCCCACGATCGAGTCTCGAGTGCTTCTCTTTCTGTGTTGTTTTGGGAGAAAACATCTGGTGGGCTCGGAAAGTCCTAGTTCATCTGCGGATATAGTGAAGCCTAGGTAAGGGCGGGCAAATAGGGCGGTGGGTGAAGTTGGGCTTGCCCGGTCTGCGAGGACACTAGGGAACTGGTCATTCCCAGGGTATAGGGTGCCCGGATCCCTATCCCCCACAGTCATAGTACAAAGACCCTTGAGGTCTCCTTGAGTGTCGGGCCGGACTGCCTTTCCAGCCTTTGTGTATTTCCTGCCCTCCACCCCCACAGCTGACTCAAGATCACAGAACGCAGGAATATTAAAGCATTTATTTACTTTACACTCACCCTTGACTCTTGGCTCCTACTTGTGCCTGCCCTCCCCCCAGCTCTGGGCCTGAGCTAGTGCGAGTGCACAGAGGGGACGGAGAGCCCAGAATAGACAGAGGCACAGAGGTTGAGAGGGCTCGCTGAATTAATTTATGGTGCTTGAGATTGGTCTGGTTGCTTTCATAGACCCCCAATTCCCCCAAAGCGCTGTAGTCAACGGAGCCCCTAAAGACGAGACTAGCAGCTGGGGCGTGCCTGCGCAACTTGCTTAGGCCTTCCTAAGGCTTGGGGTTCGCGCGGTCCTGGAGGGATGAGATTGCCCAATCACCGCACCAGTGTGGGCCGCCAGGGATGCGGCTCTCGCTTTAGTTTGAGTGTATAGCTGCGCAGGCGCAGACTGTGCGCGCGGAAGGCGTCCAGTACCGAGGGTCTCACCACGCAGAAGCAGTGTATTTCTCTCAAGCCCGCGCAGCGCGCCGCCAGCTCCTCCAGCGCGGTGTGCAGCTCCGGGGATGCAGACGCGTGCACCTCGAGAACGCGCAAAGTTTCGGCGTAGTGGCGCGCGGCGAAGCGCACCGGTCCTACAGTGTCACCGGAGAGGTTGAGACGCAGCACAGCCACTGGTACTGCTGGTTGTAGGATGCGCATCACGGCCTCATCTGGAAGCACAGGCTCCAGCTCCAGCTCCACCTCCAGCCCAGGATGGCGGCAACTCAGCGTCGCCCAGGCTTCATCAGGCAGAGGGGAAGCACGAGCATCTTCGGGGCACGCGCACCTCAGTGCCAGAAGTGCAAAAGGGGAGCGATGCGGAGCTGCCAGCAATTCCAGCGCGGCGCACGACATACTAGCAAGGTGCAGTCCAAGGGCGCGCAGGTGAGGGCAGGCCTCCAATAGCTTGAGCACAGCGGTGGGCTGCACTCTGTTCACCAGTGCATGGTTGTCCAGGAAAAGACTACGGAGCTCGGGACAGCTGCTAGCAGCCTTAAGCACCAGAGTGTCGTCCAGCGTGTAGGGTAAGTGGCGCAGGTCGAGGTGGCGAAGTTGGTGAGCAGCTCCGCAGATTGCGAGCACAGCGCCTAGGATGTCCTGGCCCGCATCAAAAAGCGGCTTCTCTCCGCGGCATTCCAAGCGCAGGCCTCGGAGCCTTGGGGCTCGGCTGGCCAGAGTGGTCAGCAGTTCGGTGGCCGTCCCGCGGCTGGGCTTCTTTGATGGCTCATATTCCAGCCTTAGGTTGTGAATGTGGTCCAGGCAGGAGGACAGATAGGGTGTCAACAAATCTTCCAGCTCACAGTCACAACTTATGTTAAAGCGACACAGAAAGGAATTAGCGCTGTCACCATGAACTGGGAAAGAAACTTTAAAAAAAATGTTTTGATTTGTGTGTGTGTGTGTGTGTGTGTGTGTGTGTGTGTGTACTTGTTTTACCTGCATGTATGTCTGTGCACCACCGGTGTGCCTGGTGTCTGAGGAGGCCAGAAGGGGGGTGTTGGAATCCCTAGAACTAAAATCACAGCCACAACTGGAGCTGCTGTGTGGGAGGCAGGAATCGAACCCAGGTCTTCTAGAAGAGCAGCTAGTGCTCTTAACTGAGAAGTCATTTCTATGTGCCTCTCACCTTGGGTTCCATCAGCCCCTCCTTCTTTTCTTTTCTTTTTTTTTTTCTCGAGACAGGGTTTCTCTGTGTAGCCCTGGCTGTCCTGGAACTCACCAGGCTGGCCTCGAACTCAGAAATCCACCTGTCTCTGTCTGGGATTAAAGGCGTGTGCCACCACGCCCCGGCTTTCCATCCTATTTCTTTAGAAGACTTCAGAGGTTTCTGCCTGAGGTTGAAGCCCCTCCCGGCTCGCCCCCAGCCCCGCCCCCGAGCACATATTTGTGTGTGTGTGTGTGTGTGTGTGTGTGTGTGTGTGTGTGTGTGGTATTTAACAAACTAGGCATGGTCAGTAGTTGGTGGAGATGGAGCAGGGCCTCCAGACCCAAGTGATTAAGTCTCTTAGCCTCTGTTTCCTGTCTGTTCAAAGGAAGCACCACTCCAGACCCACTACAGGAGCTTTCTGTGAGGATTAAATGAGTTATGTAAGGCACTTAGGTAAGGCACTTAGGATACTAGTTGAGGGGCTTGGGACAGAGCGCAGTGGTAGACTACTTGCCTAGCAAACGTCAGATAATAGATTCAATCCTCTGTTCCGGAAAAAAAAAAATAGAAAGACAATGCCAATTGGTATATAACAGGCAGCCAACGAGCCTGTCTTCACAGATGAAGATGAGCGGGCCACAGGAAGCAACTCACCTGATGGTTGTATCAGACCACACAACGCTGGTGGTGGCAGCCGTGGCCCAGGCCCTGCAGACTCTGGCGGCTACAGCACGGTCCCTGAGAGGCAGGTCACGGAAGATGAGTGCCAACACTTCCTCTGGCAGCTTGTTGACCGGCTCCTCCATGGTGTGGCTTGAGGGGAGGGGCCTGCCGCTCTCAGTGGCTGTGACTAAAGTGAAAGAGGGAGTCCCCGGGGTCAGAGGGGGCAGATGGATGCTTGTGCACAGTAATGCTGGGAGCCCAGGAGGCACTATGTGGTCTGTAGAGAAGGCAGAGATCCCAGGCCTGAGATGGCTCAGCAGATAAAGGCACTTGTCCCTAACACGGATGACCTGAGTTCTGTCCTATGGGTCAGAACTCTTTCAGAAGAACTGGCTTCTGAAAGTTGTCCTCTACCTCCAAGAATGCATGAATGTGTGTGAATAAACAAACAAACAAACAAAAAGTTTAGAAAACACGAATGAGACTGGAGAGATGGCTCAGCAGCTTAAAAACAAACAAACAAACAAACAAACAAACAAACAAAATCAAAACCCTGGCTATACTTGCAGAGGGCCCAGGTTCAGTTTCTAACACCCCAAACTTTGTTTTTTGTTTCTTTTTTTGGTTTTTTGAGACAGTGTTTCTCTGTAGCCCTGGCTGTCCTGGAACTCACTTTGTAGACCAGGCTGGCCTCGAACTCAGAAATCCACCTGCCTCTGCCTCCCGAGTGCTGGGATTAAAGGCATGCGCCACCACGCCTGGCCTGTACCCCACACTTTGGCTCACAATTGCCCTTAATTTCAGTCCCAGGAGACCTGATGCCCACTCTTCTAGTCTCTGTGGGAACCAGAGACACACATAGTGCACATATATACATGCACGCAAACACTCATGCACATAAAATGTGTAAATCTAAAAAAATGTTTTTAAGACAAGGTACTGGAGAGAGAGCTCAGCGGTTAAGAGCGTTTGTTGCTCTCAAAGAAGGTAGGACTTTGGATCCCAGCATCTCCATAGCCAGTAAAAACTGTCTATAGCTATATCCAGGAGAGCTAAGGACTTGCAGCCTCTGTGGCACTGTATGCTCCATGTTACACAGACACAGGGGTAAACCCATACACATTAAATAAATTAAGTTAATTTTAAAAAAGAAAATGCAGGGCTGGAGAGATGGCTCAGGGGTTAAGAGCACTGACTGCTCTTCCAGAGGTCCTGAGTTCATTTCCCAGCAACCACATGGTGGCTCACAACCATCTGTAATGAGATCTGATGCCCCCTTCTGGTGTGTCTGAAGACGGCAACAGTGTACTCACTTTTTTTTTTTTTTTTTTTTTTTTTTTGGAGACAGGGTTTCTCTGTATAGCTCTGACTGTCCTGGAACTCACTCTGAAGACCAGGCTGGCTTTGAACTCAGAGAGATCCTCCTGCCTCTGCCCGGGAAAGCTATGACTAAAGGTGTGTGTTACCAAGCCTGGCCCTCTCTGGTTCTTCAAACTACTTCCTCGTGTGTTGAACAAATGAGAAATAGGTTTCGAGTTGAGGAATCCTGTCCACTAGAAACTGACTGCTGGGCTAATCAGGTGCGAGTCTTAGAGAATTTGTTTGTTTGTTTGTTTGTTTTTGTCTGAAATCACAAGCCAACCAGGAAGAGATGGTACCCATGGGTGTCCCAGAAGGGGAGGCTAAGCAGTGTTAAGGAACACTGCCTCCACACCCTAGTAACTGACGCCCTGCAAGCTTTCTGTGACAGACCTGTGGTAAAAAAGCTTGTGGCTCTGTCTGGGGCCCCAGAACGCTCTGGCACCCTTGAGGAGCTGTTGTTCTAGTTAGGACCCTGACCCTTGCGCAGCCCTGGTTCCTGCTAGCTAATAAAGACTTGGGTGGCACCCTGCAGACACACCCCAGAGCTTGGCTTTTGGAATCTGCATTTTCTCTGAAGCTGCCAGTTTTGCTTCAAAGTGCTGTAAGGTTTTTGTAAAGGTTCACACGCCACTTGCCGTTTCATTTCCCCATGTCTTCCAGGCGCATGGTCTCTCGTGGAATTTACCTCAAGTATACGCTAGAGTTTCCGGATACTCCGAGCTAGGCTTGTCCTGGAACCACGGTACCCCATTTTCAGCGTAAAAGAGTAGCAGAGATTAGATCATCAAACTAGATTCCTAGGGGGCGCCAGAAAAAAATTCTCATCTCCAGGAGATGAACTGGCCCTCTGATTGAACCCCAGGAACTAACTTCAATTTGGTGGCTCTCACTCTGAAGCCCTTTCGGCTTCAAAAACCTCAAACCGCCAACCTCATGTCCAGTGGGCAACTCGTCCTGCCGTCTAACCTTGGGTGTCCGTATCTTACCTGCTCAGCGGACTAGGTGGGCTTTGCCCGGAGACAGGGGACTGGCCACGGAGGACAGTTAGGGCAGGAAGGAGAGGCCCTGGGCGGAGAAGGCAGGACGCGCGGGCGGACCCGGCGACTCTGCTAGGGCACCGCCCCTGCGTCTCCGCGCACACCCGGAAGCCGTGCGCAGCGGAGCCAGGCGAGTGTGTGGCGGCCAGGTTAGTGCGGAGGGTGGGTGGGTTCCCTCGGTGCAGCCCGAGCAAATCGAGAGATCTGGCTTCCCGAGGGTGAGCACCGCGCGCGGTGGTAACACTCGGTTGCTGGCCAGCTAGTGGCAGCGGCCGGTCCGACTGTTTTTGTGGGAGGTGCGAGGGGCTTCGGACCTCCACCTTCTCTGGTTTCTTGTCCCAACTAAGGGTTTGTGGTGGGTGTCAGGGCCCTGCGGACGAGAGGATGTGGCTGTAGGGCTGGCCGGGAACGGTTCTGAGAACCCTCTTCCTGTCTGAGTCCAGTCGTGCTCGAACCCCCAGTTTGAAGGCGGGGTAGTGGGCATGGGAACCTCCCTCCGCCAGGTCGCGTACTGCGCAGCCTAGCAGGGGACGTGTTGTGATGGTCTGGGAATCTCAAACTTTGTTTGAGTTGGGAGCCAAGCCCTTCCACCTAGCTAGAAGAGGGGCTACCTGGAGACTGTTACTTGTTAATGAGACCGGACATCTGGGTAGAGGCATTTGTTCTGGGACCCAGCCTAGAAGCCTCCCGGTGGAAAGATGCCTTAGAAGAATTATTTTTTCTTGTTGGTTTTCCAGAGATAGGGGTTCTCTGCGTACCCCTGGCTGTTCTGAAGCGCACTCTGTAGTGCCGGGCTGGCCTCGAACTCACAGAGATCCGCTTGTCTCCGCTTCCTGAGTGCTGAGATTAAAGGGGTGCACCACCACCACCCGGTTTGGAAAGGATTTTTAAAAAAAGGTTTTATTATATATATATGATTCAGACACACCAGAAGAGGGCATCAGATCCCATTACAGATGGTTGTGGGCCACCATGTGGTTGCTGGGAATTCAGGACCCCTGGAAGAGTCAGTGCCCGTCACTGCTGAGGGAAGGATTCTTGGTTTTTGTTTGTTTGTTTGTTTTTTGTTTTTTCGAGACAGGGTTTCTCTGTGTAGCCCTGGCTGTCCTGGAACTCACTTTGTAGACCAGGCTGGCCTCGAACTCAGAAATTCGCCTGCCTCTGCCTCCCGAGTGCTGGGATTAAAGGCGTGCGCCACCACGCCCGGCGAGGGAAGGATTCTTAAGGGGACAGTGAGATACCAGTTCCCTCCATCTTGTCTGTCCTATAACCTCACTTCTCCAACTCCAGTGGACTCCAGCGTGGCCATTTCCCCTATTTGCCCAGTGCTAGTGAACTTACATATTGATTACTCTGCCATTTCCAGTTCTCTAGTACTTGTGCCGACAAGCCTGGTGGTTAGTACCCCGACACAAACCAGTACGGTTCCAAATCTTTTCCCACCCCTTGGGATGGGATCCCATCCATGGGATAGAATAGGAAAGTGAGCTGTATGTTTCAAGAATCACCAAGCTACTTCTTAGGCATCCTTACTTGTTTTATACCTCCGTAGCTGAAGAGTTACATCGTGATTTTTTTTTTTTTTTTGCCTTATTTTTGCTAAAAACATTTATGGACTGGGGTGGAGCTCAGTGGCTGAGAACTACCATACACATGGCTCAAGGTTCAATCCCAAGTACAGAAGCCACTGGAGCCCTGCCCTGTAGTACAGGCTGGCTTCAACTTCCTGGTGTTCTTGCCCCTGGTTCCAGAGGGCTGAGGTTACAGATAGGGTGCCATCACCTCGAGTTCATGTCTTTTCATTTTTGACTTTTTGTTTTGTTTTGTTTTGCTTTGTTTTTTGATTTTTCGAGGAAGGGTTTCTCTGTATAGCCCTGGCTGTCCTGGAACTCACTTTGTAGAGCAGGCTGGCCTGGAACTCAGAAATCCGCCTGCCTCTGCCTACCGAGTGCTGGGATCAAAGGTGTGTGCCACCACGCCCAGCCTTTTTTGACTTTTTGAGCCAGTATCTCACTCTGTAGACCAGGCTGCCCTCAAACTCAGAGATATAACTGCCTCTGCCTCCTGAATGCTGGGATTAAAGGAATATTTCATTTACAATCCACTTCTGCTTTTTTTCTCTTTTTTTAATTTAAATTTTAAAGATTTATTTATTATTATATCTAAGTACACTGTAGCTGTCTTCAGATGCACCAGAAGAGGGCATCCGATCTCTTTACAGATGATTGTGAGCCACCATGTGGTTGCTGGGATTTGAACTCAAGACTTCCGGGAGAGCAGTCAGTGCTCTTAACCTCTGAGCCATCTCTCCAGCTTTGCTTTTTTTTAAAAAAATAAGAAACGTGTCTTTTATATATAAAGTAGGAGATATTACTTAATACAAAGAAAATTAAAATCATCCCAACCTGCCCAGAGATAGACAATAATTTTCAGACTATTTTAGTAAATAAATGTATATTAGTATATTTTCTGATGGAAGAGGATTTTCAAAATCTATGTCCCTTAGCCGGGCAGTGGTGGTGCATGACTTTAATCCCAGCACTTGGGAGGCAGAAACAGTGGATCTCTTAGGTTTGAGGACAGCCTGATCTACAGAATGAGATTCAGGACAGCCAGGGGTACCTTGTCTCAAAAACAAACAAACAAACAAACAAACAAACAAACCCGTGCCCTCTATGCTTAGACCTAAACAGGGCCATGGACAATTCATCATTTCCCTCCACAAGGTCTATGTTATACCCTGCCCAGGTGCTTTCTCCTTAACCTTGACTCTCTATTAGAGGTTTAGAAGCAAGATTTTGACAGGAGATGGATGGAAGCGATCCTGGTGTTAAGGGGCCCCGTCCTCAAGTCTCATGCGGACAGTTAGGGAATTTGTTTAGGAATAGCCGAAGAGAACACGGGCCCAATCACAAAGCAGGATGACTTAGCTGACATAACTGAGCAGTCAAGGATGGTCCAAGATAGCTGGATCCGTAGTTCAAAGTGCATGTCCTGGCCTCAGCTGGGCATGGCGGCACATGCACTCGGGAGGCAGAGGCAGATGGACCTCTGTGAGTTAGAGGCCAGCTTTCTATAAAGGGAATCCAGATCAGTCAGGGCCTATTATACAGAGAAACCCTGTCTTGCCCCCCACCAAAACAAAACCCAATATTATGTGTGTCCTGAGATGGAAGATGGAACCCACAGTGGAACAGTTAAGAGCACTGTCAGCTCTTCCAGAGGAAGCCGGTCAGATTCCCAGCACCCACGCTGATGAGTGGGATATGTAGACTGTCCAGGCTTGCTTTCACATTCAAACTTGGATCTAGGCAGGGACAATTAAGTGGCGCCACATATAGGGGGAGCAGTAGGACCTGCAGTGGTTTTGGGAACTTAGGCTGAAGGCAAAGCTAAGAAGAGAGTCTGGTTGGTTCTGTGTAGGGAGCCATTCAACCGCTCCTTAAAGACGGCATTGACCGACTCAGCTGTACTGGCATAAACAACTCTTAATTGGCATTAGGCAGTGTCGGCTGTTGTTTGATCTCGTGCCCGACCACCTGGTGTAGAGTCACGATGCAGCTCAAGACCACCTGTGGTAGAGTCACGAGGCAGCTCGGTGATTGGCCAGGACAGGGTATAAATAGGCTGCTCGCAGTGGGGCCATTTGCCATTTGCCATCATGGCTCTGCTAAGCTGTAAGTGCATCAAGTTCCTGAGTAAACCGTTGGGGAAGAAACCTGTTTGTCTTGTGTCTTATTCCTGCTGGACGGGGACGGCGCGCACGACAGTTCTGTAGCATGAACACAATCCAGCAGGAAGATATCTTTTGTCTGCTTCAGTAAGAGAAACATACTGGCTGAGGGCCCACTTCAGGGCCCACCTCTGTCCTGCTGTTACTGTGACCTTAGACTTTTTGTTAAAGGCAATGGGGGAGGGGGGCAATCCTGGATTCATGTCTGGGTTGGCAGGACTAGGAGCAGAGTCCAAAGCTGGGGACTCTGGGGAAGGACAGCTGGACCACATAAGACTGCATAGTTGTTTCCAAGTCCGGAGATGATCTCTTTGCATCTCTAGGAGGCAAGATGGCAGCCGACGGTCAGAATGGCCATGAGGAGTGGGTGGGCAGTGCATACCTGTTTTTGGAGTCTGCAGTGGACAAGGTGGTCCTGTCTGAAGCCTACACGGATCCCAAGAAGAAGGTGGCAATATACAAGGCTCTGCAGACTGCATTGTCAGGTGTGTGGCTGGACAGGTGTCTGGGACTTTGTGGGAGGGGCTGGGATTGAGGGCCCACTTCTGTGCCTTGTGGATTTATGCTCAGACACCTTTAAGAGAAAGATGATTTGGGTGAGGGGTTGGAAGAGGGATGAGGAGAGAGGGAGCACTTCCGGCTGTGTGGGGTCTGGAGCCTTCCTTTGCTTATTGCACAGGTGTCCTTGAGTGTAGACTTGTCTGTGTCTGATGCACCCGTTTCTCTTCTAATATCACCTTGCTTTACAGCAGCCTTTACTTCTGAGCAGCCAGTTCTCTTTGCCTCTAATTGCACTTTTCCGTTTTCTCTTCCTCTCTCACCGCTGCAGCATTCCTTGCCCCAGTACCTACCCTTTACTTTTCCCCTTCTGGACAGAGAGCATAGAGGCTGAAGTTGGGGGTTGGGAGAGTAGGCCGACCATGGGCTTAGCTTCCTCCTCTGGCTGTTTGGAGAAAAGTCCTGTTTGGGGGACAACAAGTGGCCTGACTGCTCGCCTCCGCAGAGAGTGGGGACAGCTCTGACGTACTGCAGATACTCAAGATCCACCGCAGCGACCCTCAGCTCATTGTCCAATTGCGGTTCTGCGGGCGCCTGTTGTGTGGCCGCTTCCTCCAAGCCTACCGCGAGGGGGCGCTGCGCACCGCGCTACAGAGGTGCATGGCCGGGGCGCTAGCCCAGGAAGCGCTGCGGTTGCAGCTGGAGTTGCGTGCTGGTGCGGAGCAGCTGGACAGTTGGCTGACTGATGAAGAGCGCTGTTTGAATTACATCTTAGCCCAGAAGGTGCTGCCGTCCGTAGTTAGGATGGGATGGGCGGGGATTCGCGGCTCAAAGCCGCACTGACTGTGCACCCCTTCGCGCAGCCCGACCGGCTCAGGGACGAGGAACTCGCGGAGCTGGAGGATGAGCTCTGCAAACTGACCTGTGACTGCACTGGCCAGGGTGGAGCCACACAGGTAGCTCCTGCAGGTTCGAAGTCCCCGGTTTCCTGTCCGACCCAGGAGAAACCACTGCCGGCCGCCTGCCAGACTTTTCTGTTCCATGGGCAGCCTGTAGGTGAGGTTCACCAGCAGAAGCGGGGGTCACCAGCAGGTCGATCTGAGCTGGAGCAGGGCTGGGCCCAGGCATCCGCAGGCAGGTGCGGGAGGGTGCGGGCTCCGGGGAACCCGTGCTCACTCACCTCTCGCTCACTTCCTCTGCAGTGAACCGGCCACTAACTCTTCAAGATCAGCAGACGTTCGCGCGCTCGGTGGGCATCAAGTGGCGCAGGGTGGGGCGCTCGCTGCAGCGTAACTGTCGGGCACTGAGAGATCCTGCCCTCGACTCGCTGGCCTACGAGTATGAGCGTGATGGGCTATACGAGCAGGCCTTCCAGCTGCTGCGCCGTTTCATGCAAGCCGAGGGCCGCCGTGCCACACTGCAACGCCTGGTGGAGGCGCTGGAGGAGAACGAACTCACTAGTCTAGCAGAGGATCTGTTGGGCCAGACGGAGCCGGATGGCTGCCTGGCCTAAGTCTAGTACTGTGGGGAAGGGTGGTCAACCCGCAGTTCAACCAGTGTTTGGAACCCACGGGTGGCTGTTGGGGTCTTTTTACCGCTGATGTTGCTACTGCTGACCACTTTCCATCTACTGGATTCGGAGAGCATAGGTACCTAGCTGAGCTGCTGGAGTGGAACTAACTGCTCCCCCCCCCCCCCCTTGCCAGGCAAGCAGCGCAGGGGTACATCACTGATGATCATACAAAAAGAGGACTTGGGCTGGAGAGATGGCTCAGTGGTTAAGAGCGCCGACTGCTCTTCCGAAGGTCCAGAGTTCAAATCCCAGCAACCACATGGTGGCTCACAACCATCCATAACGAAATCTGATGCCTTCTTCTGGAGTATCTGAGAACAGCTACAGTGTACTTACATATAATAAATAAATAAATCTTAAAAAAAAAAAAAAAAGAGGACTTGCTGCAAAGACCCACTAAGAACCCGGACCTTCTGAAACCTAGCTGTTACTCAAGGTGCTACAAAATCTGTCAGGAGCAGAATGCACGATTTTCCCCTCCCTTGGCATATACTCATCGTGGCACCGAAGCACCTTGTCTGCAGCGACAATAAAATGTAATTCTTTTACAGACTTGCGGAGATGCTGAGATCTAGACCTAGTTGGGGCTAGTCACCTTCAGTGGAATAGCCAGGTGGAGTAGGGAGTGGAGAGAGGGACAGGGTTTGGGGTACAGCAGGCTCAGGTAGGACCTTGAGGAAGGTGAAAGGGAGAGGTTGCTACCTGTCCTGTTAGTGAAGGATAATGGGGGTTTGGTGAACCATCATATACATTAGGTTTGGTTTTTGTTTGTGTATGTGTGATCTTTTAAGTATGTGCTTAAAACATCTATGGTGTACCTGAATTAGAAAATTAAAATTTCAGCCAAGTGGTGGTGCACACCTTTAATCCTATCTAGCATTGGAGGCAGAGTCAGGTGGATCTCTGTCACAGACCAGCCTGGTCTACAGAGTGTGTTCCAAGACAGCCAAGATTTTTTTCTCCCTGTTTCTATTGAGATCTTTGCCCTTGTTTCCATGTAGACTGACACATGTAAGATTCAGACTTTTTTACATACCATGTGTTATTCAGGATGTTGAGGCAGGATTGCTTCAATTTGGAAGTCAGCATGAGCTACATATTGAGACCCCCCCCCCAAACAAAAGCAAAAAGCAAAAAGCCAATCTGGGTTTCCCCACTTCCCCTGCCCCAGGATTTTCAATTAACTTACATTGTTACTAAATTCAACCTTCAAAGTTTATTTGAGGTGGGAGGCTTGGCCAGTGAACTTAATTCTGTATTGCACATAGTCAGAACCCCTGGTTGTCTGGTTGACTTTTGTGGTAGTGAGGATATAACCAAGGCCCCGAGGCACGCTCTGCCACTGAGTTACACCCTGGCTCTTGCTTTGTTTGTTTCTTGAGACAATCTCATTGTGTAGCTCAGGCTGGCTTTGAACTCATGATTCTCCCTCCATCCAGATGCTTCTGACTCCTGAGTGCTGTGATTATAGATGTGTGCACCAAATGTGCCAGAAAGTCATCTGAGGGCCTGGTGGTAGTGGCACATCTACCAGATACCAGCACTAACTTGGCAGGTGGCTTCCTATGAGGCCAGCCTGAGCTAATCAGTGAATTCCAGGTTAGCCTGGTTAGTTCTGGCTCAGGGCACTTGTACCCACATGAACACACACACATACACACACACACACACACACACACACACACACACACACACACACACAATTTAAAAAATCTTCAGGGGTTGGAGAGATGGCTTGGTGGTTCTTCCAGAAGATCAAGGTTTGATTCCCAGGAACCACATGACACTTCACAACCATCTGTAACTCCACTGACCTCTTCTGGCCTCTTCCGATACCAGGCATGTGCATGGTGCACAAAAATCATCTGTATACACAAAAACATCTTTAACAAGAATGTGATTTAGGCCTTCAATTTCCCACGGACACAGCAATTATTAAAAACCAACTATTAGCCCAGCATGGTGGCGTACGCCTTTAATCCCAGAACTTGGGAGGTAGAGGCAGGCGAATTTCTGAGTTTGAGGCCAGCCTGGTCTACAGAGTGAGTTCCAGGACAGCCAGGGCTATACAGAGAAACTCTGTGTCTCAAAAAACAAACAAATAGGGCTGGTGAGATGGCTCAGCAGGTAAGAGCACCCGACTGCTCTTCCGAAGGTGATAAGTTCAAATCCCAGCATCCACATGGTGGCCCACAACCATCCGTAACGAGATCTGGCGCCCTCTTCTGGAGTGTCTGAAGACAGCTACAGTGTACTTACATATAATAAATAAAATAAATCTTTAAAAAACAAACAAACAAATAAAACAACAACAAAGACAACTATTAAGTCTCTCTCTCCCCTATGGTCCCTTCCTTCCTTCTTCCTTCCTTCCTTCCTTCCTTCCTTCCTTCCTTCCTTCCTTCCTTCCTTCCTTCCAATGTGCATTGGTGTTTTGAGGCATGTATATCTGTGTGAGTGTCAAATCACATGGAGCTGGATTATATATAGACTGTTGTGAATTGCCATGTGGGTGCTGGGAATTGAACCCGGGTCTTCTAGAAGTGCAGGCAGTGCTCTTAACCACTGAGCCATCTCTCCAGCCCCTGGGCTCTGTTTCTTAACTTCAAGTTAAACCTTTGTCTTCTTCGTGCTCTTCTGAGACTTCACTTTTTTGCCTTTTACTGCCTTTTACATGGCACCCAAGCCTAATTTTAAAAAAAGGATTTAGAAATGAAAAAAGAACAAGGGATGTGCACATAAATGCCCCTTACTGCCACACCATTGCTGGGTGGAAATCCAGAGCAGCGTGTAGTCCAAGGAGTTCAGATCCTAACTCACCGCTCCACCTGCTGACCCCACACACCACATGTGCACATCTGTGTGTGCATGTGTGCACACCTATCCCCAAAGTTCCTCCTTCAGTGGCTGTTTAGAGACTCCAGAGTTTGGATTTTGCCCCTTATTCCGAGACAATGTCTCACGTAGCTCAGGTTGGCATCAAGTTCCCTGTGAAACCAGGAATGATCCTGAACTTCTGACCCTCCTGAGTGCTGGGGTTACAGGCACGTATCACCACGCCCAGTTTATAGAACGCTTGGGCTTAAACTCAGGGCTTCTCACATGCTAGGTCTACACTTGAGCAACTGAGTCACATCCCCAGCCTTCCAGAGTTGGGATTTTATAACAAGGCCAGTGAGATGCCTTTGGAGGCCTTTGGGCAGGAAGCCTGGAGGGGGAGAGAGAGAGAGAGGCCAAGGCAGTGACTGCAGAGGTAGAGAATGGGATGACTATCAACAGCTGCTTGGGAGGAAGAATGCAACAGGCCAGTGTCCTTGGCTGAGGGCTGGGGCAAGCTGATGATCAGGAGTATTTGCCAGTGGGATGAAGGCCTGGGGGAGGCCCTGATCGCTCTATTCACTGAGAATGATTATCCTGCAGGACTTTTAGGTGAACCTGGAGCTCAGCTGTCTCTATAGTTCCCGAATTGAGGAAACCAATCAAGAACGGAGCTGGGAGCTGGAATACTAGTGCAGGCTTCTAATCCCAGCACTTTGGAGGTTGGGGCAGGCAGGTCATTAGCTTGAGGCTATGCAGGGTACATAGCATCACAGCCTGTCCTTAAAACCCTAAAAGACTAGTGGGCAGGTAAGAGCGGGAGGTCTGGCCTGGATAACAAAGCAGCTCAAAGAGGTAGGAAAACCAGGGGATCTAGAAAACAGTCTACCTTGGCTCAATGGGCTCTTCTAGAAGCCTCCCCCAAACACCAATCCCTGACAGCCCAAACTATACTGCAGAGGCAACAGCATAGACATTTCTACTTCAAGGATGCTATGTTGGGGAGCAGGAAACTGAATCTGGGAATGGAGTGACAGGAATGAAGCGCTTGTCTGGGAAATTACTGCAGGCAGGAGTGTTTCCTTTTCCTGTATCCAGTGGATGAAGAGAGCAAAGGGGCGCTGGGTAGGAGATTCCTGGGGGCAGTGCATTCTGGCTGTCATCCTGGGGTAAGTCACTTAGCTCACTAAGTATGGCTCCTCTTTGAGTAGGGCTGCTGGCAAGTCTGCAGGAACAGAACTTGCTGTCTTGATCACTGGAGTGTGTATGCTTGTGTTTACTGGTGACAAGCTGGGCAGAGTTCGGAGTGAGGTGACAGCTTTATATTACTGGGGCAATTCGTGGCTCCTGCTTGGTGAACCAGGGCTGCTGAAAGAGATTTTCTGAAAGATGGACCGGGATGGTGGCCAGAAGAGCTAAAAGTTAAAGCACTCAGACTTAGGGGTTTGGGGCCTATCAGTTGTATACTCCTAAGCTTAGAAACTCGGAGTTCCAGCGTCCTTTCAGAAAGACTAGGCTTTCTTAGGAAGAGTCGCCCGCCCGTGAGAAACCCTCTCAGGGACCAGCCCGAAGTCAGAGATGGCACTCCCTGCACCAAGGCGGAGCTGAGCTCCAGATGTCGGGGCGTACACAGCTGGAGGATCACGTGGCACGGCCTCAGCCCCCTTCCTGCCAACGCTGCATTTGGCTCAAGCCCGGGTCATGGCTGCCCTTGGGACCCTGAGCTGACAGTTGGAGGGTCCTGCGTTTCGGGGGAGGTTGTCACCCCTCCCCCCGCGGTCAAGCGTGAGTGCTGGCGTCCTAAGGACCAAGGTCAGAGACCGGGAGGGGGAAAGGTAGAAGGGACCCAGCTTTGTTGCACTGGGTGGGGGCAGTAGGGGAGAGAGGACTGCGTCTCTCTGCCCAGCCTTTGGGATCCTTTCTGGGCTGGAGCTGAGGTTAGAAGCTGAACTATTTGTCCCTTAGGTTGCTGCGGTGCGGGCAGGGGCAGGGACGGAGGTCGACAGAGTGGATGAAGGAAAGATAGAGGACCCTGTGAAGGGCGGGGCTGGACATGAGGAGGAGGCCGCGCCTTTGCCGAGACGCGTGGCTTACGCTGCTGCTCAGCGCCGCCCTCGGAATCTTGCTCTACGCGCAGCGCGACGGGGCATCCCCTACGACCAAACCACCTCCAGCGCGAGCACGACAGCTCCCGCGGCCCACTGCTGGTCTCCGAGCACGCGAGCTCCCCAACACCGCCCACGCGGCCCCGCTGGCCTACGAGGGCGACACCCCGGTGCCGCCCACACCTACTGACCCCTTTGACTTCGGCAGGTATCTGCGCGCCAAGGACCAACGGCGCTTCCCGCTGCTCATTAACCAGCCTCGCAAATGCCAAAGCGACGACGCATCCGGCGGCTCGCCCGACTTGCTCATCGCGGTCAAGTCTGTGGCTGCCGACTTTGAGCGGCGGGAAGCCGTTCGCCAGACTTGGGGAGCCGAGGGTCGCGTGCAGGGGGCACTCATACGCCGAGTGTTTTTGTTGGGCGTGCCCAAGGGGGCGGGCTCCGGCGGGGCAGGCACGCATTCGCACTGGCGCGCCCTGCTGGAGGCTGAGAGCCGAGCTTATGCAGACATTCTGCTCTGGGCTTTCGAAGACACCTTTTTCAATCTAACGCTGAAGGAGATTCACTTTCTATCTTGGGCCTCAGCATTCTGTCCAAATGTACACTTTGTTTTTAAGGGCGATGCAGATGTGTTCGTGCACGTAAGGAACCTGCTGCAGTTTCTGGAGCTCCGGGATCCGGCACAGGACCTTCTTGCGGGTGATGTGATTGTGCAGGCAAGGCCAATCCGAGCTAGAGCCAGCAAGTACTTCATCCCCCAGGCTGTGTATGGACTGCCCATTTACCCTGCCTACGCAGGTGGTGGCGGCTTTGTTCTTTCGGGAGCCACGCTCCACCGCCTAGCTGATGCCTGCTCACAAGTTGAGCTCTTTCCCATAGACGATGTCTTTCTAGGCATGTGTTTGCAGCGCTTGCGGCTCACACCTGAGCCTCATCCGGCGTTTCGCACCTTTGGCATCTCCCAGCCTTCAGCTGCACCTCATCTTCGAACCTTCGACCCCTGTTTCTACCGAGAACTGGTGGTAGTACATGGGCTGTCTGCAGCCGACATCTGGCTTATGTGGCACTTGTTGCACGGGCCTCAGGGGCCAGTCTGTTCACATCCACAGCCTGTGGCAACAGGTCCCTTCCAATGGAATTCTTAGCTATCTCTCACGGGATCAAACTTCTCTTACTCAGCTGCAAGCCAGAACATGAAAGCGCCCTAAGGGGTTTTCCATGTGGGTTTATGGTGTACATGGCTTTTCTCCACATCACTCATTGAGAGAGCTAGGGCTAGGATGATAGAAACACAAGTGGATCTACCCATGGCCAGGCCTCAGCCCTCATGGACCTGGCAGGCATTTTCATATAGTTATTAGCTTCCTTCCTTCTCTCATTGGATTCCCAGTGGCCATATCTTATCTGTTCCCGTTGCGGTCTGGTGTTAGAGCTAACTATGCCATTCAGGTCCAGGATTGCTGGGTGGGGCCATCACATGTCATGGTCTTGTCCACTATATTCACCCACACAATTATGCCAGTGTATTTCTGAAGGGTGATCCATCCCCTTCCCGGAAGGAATCCTAAGATTCCTCCACTATAAGATTGCCCATATTCTTCAACTCCAGCTTCAAGGAAATCAACAGCTCATACTTTAGTACAAACACCCCAGTGGCAGCACATGGCACGCTGTCACTGCGGGCATAGGTGCTTTATTGGAACGAGGACGAGGAAGTCTCCTCTGTTCACGAGGATGGGAAGAGTCCTGGCTACCCTGACAGTGGGATGTGCAGGGTCTCTGGCCAGACAAAGGTCCAAATGGGAAGACACCTGTCAATCAGTCATAGGAGTACCACACAGGCCTGGCTGTAGGCCCAGGAACCATACAGACAGCTGGGGCAGGTCCCCTGCACATTCATCATGAACTATACAAGATGAGGCTGTACATGAGTTAATTACAAAAGTCATTATTTACAAAAATCTGTACACACATTTGAAAAACTCACAAAATTGTCATCTATGTATCACAAGTTGCTAGACCAAAATATTAAAAATGGGATAAAATTATATGTTTCTCTTCTCAATTCTTTTCAAAAGGATTACTATTTTAAAGCACATATATGCTACTTCCCATTAGCAAGACCCATGTAAGAAACCAAGCAACCTAGTGTTCCTTGAGCCACTAGGCCTTAAACAAAGTAGCCAAGCCAGGCCAGGCCAGGCCAGGCCAGGCCAGTGCCCAGAACTAGGGCAAGGAGCTGGCCCACAGTGCATAACAGAATGCTGTAATGTAACAAAAGAGGAAGGTGTCTTTGGCTAACACTTTGGCATTAAATAAAAGAGGCAAACAAGATGGAGACATGCAGCCCTGTCAGCCAGGTTGGACCGGAGACACAGGTGACCTTAAAGGCTGGCTCCCAGAGCAGCAGTGGGAACCAGGCCTGGTACATACCTGGTAGGAAACTATTTCAACCACTTAGGTACACCACCTGGGCATGGCAAGGAGCATTCACACAGGAGAAGCAGGGAAGGGCAGTGGGCCACACCAGCCACAGCCAGCTCATCAAGTCACTAAAGTGGATGTAGTGCAAATATTGCAACCAAGTACTACCGACACGCTACCTGTTCTGCTCACCTTAAGGGCCACATGGCAATGTTGGGCCAAAAGCAGGACCCTGTTCTCATCCTGGGAATATTTTCTTATCTAGAGAAAGAGTCCCGCCTTCCCTATGTGTGCAGGACAGGGGCTGACGTGTCCTTTATTACATGTTAGTTAAGAGAGCCCTCATCAAGACTCAAAGTTTGTGCTTCTCTTTGCACACTGCGTTCTCTCCTGGCAACAGCAGGCTTAGGAGAGAATATCTGGGTCCTCCATCCCAAGGCAGAGGACTCAGCCCAAATCCTTCTTCCAAACCCTTCTGAGTCCCAGGGCCCTTCAATACTGCCAAGGTGCCCAAGCAAACACACAGGATGGCACGGAAACCCAGTGAGCTGGATGTGACGCACAGTTCCATGGACAGGGAAAGCAGTGATGTCCTTAGGGCAGCTCTGCTGTTCTCGGGTGGGCACCAGGCCTGGGGGGGCCGTACAGGGTCACGGAGGCAATGTGGTTGTTCTGCATGACCTGGCGTAAGAAGAACAGCAGCAGGTCACGACGAGAGGGTGCACACACAGCGTACTTCACACAGGCCCGGGCCCTGCATTTCCTGTCAGTGGGGCTTACTTCTGCTCAAGGTCTGCCAGTTCTTCACGGGATTCACGGCTTTATAAAGCCTTGTATTGTATCCAGTCTCTACAACTTCGAAAGCCTGCTGATGTATGGCATCCAGATTAAGGGGGGGTGGCTCCCAGGCTTCTCTCAAACCACTGGGGTGCCCCAGGGCCACTCATCCACGTGGGGCTCAAGGATCAGCACACCCAAGTGTGGCACACTTGCTCTGAGGTTCCCCACTCCCTGCTTACTGATAAATAAGGCATCACAGACAGGCTCATCCTGTTGGATAAGACTTCTTCACGTTCTTGACCCCAGATTGCTCCAGCCTGTATTTTTCTTTTTTGACATTATTAATTTTTTTTTTTTTTTTTGGTTTTTCAAGACAGAGTTTCTCTGTGTAACCTTGGCTGTCCTGGAGCTCACTTTGTAGACCAGGCTGGCCTCGAACTCAGAAATCCTCCTGCCTCTGCCGGCTGACATTATTAATTTTGCCTGTGGCAAGGGGCATGCACTTCCCACAGAATACATGTAGAAGTCAGAGAACAACTTTTCAGACACTGCTCTCTTACCATGTGAGTGGCAGGTCCTTAGGCCTGGCAGTGAGCACCTCTACCTGTTGAGCTACCTCTCTGGTTCCCTAATCATCATGCCTGAGCTTTAGACAGCAGAGATGAGGAAGGATTCATCTGTCCAGCATGGCTGTTATGTTAACCCACCTACAATTCTCCTCAATCACTTGCTTGGCCTTGCTACAATGACAAAGCCCTTAGCAGCATATTTGGCCCCTAGGACTCACCTCAAAGATCATCCGCTGAAGACCAAAGCAGAATGTGGAGCCAAATGGATTGGTGTTATTTGGGGATGAGGACCTGAAGGCAGAGAATCCAGAATTAGAGAAAGGTCAAGCAGCGTTCCTCCTGGGATGTGGGTTACAGGCCAGTGGGCTCTCATGACAAAGCGTGTCTGTTGCATACATTGGCCTCCAGGTCAAGTGGTAAGCTGTGGCTTCTTTGAACTCTGAGTCAAAGATCAAAGAAGGCTGCTCTGCAGGTTAGTTTTTCTCAACATGAACTAGATTCACCTGGGAAGAGGATACCCTTGTTGAGGAATTGCTTCATCAGACTGGCATGAGGGTATGTCCATGAGGTATTTTTAGTGACTGATGTAGGAAGGCCCAGCACACTATGTATGGTGCTACTCTTGGGCAGGGGGTGCTGATTTGTGTAAGAGAGCAAGTTGTAGCTGGGCATAGCAGTGAGGGTCTTTACCCAGAGGGCAGGAGCAGGTGGATCTCTGTGATTTCAAGGCCAGCCAGGCCTACATAGAAAGAGATCCTCTTTACCCATTCCCCAAAGAAAGCTGAACAAGCCAGGGAAAGCCAGCCAGTAAGTGGCTTTCCTCCATGGTTCCTGCCCTGATGCCCCAACGATAGATTTTAATCAGACCGTGCAAGCCAAATAAATCCTTTTCTCCCCACAGCAACAGAGTCAAACTAGGACAGTTCCTACAGAACTGAATGGCATGGAAATAAGTCAGGAAGGCCCCTTTGAGTGAGAGGGCACCTCAGCATGGCAGCAAAAGGTTAGAGCTTACAGCAGGTAGCAGATCTGATGGGAAAGGAAAGCTGAAAACAGGGAGTCAGACAACTGCTTATTCTGAATAAGGGTCATGTGAGAGGACCCTTAGAGATAGGGCAGGGGATGGGGAGATGTACCAAGGGCAACCTCTCACAGTAAACATGAAGAACAGCTGATCTAATCCTAACATGCATGACAGGTTAGGGAGTATATTTTAGCAACACTGCCTGGAGCTGGAATTTAGCTCAGGCTGGCACATACTAAGTAAACATACTATACTGAGCTGTATCACTAGTCCAGAAATTTATGTAGCTTGTACATTAGCCACTGCTAGACTTCCCTGAGCAGATGCAGCAACCTCCCACTTACCTGTGCAAGACAACAGGCTTCTCCACAGGATGGCCCAGAAGCTCCTGGATGCTGTCCCACTGCAAAAGGGATAGGGGCAGCAGGGGTCAGCAAGGACCCAGACACAGCTGTGACTAATGCACTGCTCAGAGAACATGGCCCTAGACATGCACACCTCCTTCTCAGACCACCAGACAGAAAGATAAGAGCTTACCTTGCTGTAGGTTGTGCATATTTCAGTCTGACCACCTGCATTTTCTGGAAAGAGAAGATGGTGCAGGCTGGATTGAGCTGGCCATGGTTACCTGTAGGTCCAGCCACAGGCAGAATCTAGACTAGCCACACTTTGTGCTATGGCTGGAGTACACAGGGAGCAAAGGCAGGTTGTTTGGAAGAATGTGAAAGGGCAAAGGGAGGCCAGTCTTGGTGTGAGCTACACTAGTTGGCCATAGGCACACTGGGTGATAATCTGCAGACAGGAAACTCCTCTGTCCACAGCCAATAGTGCCAGTCACAGGAGAACAAAGGACCATCCCAGAGCAGCTAAGGCTCTAGGGAGAAGACAGTGAACAAGGACACTACCAGCCCAAGCACTACACTCGGCTGGCTGCTCCTCTCTTCTTTTTTTTCTTTCCTTTTCCTCTCCTCTCCACTCCTTTCCCTTTCCCTTTCCTTCCTCTCCTCTCCTCTCCTCTCCTCTCTCTCTCTCTCAAAATTTATTTATTATATGTAAGAACCTGTAGCTGTCTTCAGATACCCCAGAAGAGGGCATCAAATCTCATTACGGATGGTTGTGAGCCTCCATGTGGTTGCTGGGATTTGAGCTCATGACCTTCAGAAGAGCAGTCGGCGCTCTTACCCACTGAGCCATCTCTCTAGCCCCTCTCTACTTTCTTCAGCCCCTCTCTACTTTCTTCATATAGGCAGGTAACTGCACATCCCTTTAACCTGAGGGGACTCTCGACTCACCTTTCTTTATGGCTAGTGGGATCTTGAACTCACAGCGGTGGTAACTAGAAAGAAGACAGACAAAGATAAAACCTGTTTCTCAGGAGGCCTAACCACTCTTACATCTCTACTCAGCATCCCAGACAAGGCAGAACCCTATGTTACCTGCCCAAAGTCCTGGCTTGGGATCTTTGACAACATTCATTGGGGGGAAGGCCCAACTCAGACGCTGAAGCCCAACAGAAAAGGACATGGCTTTCAGGTCTAAAAGGACTACTAACTATAGCTCTACGTGATCAAGGTTTCTGGTTGGGCATGGTGGCTCATACTTGTAATCCCAGAAGGAGGGGGATGAGAGATGAGGATTGATTTGAGTTTGAGGTTAGCCTAGGTTACACAGCATGCACCAGACCAGAAGACCCTGCCTATAAATGCTAACAGTTTCTGACTGTATCTTCTATTTGTATACAGTACACACAGATGTACTGAGCAGGTGCACAGAAGGCACTTAGCATCCATTTATTTCCCACAAGCTGGAAGTGTCAGGCAGAGGCCCAGAGTGCCTTGAGTGCCCCCGGCCCACTCGAGGCACTGGGTTCAGCGGCCAGCACCACACTCAGCCACAAGTTCCGTCCCTCTCGCTCACCTAAGGTATACTCACATGTTAAAGTTATAATGCCCAGGGTAATTGGTATGCAGGACAAACTTCTTCACTTTGTGTGTATTTGCATCAAACAGGATGTCCTGACAAAGAAAACAAGACGTTCAAGTACAAAAAGTCACCAAGGCAGGTCAGGGGCCTTTCCAAGAGAATTCCAACTTAGAGCCTTCAATCATGAGAACACTGGGAGCTTCTTCACATATTTAGAGGCCTTAACCAGGCATCTGTGGTGGAGGGGGCCTGGCAGGAGGGGGCCTGGCAGGAGGGGGCCTGGCAGGAGGGGGCCTGGCAGGAGAGGGCCTGGCAGGAGGGGGCCTGGCAGGAACACGAGTTCTAGTTCCACTGCTTGGCAACTTCAACAGCCAAGGAAGGGAAATCTTATTTTTCCAATGGGACCTAGATTTTTTTTTTTTTTTTTTAAACCAAATGCAGATTCCTGCTCAAAGCCACCAAGAAGACTCAGGGCAGTTTACTCTGGAAAGGCTCAGGTACCCACTTACGTAAATACTATAACCAACTGGACTCCAGCTTCTATAAAAATTGACAAGTAATGGAATTGCCATTCAACATAACCAATTATCAGAATTGAAACCTGAATTTGATGTCATCTGCTAACCATTTCCTCTTGTAACTACTAACTTTCCTAGGCACTAAGGGTCATCTTAGTTCTTGCTTTGTCTCTACCAACAGCCAACAGAATGCATCCTAAGCTATCCATTGTCATCACCTTCCTCAATGGTCCTTGAACTCTGACTCTCTCAGCCCCATTCCCTCCTGCGGTCTGCCATCCTACTCTCAGAAGTCTGTCCTCACAGAGCTCCCTACAGATTCCTGGCTTGTGTTTGGCCTTTTCCATGTAGGTTAAGCAGCCTTTTTCTTTCCCTCTCTATAATCTACTTTTCTGCCTTTATTTATTTGTTTGTTTCTTTGTTTGTTTTTTCGAGACAGGGTTTCTCTGTATAGCCCTGGCTGTCCTGGAGCTCACTTTGTAGACCAGGCTGTCCTCGAACTCAGAAATCCGCCTGCCTCTGCCTCCCGAGTGCTGGGATTAAAGGCGTGTGCCACCATGCCCGGCCTTTTATGCCTTTAGACTTCAGAACATTGAAAGCTCAAAGCTACTTGAGGATTCCTGGTCAAGTTGGGTATAGTAGCACATGCCTGTAGTCACAGACGTGAGATGATTTTAAGTCTGAGGCTAGCCTTGGTTACACAACAAGACCCTGTCTCAAACCAAAGTTAAAAAACAAAACAATGTTGACCAATGGCACATGCCATCTTTGCCCTGAGATGTTCCTTCTGGCACATTTATACAAACATCCTATCTACCAGCCAGATTGTCACCTCCGATGGCAGCCACCAACTCCATCTAGTGCCTTAGGTCCAGAATATACAGCTGCATTAACATGTCTGGGTAGTCCTCTAAAAATACAAAAGCACACTCTTAGTGCCCGGGCCTTTAGTCTCTCTTTTTTTTTGCTACTCCAAAGAGTGTCTTATGTACTACCGGATATTTCCCCAAACAGTTGAATGTGGTCTGTCCACAGTCCCCATATGTGAAGGACTTTCCTCAGGACAGAAGGCAAGATGTACCAGGAAAGCCAGTATTGCAGCACTCCTCCATAGTCTTGACTACAGTGGGATACCAGAATCTATGAAAAATAGACTCGGCACAAGCATGAGGAACAAAAGTTCTCTGATTCCCGGGAGGAACGATTACACAGGCACTTGACAGTGCCCTGCCTATGCCAACAGAAGTGAAACCCGTTAAGGTTGATCATACTTACCACTCCAAGAGTGAAATAGTTAAAAAAGTAGTCGTTGCACTTGGATGGAACTTGTTTATGAGGGGAAGGAGAGTGAATTTTCATCTGTTGGGGGGGAAATAACAAATTACAATCCCTTTAAAATAGTTTCTAGTTAAATTACACACTGTGTTCCTTATGTAACATTAAGCTGTGAGACTGAGGAGCCATATCTGTTAATGTGGACACATCTCCAAGTGACAGAGACAGTGATGTTACAGCAGAGGGCCAGAAAGAAGCTTTTATGTCATGTAGAACAGACTGTGCAGGAACAGACCTTATGTATGCATACTAAAGCGCTGGTGAACAGAGAGACTATTCACACTGTAAGTACCTTTCCCTACCTTGTCTTCGGATTTATAGAAGACTTTGTGTGGAGAGCCAAGCATGCTAAGAACATCTTGGCAAGAATCACCAAAATAAACCGCACGCTCAAATGCTCTCATTTTGGCATCTGCTAACACTCCAGGTCCACAACCTGCAGACAAGGGAAAGGTGGTTCTGGTCAGAGCTAGAGGCACTGCAACCCACGGAGCTCCAAAAAGCTAACAGCTACCTCCTGGCTGATCAGATCAAGCCAAAGGGCAAGACTGTATTAAAGTGTAAATACCGGATTAACAGGTTAATTAAACAAGACTTTAAAAAAATCACTATTTCAAAACCGTACCAGGGATCTGAGAGAATTAACTTATTCAGCAATCCTTAAGTATTTATTTTCTTTTTTATCTTTAATATGCATTTTTTTCTGGGCCTGGTGTTGCACACCTTAGATCCTAGTACTCAGGAGCGTTTCTCTGTATAGTCATGGGTGTCCTGAACTCTCTATAGACCGGGCTGGCCTTGAACTCAGGGATCTGTGCACCAAGTGCTGGAACTAAAGGCATATGCCACCAGGCCGAGCATTTTCTTTTGCTTTTTGAGACAAGATCTCATATAACCCAAGGTGGCCTCAAACTTGCAAAGGAGTCAAGGATGACCTTGAATCCTGATCCTCCTACCTCTGCTATCAGTGCTAAGATTATACAGGCAGTGTGATAAGACACTCAGATTACCTAATAGTTCTTTATTACCTACCATGGGCTAGAACACTGAGCTAGTTGAGGAAATTCTGGAGAGTAAAACTGCCTATTTCTCCCAGAAAGGTCTACTGTTAGAGTTTATGTAGATATGGTATAGACAGAGGCAGCTGTGGGTATTACAAACGTGAATAAAAAGCCTCAGACTTGTGGTCCTTCTGGCCCAGCCTCCAGAGTGCTAGGGTTAAAGGCCTGCAGTACCACACCATGACAACATCAACTGTACCCTCAGGACCAGAGCCACGATGACGTATGTGTCGGTTCACTTCCTAACCCTACAGAAAGTCGGACAGTGTCTCCAACCCAGGGAATGAGAGTGTTAGCACTTAAAGAGGAAACCAGGACGGAAAATAAAATAACAAAAGCATTCTGCTGTGCAAGAATTTCCTCTTTGGTGCAATGATATAGCCATACACGGAGAAGTGCTTGCAGCTTAAGCAGCAGGCATAGGAGCAGTATTATAAGCTCCACATTCTGTGTGTGGGAAGCACGGGCAATTAATATTTTACCTCAAAATTTAAAAGTAGCCAAAAGTCAGAGAAAAGCCTCCGTTTCTGGTGTCATGTTAACAAGACACCACTTTTCTCTGCACAGGGCATTACATCTGTCCAAACCTTTTCATATGTAATAATCAGCTTGCTATATTTGAACAACATCAGAGAACCCAAATCTGAATTCTCCAACCAACTCAATTCTATTCTCAGTACACCAACTCTTTGTGAGGTAGGGTCTCTCTAAGCAGGACAGGCTGTCCTCAAGACTCACTCTTGGATTGAAGCCTCCCAGGAGCTGGACTTACAGGCATGTGGGACCACACCTGGCAGCACACATATTGACTGGCAAACAAAGGCTGTTTAAATTAACCAGGTCCTAGGAAAAGTCTAATGCTTATGTTTCTAATGTCCATAAATAGTGAGGCTTGGGAAGGTCTAGGTGGCCTACAGAATACACCCTGCTAATGTAGGCCCAGAGTCTCCAGTAGTCTTCCATATTTCTTCAGGTACTAAGTTCCTACGAATAGGGCTGCAGGAAGTAACCTTTCACAGATGCAACTATTGTTTTATTCAATGTGGTGTCACATACCTTTAATCCCAGCACTTGGGAGGCAGAGGCAGGCGAATTTCTGAGTTCCAGGTCAGCCTGGTCTACAGAGTGAGTTCCAGGACAGCCAGGGCTACACAGAGAAACCCTGTCTTGAAAAACCAAGAAAAAAAAAAAAAAGAAGAAGAAGAAAAAGATTGTAATGATGTCTTTTTTTTTTTTTTTTGGTTTTTCGAGACAGGGTTTCTCTGTAGCCTTGTCTGTCCTGGAACTCACTCTGTAGACCAGGCAGGCCTCGAACTCAGAAATCCGCCTGCCTCTGCCTCCCGAGTGCTGGGATTAAAGGTGTGTGCCACCACGCCCGGCTAAAGATGTCTATTTTTAAAAAACCTCTCTCGAAACAGGGTTTTTCTGAGTAGCCCTGGCTGTCCTGGATGCCGGTCTCCAGAGTGCTGCCCAGCTATGAAAATATCCCTTGACCTTTAAATGACCGGACTTTTTCCAGACCTCCCCTTGAGATCACTTAGGACTATGTGCTTATGCAGCCCCACTATGTATCTAGTCTGTTTAAATTTAACTAACCTACCTTTAAGAAACAATGTATCAATCATGCCTGGATTTCCCACCCAACCAGCTTTTACATTCTAAATTATGTACACTGTCCCATTTTTGGAAATTGCAGTAATCATTTGTGGAAAGCAGCCAACAGGTTAGAAGCAACTTTATAAAAAAAAGCATCCACCATAAATGTTGCAAACATGGCTATAGTTTAATAACATTTGCTTTCTGTTATGTTTGCTGTTCTAAGTCATGTTGGGTAAGTATTATCTCTCCCCTTGTAGAATTCTGTTAAATCAATCTCTCAATATCTCTCTCTCTCTCTCTCTCTCTCTCTCTCTCTCTCTCTCGGTTTTTTTCGAGACAGGGTTTCTCTGTATAGCCCTGGCTGTCCTGGAACTCATTTTGTAGACCAGGCTGTCCTCGAACTCAGAAATCCGCCTGCCTCTGCCTCCTGAGTGCTGGGATTAAAGGTGTGCGCCACCACGCCCAGCTGTTAAGTATCTCTTAACCCTATTCCATCTGATGCTTTCTGTACTGGTCAAAAAATACAGAGCAAAACCCTTTGTGAGAGACAGATTCAGACACATACAACAGACAGACACAGGAGAAGCAGTGGAGATCACTCTTGGTTAAGTTAATCTAAGAAGTCTAAAGTATTTTTCCTCCACTAACAGTTTTAGCAGTGAAAAGTGTTAGAAGTGAACCGCATAGGCAGGTAGCACTGTAGGTAGGCAGCACTGGCTGAAATCTCTACACTCACTGGTTCCTCCTGCCACCCGATCACTACTGCTCTAGATCGAGACCCTGCTATTTCAGGAGTGATCCTCCTGAGAAGAGAGACAGCACACCCCTGACTTTGTTTCAAACAGCAGCTCAAACAAACGTAATATTCCTTTATGCTGTTGTGCTGTCTTGGTTATAACACAGTTCACATCACCACCACCACCACCACCACCACCACCACCACCACATTTTAGAGTTCTAATCCAGAGGTTGAAGACTACTTGTTTGGGAATTAATTTGAGGCAGGGTCTTAAAATGCAGTCCAAGCTAGTCTCAAAGTCATGGTGAGCCTTTTGTCTAATTCTTTTAAGATCTGGAATTAGACTTGAGCCACCACACCCAGAAACCGATAAAAGATCCTAGTGGGTGAAAATATACGCAGGTTGGACCCTAAGCTCCAAGACAGCATGGCCCCTGCAGCCCGCACACACCCAGGAACAATCTGGAAACATCTCTGCAGGGGACTCTGCAGGGCTTGTAGTGCTGCTGCTGTTTATTCAGACTTGCTAAAAAGACAAGTGAAAGCGTTCTCTCAGAACCCAGATTACTCAGGAGGAGGAAACAAACGGGAGTTGTTCCAGTTCCTGCACAGTTTCGACTACATTATAAGACTTTGCCTCTGGGGGCTGAAGAGATGGCTCAGCGGTGAAGAGCATTGACTGCTCTTTCACAGGTCCAGAGTTCAATTCCCACCAACCATATGGTGGTTCACGATCATCCATAATGGGATTTGACAGCGACAGTGTACGTACGTACATAAAATAAAACAAAAACAACCAAACCCCAAAACACACTTAGTGGAGATAAAGTTGAGGAGCTGGAGAGACCACTGGTAGTTAATGTTTGGTAGTTAAGTTTGAACTCCCAGTACCCACCCACATGGTGCATGTCTTTTACCCCAAGCACTCTGGAGACAGAGGCAGGTAGATCTCTGAGTTGGAGGCCAGCCTAGTTAACAGAGCTAGTTCCAGAACAGCTGGGGCTGCATAGAGAAATCCTGTCTGAAAAAAAAAAAAAAAAAGGCCAGACAATAGATACTCATGCCTTTAAGTCCAACATTTGGTGGCTGATCCCAAGAAATTGCCTGCCACACAGCCTAGCTGAAGTTGCCACAGGCTTCTGTCCAGTGAGAGACTCTGTCCTGAAGCAGTACGATGGAGAGAGGACATGCAATGTTCTGCTCTGGCCTCTGTAGCCACATCTTAGGGTACACCATCAGTATTCAAAGGCATGTACCACAAAGAAAGGTAAAACTATGTTTTGTCTCCTTGATTAAATTAAAGCTGCATCAAATTGTTATTTAATAAAATAAGTTATCATGTTGCTTATTTTCTATTAAAACTTGTTCAGCCGGGCGTGGTGGCGCACGCCTTTAATCCCAGCACTCGGGAGGCAGAGGCAGGCGGATTTCTGAGTTCGAGGCCAGCCTGGTCTACAAAGTGAATTCCAGGACAGCCAGGGCTATACAGAGAAACCCTGTCTCGAAAAACCAAAAAAAAAAAAAAAAAAAAAAACTTGTTCACGCAGGGCAGTGGTGGGGCACGCCTTTAATCCCAGCACATGGGAGGCAGAGGCAGCCGGATCTCTGAGTTCAAGGCCAGCCTGGTCTACAGAGTGAGTTCCAGGACAGTCAGGGCTACACAGAGAAACCCGGTCTCAGAAAACAAAACAAAACAAAACCCCAAACTTGTTCATTGAATCTGAACTTGGCTTTTGACAGGGTTTGTTGGGGGTTGGCCTGATGCTACTATGTATTCAAATATTAAATACTGCCCCCCACACCCCCAGATCTGGTTGCAGTCCTGACAAGCAGATTCTCCTGCACACCAAGTGATGCTGTATAAACTTTGCTCACCATCTTTTCTGACTGGTTAAATAAAAGTGGCTAGAGTCAATACTAGGTAGGCCGGGTTTCAGTTATTGACCACAAAGAGAGGGAGAAGGAGAGAGGAAGAGAAAGAAAGACCAAGGGTTCTCCATTAGATGGGATGGAGTAGGAGTGGCTGAAGGAAGTGCACCCTGAGGACAGACTGCCCAAACAACCGGGGTTACACTCAAACAGCGAGTAACTAGGGGGAGCACAGCTAGGAAACAGCCAATCTAGTGTAGAAAGTGGTTAGGGTAAACTGGTCAGTAATTGTGCAAAAGCTGATTAAATAAATCAGTGGGACTCAGTCTTGATTATTGGGGGGCTGGCCAGGTCATACCAAGAACAAATAGAGTTATTGAAAGAATTCACGGGCTGGAGAGATGGCTCACCGGTTAAGAGCACTGACTGCTCTTCTGAAGGTCATGAGTTCAAATCCCAGCAACCACATGGTGGCTCACAACCATCCATAATGAGATCTGATGCCCTCTTCTGGTGAGTCTGAAGACAGCTACAGTGTACTTACATATAATAAACAAATCTTAAAAAAAAAAAAAAAAAAAAAAGGAAAGAAAAGAATAGAAAAGAAAAGAAAAGAAAGAATTCACAGCAATGAGGGTTTCTCTGTGTATCCCTGGTTGTTCTGGAACTTGCTGTGTAGCCCAAGACTGACTATCTCTAGAGGGATTAAAGGAGGCATGTGCCACCACCTCCTGGCCAAATCTGAACCAGTTAAGGTGAAGGCATCAGAAGCTCTGCTTTTTCGGAGGTTGAGATATCACAATTAGAATTAGTGTCCATACAAGAAAACCCCTGAGATCTTATGGGCCATTTCCAACACAGGAATGTAACAGTGAACATGTCTATAAATCAGGATCGAGCACTCAGCACATACTTCAGGTAGCAGAAGAGTCTCTACATAGATAAAATACAATGGAGAACCTACCTGCAGCTAGCAAGCGAAGTCGTAAGCCTGAGGGTCCAGTTCCATCTCGAAGAACATCTACACTTTCAGCATATACATTCCCCAGGAAACAGCTCAGGGGCATCACAGGAGCCCTGGGGGAGGCACAGAATGAATAAGGCATGGGCCCCCGTTTCAGAAAGGCCACGGGCTCATGCTCCTCACACTCACTTGGTATCCTGGAGGCTGTTTCCACTATAGATGTACATTCGTTTCACAGTTGCTCCATGGGGTATCTGAAGAGAAGCTAGTCCATGGGCAAAATTGGGCTGCAAACAAGGCAAGAATTTTACTAAGGACATGTAGATCACGTGATTCGGTATCTAATCCTCATTAAGAACTGGTATGGTCAACCGGGCGTGGTGGCACACACCTTTAATCCCAGCAATCGGGAGGCAGGGGCAGGCGGATTTCTGAGTTCGAGGCCAGCCTGGTCTACAGAGTGAGTTCCAGGACAGGCAGGGCTATACAGAGAAACCCTGTCTCAAAAAACAAAAAAAACAAAAACAAAAACAACAAAAAAAGAACTGGTATGCTGGTATGGTCAAAGCACACAGCTGAACTTGGCTGAGTCAACTGTCACTTTAAATAATCAAGTGTATCTTTCATCTTTGAGTTTTATTGCCTGCCTTCCTTTCTCTTTCACTAATTCAGGCTGGCCTTGAACCAAAGATCCTTCTGCCTCAGTCTCCTAAATTCTGGGATTACATACAAGCGTGTGTCATTACACTGGCTTGTGAAACTATGAAACAAGTAACTGAAGATCCAGAGAATGGACTCTACAAACTGTTTAGGATGCTGCAGTTAGAAAATGGCTGGATATACCACTGACAATGTGAGGGCCTTAACAGCCTCTACAGTGCAAAATACCCTCTTCCTAGGAGTGACTGCTGCAGCCCCCTTCTTCCTGTGAATTATCTCTTGGCTGTTAAAAGAACTCAAAAGATGAGGTGACCAAAGAAGGGTGTCCTGCCCATTTCCTTATCCCACATGGACACTGGAAACCCCCACAAGGACACAGGAAGTGCTGACCTCATACTTGGGAGCCTCCGTCCACGAGTCTAACTGAAAAGAGAAAGACAGTCCTCGGAAGTTGAGGTGGAAGAGCTGCTCGGCAGAGTTGTACACTGTGGATAAGCAAGAGAGAACAACATGGTTGACCGGAAGCTGCTTTCCAGTACAAACCAGCTCTGCAGGCAGCAGTGACTCCAGCAGGGGAACTGCTTTTGTCTAATTTCTGAACTGACCTACTAGGATGAAAACAAGGGTCTGAGGTGCTACACACCCATCCAGGGACCTGAATGAGGGGTGATGGCACCACCCACAGGCTTACAGCTAAGGGCTAACCAGAAGAATCAGATGGACTTGGCTTACCTCCAGGGTGGGTTGCTCCAAAAGACTGGTCAATTTGCTCAATGGTAGGAGCGATGGCCTGAGAGTTAAAATGCACTCCACTGAAAAATACAAGTACTTTTTAATATCAGGTTTAACAAGATGGGCTTAGATCATGAGAAAAGGTGGCTGGAAGTTATTCATTAAGTGACAGAATCCTGCTATGTACCTCTGGCTGCCTGTGAGAATACCACAGTCCTCCTGCCTTGGCCTGCCAGGTGCTGGGATTGCCAGCATGTGTCATTGTATGCAGCATAAGAGTTATTCTTAAAACATTATATGCGTGGTGGCGCACGCCTTTAGTCCCAGCACTCGGGAGGCAGAGGCAGGTGGATTTCTGAGTTTGAGGCCAGCCTGGTCTACAAAGTGAGTTCCAGGACAGCCAGGGCTATACAGAGAAACCCTGTCTCGAAAAACCAAAAAAAAAAAAAAAAAAAAAAAAATATATATATATATATATATATATATATATATATATATAAAATGACAAGGCATTGTGGTCTGCACCTTAATTAGCACTTGGGAGGTAGATACCAGTGAGTTAAAGGCCAGCCTGGTCTATATTCCAGGCTACCCAAAACCATATAGTGAGACTTTGTCTCAAAATAAATAAACAAATAAATTTAAAATTAAATAAATTGTAAATAAGAGAATTAATTAGGTGAGAAATAGGTCAATTTCTGAAGCCCATATATAATGTGGACTCTCTTGGGCTTCTCAATACAGCACTGACTCTAAATATAAGGACAAATGGACCCAGTGCCATTACAGGCTTGTCCATTCCTATGCTAGCAAATACTGCCAGAACTGCCCCAGCAAGTGGGTCCTTGTCCTGCTCTCAGTAAGGGCATGTACCTTACTGGAAGGTACAGTTTTTATTGTTGCAGTAGCGAGGAATGAACCCAAGGTCCCTCGTATGCTGGGCAAGCTCTCTACCACTGTACTGAAGGAAGGTACTCCTAACCACTGAAAGTTTGTTCTTTTTTTTTTTTTTTTTTTTTGGTTTTTTGGTTTTTTTCGAGACAGGGTTTCTCTGTATGGCCTTGGCTGGCCTTGAACTCACTCTGTAGACTTGGCTGGCCTTGAACTCACTCTGTAGACCAGGCTGGCCTCAAACTCTGAAAGTTTGTTCTAAATGTGAGCACAGCACTTTGCCAGTTGGCTCAACTATCTAAGGCTTTGAATAGGCCTTATTCTGTTCTCATTCTGACCTGCAGCTTTGGCTCTGAAATGGTGGTCTAGTTAGCACTGGTTTGAGTCTGAACTACCTGGCTGGTTCCATTTCTGTTACTCAGAAACCTGAAAAGATATGACAAAAAAAAGGCTATGCAGGAAAGGGCCATTATGCCTCAGGACATTGTCACAGCATTCCTAAGCTCAAGTGGTACTTTGATGGGAGAGTTGAATTAGATTTTATATACATGCAATGTGTTAACCACCCAGCATGTTCTTAATGAGGCTTACTTCCTCGAGAACCTGAGTAGGCTGGGAGGCTGCCTCAGGGAACTATGGCAGTCAGCTCTAGGTCCCAGACTTCAGGAAATGCAATCCTTTAGTACTTTAATGAAGATAAAGCTGGTCTTTTGGTCTTTACCAAATATAACATATACCAGTAAGGGAGAAAACTTACCAATACTTTAACTTTACTTTTGTCAACTCGTAAACTTCAATCACCTAAAAAAATAAAGGAAATTGTTTAGGTACCATAACTGTTCAAATTGTTACAACGACAGATATAGTTAAGAGGCTGTGGCAATAGGATTAAGAGTTCAAGGCCAGCTTGAGCTGAGACCCTATCTCAAATAAAACATACTCCCCTAAAGCAAACTCAGGGATACAGCTTAACAAAAACATATGTTTAATATGGTCTCAGGGTCACCCCCAGTGCCCCAGACTCCAAAAGACTCTTCCAAAGCACTGCATGTTATCCTCTGTGAAGCCACGGGAAGAACTGTGCACACAGTTTCGCCCACTCAGGAGGATGGAGGGTCACGTGAGCTATGAGTCTGACCCTGGCCCGAGCAAACAGTTCAGACTCCATCTCCACATAAACAAAGAACAAAACAGGGAAGAAAAACACAAATCATAACCTCCCTCCATGAATCTTTTTTCTTTTTGAGGCAGGGTCTCATTATATAGCTGGGCTGTCCTAGAATTTATTATGTAGCCCAGGCAAACCTCCTGCCTCTGTCTCCCAAGTGCTGGGATTACAAGGTATATAAAACCACACCTAGCCACAACTTCCCCATCTTGATAACCATAGATGCTTTGGATCAAGGGCCTTCCATCTAATCCAGTGTTGAAACATATTAGAATACAAATTGTTCTACAAGACAGTGCCACATCCCAGGAAACATATCCACCCAGCTTGTATATGCTCAATACAGAAACCTTTTCCTCTTCCATACCAGACTTTTTAATTTTTATGTTTTTGGTGAGCGGCAGGGTTTCACCATGTAGCCCTAGATGCCTGGGACTCACAATGTAGTCTAGGCTGGCTTTGAACTCAGAGATCTTCCTGCCTCTGCCTCTCAAGTACTAGGATTAAAGGCGTGACTCAGTTCACCAGGCCCTATGTCATATTTGATAATTATAAAAAATAAAAACCAGGGGCTGGTGAGATGGCTCAGCGGGTAAGAGCACCCGACTGCTCTTCCGAAGGTGATAAGTTCAAATCCCAGCATCTACATGGTGGCTCACAACCATCCGTAACGAGATCTGGCGCCCTCTTCTGGAGTGTCTGAAGACAGCTACAGTGTACTTACATAAATAAAATAAAATAAATCTTTTAAAAAAAATAAAATAAAAAAAAAATAAAAACCAAACCAACTCTCCAAATTAGCTTATTTTATTTATAGTATAAAATGAGAGAGGAGGAGGTCTATCTTCCTAGGAAATGGGTCCTACATTAGGGTAGAACAAGTGTGAGACTATTAGATTATGTCCCTAATAAAGGGGATCTAGTTGAACCTGAAGATCCTGAGGGCCCTTGTGAAATTGTCCCTTTAACAGGTTCTGCCTCAGATGAGATGCCAGGAGTCAGAGCAGAGACAAATGAAAGGGCACTGAACACTTACTTAGGCACTACTGGTACCAAATAATAAGCACTACAAAGTCCTTGATACTGTGATGTCATGGCTTAGCATCCAACAACACAGCTGGCTGGGGGCTGGAGGTACCATTTATTATCCTCCAGTGGGGGAGGCACATGCAGAGCTGGCTTAGTATCTGCCCTGTTCTCTGTGCAGAGCTGTGGAAGAGGTTGTGAGCAGCATGGCACTGACAGGGAAACGGGGACACTCACACTCAAAGGTACCGAGGCTCTGACAAGAGACTGTCACCTGTCCTCTTTTTTCCTTTTTTTCTTTTTTTGTAGCCCAGGCTTGCCTTCTAGTCCCAAGGGTAGTCAAGTACGATCTTGAACTTTTGATCATCCCACCTCTCTCTCCCAGTGCTGGAATTACAGATGTGTACTACCACTTCTGGTTCATCTGGTGCCAGGGACTGAACCACAGGCAGACGCTCCACCAAGTGAGCTATATTCCCAGCCTTGTCCCTAAGTTCCTAAGTTCTTTTTTTTCTTTTAAAGAGAACATTAACACTGGGATGGGTGAGATGGCTCAGAGGGTAAAAATCCCGTATGTGAGAGAACTGACCTTTACATGTAGATTGTGGCACATATATTTGTATGTGTGCCTCCCTCCCTTTAAATAAGAAAACATGACACTGAGTCAAGTTAGAAACCTCACTGCTAATATGAAGCTTTGATCCTTTCTGCTAGAAAGAACTGCTGTCTGCTGAGCCTTCATAGTACCTGAAAGAATCCTTTTTTTCCCAGCCTGTATGAGTTGGTCACTGCATTAATCACTTAGTAGGGGGAGCTGGACAGATGGCTCAGCAGTTAAGAGGTCTGAGCTCAATTCCCAGCAACCACATGGTGGCTCACAACCATCTGTAATGGGAATCCAATGCCCTTTTCTGGTGTGTCTGAAGACAGTGACAGTGTACCCACATATATGAAATAAATAAATCTTAAAAAAAAAAAAAAAAAATGAAAGCAGTGCGGTGGTGGCGCACGCCTTTAATCCCAGCACGTGGGAGGCAGAGGCAGGCGGATTTCTGAGTTCGAGGCCAGCCTGGTCTACAGAGTGAGTTCCAGGACAGCCAGGGCTATACAGAGAAACCCTGTCTCAAAAAACCAAAAAAAAAAAAAAAAAAAAAAAAGACACTTAGTGGGTAATGACTTACTCTGTGCAAGGAAGGTAAGTCTACCTCATATGAAACTACTTCAGGGCAGTAAGAGAGGCCATGCAAAGGAAGACAGGAGCAGGGTAGTTCAGAAGGTGGCCAGGGTCCTTTTCAGAATACCCGGGCATGGTAGTACAACATGCCAAATCGGCTGTCATTTCACTGAGGTCAGGACCTTATGCTGACAAGACTGTCTGCTTTCAGCCAGAAGCCCTGCTTGTAGAAGATCTGGCATTCTTTATCTGGCAATTACAACTATGGCTGGCCAATGACCTCCCAGAAGGAACTCCTCCAAGAAAATCCTCTCCATGTCCTATTTTTTCTTCTCAGTAGCTCACTTGTGATTAGATGACAGGAGCTACAAAGCATGTCAGCATTTGGAAGGGCTACTTCATAACCTAAGCAGGAAAACAGCATTGGTGTTCCATTTAACCCCATGACTCTGAGGCATGAGTCTCTGTCACATGACTAACCTGTGCAGTCCAGGCGTTTGAAACAGAGTGTAGTAAAAACATCCGGGACTGAACAGGTGCTGGCAAACTGCATGCCAATGTCAATTAAGATACCCTACACATCAACAAGCAGCTCATGTTTCCACAGTGAGGCTAAAGAATCAATTCACTCCTGGTAGGTAGTATTAACAACAAACCCTAAGTCCCTGAAGAAATCCCGTTTTCAATCTTCAGGTCATACTGTGTGGCATAAAATGAAGAAAGACTAAAGTCATTTGACCCTGCCCTACAGTTAGGCTCCAATTCTCAGCGTCCTTTAAACAGGACTCTCTTCTTAGCCCTGAGCAAAGGGCCACAAAAGCTCTTTTCCACCATTCCAGCTCAGTGCACTTTTCTACCCACCTTCAGAGAAACGGACATAGCTTTAGTTTGCTACTGAACCAATCAAGTCTACATCCACTTATAAGTTTCCAAAACACCTCACAATAGCACATGTTAATCAGCTCCAGACAGACTGGACTAACCAGATACGAAACTATAGTTGTCATTTATGGTTACCTTAAGTCTCTGATTGAAAGCATCAAACCGTAGTTTGATCCCGTCCTGAGTCAGGTTAAGGATGAGGTCATGGCTTAGAGGAGACTACAAAACAAAAATAAAACACACTGTGAACAACTGATTTATTCACCAGCAGCTACTGAAGCCTCACAACAAAACAGCAGCACACGGCGGATGGAAGGCAGTCCCTTTCCCTCTACTAACCAAGTTTGGAAGCTTAAAACCCAAACTGGTAGATGAATGCCATGTCTCTCACGTCTGGCCTGCAGCTCCTGCTTTATAATATTGGCTGAAAAGAGCCTTTCCCTTTCAGACTTTAGCACAAATGCAAGGAAAGAATACACAGAATTAGGCGAGTGAACAGGTCATTTTCTTGGGGCCCCAGAGTGATATCCACCTTAGTAGTTTACTGCCATTAAACTAGCAGAGAAGTCTACTAGTAGTAAATGTCACGTGAAAAGTCCAGGATCCAAACTCGGCAAGATACTGGTTATGCACGTCAGCTGCACCCACGTCTATACACAGGCTCTTGGTACTATCTTCAGTGATCACATGTTTTATTTTGAATATTTTGGGCCAAATTCTTGGAATAAAATACCCTGTAATCTGGTTATACAGAAGACAGAATCCTTTCTTTTGCCTATTCCATATCATATGCTTCTTTCTGAAAAGCTCAAGATCCAAGGAGTGACATTTCTATATCTGTCCCTTCTCAGTCCTGTAGGGAGTGGCAGTACACAGCTGTGAACTGACCCCATGACCTTAGATCTCTTCAAACTTTCATGATTCTGGTTCCTACCCAGGAATAGGTCGCCCTTTTCTTCAAGGTTGTTCTGAGGACAAGGATGGTAGGTCAGAATGCACAAGAACAGGTGTCTGCCTCATCTTCCTGCTTGCAGCCCAATGTAATCACTTCAAAGATTAAATGTTTTAAAGACTATCACAGAATTGACTCAGATTGCTGCAAGATGAAAGGAAAAACACAGCTAACTCAAACTCTATCCTTGAACCCTGCACAAGGCTGTTCAAAAGATTTTAACTAAAGTAAACAAAGTGAATAACAGGTGTGGTTTTAAGAGACAAAGACATAAATTAGAAAGCCAGATGCTACCCTGGAAGGTTTTACAGGGAAATTCCTTCCTAAGAACCTCCTAGAATTAGCTTAAATTGTCTGCTCCCCTTCCTCACAGACTACCAGGGAGCAGACCCAGGTGTTACCATCAATGCTTGCCTCTGAAAAAAAAATGAAGGTCACTTGATAAGCAGGCTTAAAATTCCAAGGTGTGACTTGCACAGATAAGGTATTTCTTTGGGGGTGGGGGAACCTTAAGTAACCTTAGTGATACTTTTAGTAGACTTGAGGCCTCAGGTTTCATCTCCAGCAAAGAGGAGTAAGAAAAGAGGAAAAAGAGAACAGGATGATTTTTTTTTTTTTTTTTGCTGGAATAGGAGCAAATTTTTTCTTAACTTGGAAGGAAAGAGGAAATACATGGAGGAAAAAAATTTTAGAGAGAGCAGACCCTCTATATGGTTTAAGAAGCACCACATAGGGCTGGAGAGATGGCTTAGCAGTTAAGAGCACTGACTGTTCTTCCAGAGGTCCTGAGTTCAAATCCCCAGCAACCACATGGTGGCTCACGGCCATCCGTAACCAGATCTGATGGAGCTTCTGAAGGCAGCTACAGTGTGCTCACACATAATAAATAAATAAATAAATAAATAAATAAATAAATAAATAAATCTTAAAAAAAAAAAAAAAAGAAGAAGCACCACATAGAGCTAGTGTAGTGGCACATACCCATGATCCCAGCACTTGGGAAGCTGACACAGGAGGATTACAAGTTGGAGGCCAGTCTGGACTACCTGACTGTGTCTAAGAAACAGTACTACACTGGAGCTTTAATATCAAACACTGTGCAAAGGCCAGCATGGTGGCATTAGCCCCAGCATCTGGGAGGCAGAGGCAGGAAGACAGCGCTTGGGTTTGGAGAAAACCTACATAGAGTTACAGGCCAGCAAGGGCTATACAGTGAGATCATATCTCAAAAGATTGTTCTAGTAATGTATGAATTTAACAGACTAGTCATTAAATTTTCTTTCAGAAGCTACACAACTAAAAGAATAGGAAGAATGTAGATTTAGACTCAAAACCCCCTGTTTTTGGTTGGTTATATTATCATCTCTCTATAACCCCAGCACTTGGAAGGTAAGGACAGGAGGCTCAGATGTTCAAGCCTGGCCCTGGCTACATGAAACCTAGTCTTAAAATTCTAAAGCCAACTGTGTCTGTTAAATAGTTACAGATGCTCAGAAAATATTGGGCAGGAGCTAGAGAGAAAGCGTGGTGACTAAGAACACTTGCTGCGGGGCTGGAGAGAGGGCTCAGTGGTTAAGAGAACTCACTGCTCTTCTGAAGGTCCTGAGTTCAAATCCCAGAAACCACATGGTGGCTCACAACCATCTGCAATGGGATCTTCTGGTGTGTCTGAAGAGAGCTATAGTGTACTCATACACATAAAATAAATAAAACTTAAAAAAAAAAAAGAACACTTGCTGCTCTTGCAGAGGTCTCAGTTTGAGTTCTCAGCACCCACATGGTGGTGTACAACCATCTATAACTCCAGTTTCAGGGACTCACACCCTCTTCTGGCCTCTGCAGGAAGTTCATACATGTACACACAGGCAAAACACTCATACAATTAAAAAAAATTTCTCAATAAAGAAAATACTGGAGAAAATGAACTTAACATTAGCATTCCTACAAACACTGGAATGATAAATGATAATCAAGTATTTGGACAAAATGACTGGAAATCATAAAGCCTATTTTCAAAGCCCACTTCCTTATTTTAATAGCCACTTCTTTTCAGGTTAGGGATAACAGAGCAGAGAGTTTAAAAAGCCATCATCCATCCTTTAGAAATGAGAACCCACTCTGTCACCCTGACTCCAGGAACCCCTGTACATTTTGACAAGTTCTATATTCTGTGGCAGGTAGCACATGAGTATCTAAGCACGTGCTTGGAGACTGAGCACTCCCCCTTTCAGACTCTTCACAACAGCCAAGGAATAAGGTACCAGGCCTAATTCAGCCCCTGCTCTATACCAAATGGGGCAGCTTGACAGAAATCTTACCTAGTTATAATCTAACCAGCACTCAAAGAAGTCTCAGCAAAGCCACAGGGACAGACTTTGGTCTTCGTAGGCTCTCAAAGCTTTGCAGCACAAAGGCTATTTTACAAACTGCACTTGTTCTAATGCCACAGAAAACTGTAGGCTTCAGAGCTGGGTGCAGAGAAGATGGTTGTGGAGAGGAACAGAGGGGTGAGTTAGGCCTACTTCCTGTCAAGTCACATGCTTTGCTAGCTAGAGATCTTTCCTGAAACAATTCTGAACAAAGGACAACCAACAAAGCAGAAAAGTGACTTTAGGAAATCAGAGGCAGCTTCTGAGGTGACTTCCCAGAAAAGGCCCCCAGGTGGATGTGAAGGGTCAGTAGCTAAGCACAGATTTACACAAAACTAAAAGCAGGTGGTCTCTCTCTCTCTCTCTCTCTCTCTCTCTCTCTTTCTTTCTTTCTATTCTTCTGTCCTATCTAAAACCTGGCAGCACTAGATTATCAAGACAGAAGTTTCCAAACCAAGACAAAGAAAACCTGACCTAAGACTCTTGCTCCCAGCAACTATCCTCCCCCTGTATCCTCTAGGGGAGATACTGTGTATCTTCTAAGTGGAGAAGGCCAGCACTCACCTGCTCACTGTAGAGAACCTGGACGTTTCTGATGCTGCGACAGTGCTTCTGGAGGATGGCGACTGCCTGTGCCAGAGGCATTCCTGAAATAAAGCAAGGATGCTATGTGCTTATTCGGTCTATCCAGTTACTGACACCTACACAGGGCTAAATCATTAAAGTCAGTCAGTTAGGATAAAGTTAAACACCAAGGGACCACTCAAGATTGTCCAAGGGGAGAAAGTGAACATAGAAAAAGCTTCCTAGAGATAGGACAGCCAAATTGGTCCCAAGCAGCCAGAGAGCTAAGATCTAAGATAGGGTCAGCAGATGGGGAAAAGCGCACGTTTCATGACTCTGCACCAGTTCCTGTAACCAGCACAGTCCCATCTCTTCCTCTCTAGCATCTATCTCAGCATCGCAGACCAGAGTTTATCAGGACATATGACTTATATGCATTCATTAAAAAAAGCTTAAAGCTACTAGACATAGTGGCACTTTACTGTAAATCCCAGTTCTTACAAGGCAAGAGGCAGGAGGATTATGAATTTGAAGCAAGTCTCAAAAACAAAACAAAACAAAACAAATGAAAGTTTAAAGTCATACACTGATCAAAATCAACTTTTTATTTTTACAAAGCATTTAATTTGATTCCTACTTAAAAATCCATAAGTATCTCTTAAACACTTAGTTTTGAAGGTATCGACCATTACAAGCAGAGTCACATTTGCCTTTGTCTTAAGTGATCCACACAGGCACCTCTAACATCCTAGGGACCCATGGCCATACCAGAAAGTTTGTTCTCAGGGTTAGCATTAATAGGAAGAAGCAGAGACAAGTTCTACAAAATCTAAGGACAACTTGGGCTCTTGAAAGCAGTGACGACGCATGCTATTTGCTACTCTCTCATTGCCCAGCCCTCGGCTCACAGTTAACCAGCTATTTATCTAGTGGCTTTAGAATACTTACTCCTGGAGCTAAGGGACTGTAGAGTAAGTGACAGACCAAAGGGAAGAAGAGCGACTAAAATATCACCCAGGGCCACGGGGAAGACCATCTGCAGACAAGGGACTCTAGACTAAGAAAGTGAAGTACACCGAAAAGAACTTTTAGATGAAGAATTAGAAGTGGTGGTTTATCTCATTTAAACAATTGTAGTCCATTCTCATTTGAGCTATTAGTCAGTTTTAAGAAAGGTTAAAAGCAGTCAATCAGAAGACCAGATGTAATTTTCTTTCCTATGTGTCTGTGTGTACATGTACACATGTTCATGTAAAGGCCAAAGAACAATGGAAGGTTGATTCTGCAGGAGCTGTTCATCTTGTTTTTTTTTTTTGAGACAGTACCCCCATTGGCTTAGAGCTCCCCAAGTAGGCTAGGCTGGACAGTAAGCCCCAGGAATGTACCTGCCACTACCTCTCAGTAAGATTTCAAGCCCATGCTATCACACCCAGTCTCCTTGTCTGCCTGCCTGCCTGCCTGCCTTTCTATCCATCCATCCATCCATCCATCCATCCATCCATCCATCCATCTATCCATCCATCCATTTTATGGTTTTGAAGTAGAGTTTCTCTGTGTAGCACTGGCTATACTAGAACTCACTCTGTAACCCAGGCTGGCTTCAAACTCAGAGATCCACCTCTGCCTCTGCCTCCCAAGTGCAGGGATTAGAGGTGTACACCACTACCACCCACCTATTTTATATTTTTTAATTTAGCTTTAATGTGAGTTCTGGGGAAAACTCAGATCCTCATGTTTGCTGGATGATCAATTTACTAAACTAAACCCCGGGTCCTGACTTAGAATCAATAAAAACACTTCTTTAACCTTCTACAACATAGAGTCTAATGCACAATAGACAAAGCTGCTAAGATTTGGACAAGTCATTCAGCTGCCATCCTGCACTGGGAGAGCACCTGTGCTACACACACACAGGTCTCATACCACCATCTCCCAGATCTCTCTGTAAATACCATCCCTTCCTGCTGTCCCGCAATCCTTCTTAGTTTCTGTGGGTATGTGATTAGGTATGTCTGAAACAGTTCATTTCTTTGAATCTTGATCTGTTTTCTGTGTATAAATAAAGGCAAGTAAGAGCTAACAGAGTAAACGTGTTTTTGTTTTGTGTTTATCTTCTCTGTATTTGGGTCTTACTATTTCCAATATCCAGTGAGTGTATCTGACATCAAAACCCTCTAAATTCTTTCTTTTCCTTCCCCCTCTAAATTCAGTTTATAAACTGTACTTCCTAATGGAAGTACACAACAGATTTTACCTTCTGTCCCATGAACCCAGAGCCTTCAGTGTCCAGGGCAGCTAAGACCAAACAGAATTAGGGTGCTGGGGGTTGGGGTATCAAGACAGGGTCTCACTGTAACCCTGGCTGTCCTAGAACTTAATATGTAGCCCAGATTGGCCTCAAACTCACAGAAACCCACCTGTCTGCCACTTGCGTCCTGGGATTATAGAGGTGTGTTGGGGGGCACGTGTGTGTGTGTGTGTGTGTGTGTGTGTGTGTGTGTGTGCCACCACGCCTGGCTATTATTCTTTTGCCAGCACACCATGCTTTAATTATAAATCCAAACTGGTTATGTTTTCCTGCATACATCATCTATCTTTCTCCTGTAGGTTAATACCAACTCTTCTCTGGGCCCCTAGGTTAGGTTAAGTCCCTTCTTTCTTTACAATAGCCCACACATCTGTAATAATAAAATGAACTATTATAATAACATGCATTACAATAAATGAACTATTTCTATACACCTGCTGTACTATTAACTTAAGTTTTTCAGGGGATAAGATCATTTCCTACACAAATTCCAATATTTGTGATCAGAGACCACAGACGTGCATGTATCTTGGATGCAGCAAGCCATTGTCTCTGCACAGCAAGGCAGTGCAGAGAAGGTTTCTCAAATGACTTTATATCTGCCATCGGGCCTTCTAAAGATAATATTCAAAAGCAAATCCAAGCCAAGCATAGTGACTCAGACCTGGAATCCCAGTACCTAGATACTAAGGCAGGAGGACTGCTCAGAGTTCCAGACTAGTATGGACAAGATTCTGTCTCAGAAAAGTAAAAACAAATCTAGACACTTGCTTTTACATCAACACACTCTGCAAGTCTTATTGAAACCATGATTTCAATTTCAATGTCTTTATTCCACAATAGTCAAAGCATCTGCAGTATTTGCAGAGATTCTGCTTAGGCTTTCTTGTCTCTGTTGCTAGTATTTTCCTGATCTTCCAACATTATACAAAGGCCAGGAAGGCAGCCAAGAGGCTGAATGCAGCTTTCCATTATAATGCTAGGCAGTGATTATATCTGCATTTGCACAGATTACAATAAGAATCTCAGGGCAGATCAGGATGTGTTTACCATTTTTACCTAGACATAAAAAAAGGTAAGGTTAGCTCGCACAAGAAAAGAACCAAATAGTGTTGTGGTGACAGCAAACACTGCCTAATTCTCTAACCTCTGAGCATACTTTTAAAGCAGATTCATTTTCCAAACTCATCCCCACCTAACAGTCCCAATTATACTTGGGATGGTTGGGATCAGGAGATACTTCCCTGCTGGGATTAAAAATGAAGTCCAGGAAGCCAGCTGAGGTGGCACATGCCTTTAACCCAAGGATTTGGGACGCAGAGGCAGTTTCAAAGACAAAAATAAAACAAACAAAAGCTTAGCTAAATTCATGAGAGATTGTTTCTAGAAGATAATAAAAGCCTGTTAAGAAACAATCCAGGCCGGGAGTGGTGGCGCACGTCTTTAGTCCCAGCACTTAGGAGGCAGAGGTAGGCGGATTTCTGAGTTCAAGGCTAGCCTGGTCTACAGAGAGAGTTCCAGGACAGCCAGGACTACACAGAGAAACCCTGTCTCAAAAAACATAAATAAATAAATAAATAAATAAATAAATGAATAAATAAATAAATAGAAGCTATTCCTTTTGTCCCAGCACTCAGGAGGCAGAGGCAGTGGATTTCTGAGGCCAGCCTGGTCTACAAAGTGAGTTCCAGGACAGCCAGGGCTATACAGAGAAACCCTGTCTCGAAAAACCAAAAAAGGTCCTTTAGCCAAAGTACCATGTGAACTTCACTTTGTTCATTCTCTGTATCTTAACCACTTTCTAAACCACTGTAATTAAAAATATCTTTTTCAAAAAAAAAAAAAAAATAAGCTGGGCGTGGTGGCACACGCCTTTAATCCCAGTACTTGGGAGGTAGAGGTAGGCGGATTTCTGAGTTCGAGGCCAGCCTGGTTTACAAAGTGAGTTCCAGGACAGCCAGGGCTACACAGAGAAACCCTGTCTCGAAAAACCAAAAAAAAAAAAAAAAAAAGTGTGGTTCAGTATCTTATTGGGTAATTCCTAAAATGAGCCTTCTATTTCCTTTAATAACAGAGTTATAAAGGCTTATAGTCTTTTGCTGGGTGTGGTGTTGAACACCAGAAACAGGCAGGCAGATTTGTGACCATTCTGATCTACATAGCTGAATTCCAGGATAGTTAGGGCTCTGTAGAGACACTGGGTCTTCATACCCAGCCCTAGATTTACATCATCTAAAACTTCAGGTGTTAAGGGCTGCTAAAATGGCAGTGGGCAAGGGTGCTTGTTGATAAACCTGGTGACCTGAATCTGATCACTAGGATTGACATGGTGGAGAGAACCAACTCCTGTATTCTGTCTTCTGACTTTCAAATGTGCACAATATTCCCTGATACTTTTTTGAATGTATATGGTATTGTTTTGCCTGGAATGTTTCTGTGCATATGACGTGCATGCAATGCCTGTGGAGGCCAGAAGTGGTTCTAGGAATCAAACCACGGTCCTCTGAAAGAGCAGCCAAGACTCTTAACTACTAAACTTCTCTCTACATAAATAAACTTAAAATTTAAAAATGTATACTTTAGACTGATGTAGTGGTTCACTGTGGTACTTGTCACTGGGTGTGATCTCAAGTACTACATAAACCCAATATGGTGAGAGAAACAGAGAGAAATATTGTAAGTTCAAACTCAACTTCAGTTGCACTGGGAGTCTGAAACCAGTCTGGGCTAGTAACTGTCTAAAAAAACAACCAAGCAAACAAACTCTAACTTCAAAACAATAATGAAAATGTTACAAGTCATCACAAAGGTTCAGGTCTGCCCTGTGAGCTTTCCCCCAAAGTTCTACTCTGAACCTAAGTATGCTAGGATTTTTGGCTGATATGAAGACAGTGTAAAACAAACAAACAAACAAAAAAAAAAACCAGCGGGGCGTGGTGACTCGGGAAGCAGAGGCAGGCGGATTTCTGAGTTCAAGATCAGCCTGATCTACAAAGTGAGTTCCAGGACAGCCAGGGCTACACAGGGAAACCCTGACTCGAAAAAACAAACAAACAAACAAACAAACAAAAACCTATTCAAATTCTTGGTTCTTGCAAATTTGCTAGAAGCCCTGGGTAGTTAGTTCAGTGTTCTGGAAAGTTCCTGACCCCAGCTGATCTCCTGTTTGCACTAAATCAAAGAAAGAGATACACAGTCTAAGTATGCCATCTGTAGTCTGTAGGCTGTGGGTCTTAACCAGTCCTGGGATGTCCAGATTAGGTAGGAGTTGTCCAGGGGAGAAAAAGAAATGTTAATCAGAAGTCAAACATCACTTGCTTCTCAACCACACTCTTGGTGCCTCATAGCAGGTTGAACGGAACACTTTCAAAGCAGATTAAATTTTGAGAAGTCTACAGGAACAGGCTAGTCAAAGTTCTGAGAACCAAGAACCCTTGATGAAACTGGCTTTTATAATGGGCAAGAAAGAGGCAGGCAGTCACCAAGCCCCAGCAATCTACCCAGCTAGGGAATTCCAATATGCTATCTCTATAGACAGAGTAGTCTACATTCAAGGATAAGCCATAAACAATGGAGCAGCTGACTCAGTCCAAGAGTTCCCAGTCGAGACAGAGGTTGAGACCCACACAAACAAGCAGCAGGGACACCTTTTCCCGGCCCCTTCGCTTAGTGCTGCCACAAAGTAAACACACTGGAGTTACTAAATGCAAATACTCTTGTTCACATACGAAGGCCAACTCTCCCCCAAGTGACCAAACTGATTTGTCTACCAAGCCAATGTGTAATTTCCACTTCACTCAATTTCAACTTTTAACTCTGGTATCTGGTATTGCGACACCACACGTTAGGACTACATTTCAAAAGAGAAGAAAACAAGTCGAGAGTTCCTTTTACAAAAGCAAGCTCATTTCCCCCCCTCGAGCATCTGATTGTGAGGCATGAGCTTAGGTTCCCCCCCCCCCTATTCCCCTAAAACCAAAGGAAAACAGATCAGAGACCAGAGTGTTGATTAAGGGTGCTACCTAGTTCTTAACTATTACAGAGTCAGCAAAATGGGCACAATACTATCGATCCTCAGGGAGTAGTATTAGAGACAAATTCAAAAGAGCAGGACCTTCCCACTCCACTAAGTATTTGGACTGTACTGGCTATTACTATTATAGCTCCAAAGACGGACCCTGCTGAGGCATCGCTGATCCTATGACAGACGGGAGGAGCGGGATTCTAAAGCCCGGAGCCGAGAGACTAGAGGGTGAGAAAAGGCGAAGAACCGCGGGCGCAGGGGCATCTTGGGGCAGAAACCAGAAGCGGAAGGGGCTAGGGAGAATTAAGGGCCAGCGAACAGGATCCCAAAAGGACCCCACACTCACCCAGCGTGAATTCCCATTGCTCGTTCCCCAGAGAGCGTTCAGGCACCACCTCCAGGTCCAGCATTGGGTCGGTTCGCTGGGCCGGGCGGCCTCCCTGCGGCAGCGCAGACAGGACCCGGCCTGAGGAGAGCACGCAGCTGCTGACTGGCCGCTCTCGCCAGCCCGCGGACGTCCGGCTCTCCACTCCGTTCCGGGCGGCGACGGCCAGCACACACAACAACACACTTCACCGCCCTTCAACCTCCCGGGCAGCAGCCCCGGCAGGAGAGGCTGTAGCAACAGCAGCGCCCGGAGCAACTGCAGCAAAAGCGGCGTGCCGGGCCGTAAAGCGTGGCAAAGGCGGGGCTAAACCATGTGGGCGGGACTTGAGGCGGAGTCACGCAAGCGCAAACTGTGGATCGGAGGCCAGACCCGCGCGAGTAGAGCTGGATGGAAGGCGGCTGCTCTAGAATTTAGGGGCAACATTCCAGAGGTCCTACAAACTGCACAGCACCCCATACATGCCTACGCAAGAAAAGGCACAAGGCGGAAAATATGTCACACAAAAATAAAGTCTGCCGTCTACACACTTGTTTCACTAATTTGCACGAGGACCAAAACAGGCAGGAAGGACCCACGGGTCCCCGAGGGCCATCCTCTCGCTGTCACATACTGACGCTGGCTGCCACTGCCTAAATTGTGCAGAAACGTACTCTCCTTGGACCCAGTGGTCTCTGAGCAGGGTCCACTTCAGAGTTGAGGATGTGTGAGTCTGTTGGCAAGGGCTAGGGCGAGAGGATTTGAGTTAGAAGGCTGAAGAGTTCCGGGCCAGGTCTCATTTCCAGAAGTGCTCGACCTAGGGAATACTTTCTAAGCACAGAGGCTGCTTCCTGCAGCTCCGCCTGGAGTCACCATTGCTGCTTGCCAATGCTTTATGATCGTGACTAAAGCTCTTAAGCGTTCTGTGCTTCTGTTTCCAGTGAGTAGAAGAGGGGATCCTCTAGTTATTCAGCCAGAATTTTCGGCTTGCTTGCTCTAGGGCATCCTAAAATTAAAAGGCAGCTGAAGCCTTTTGATGACAAGACCTCACACCCTCAGTCTCATTTTATAGAGGAATAAATGAGGATTACCCAAGCTTCCTTGATCCTAGGCAGCAAAGCTCATCATTCCCATTATGTTCCCTAAGGATAGTATTTAGCAAGGAACTAAGTGACAGACTAAATACTCAAACACTGGCTATAAAGGAGCCTAACAGTGGAGACGTCACCAAAATTTCAAGTCAGTGCTATGGGCATTAAACAAAACAAAATAAAAATAGTAGAAAGTCTTTGAGAAGCGTTGCTGCATGCCAAAACAACTGGGTCACTGGGCTGTCTGTCCAGTGGGGAAGTGGCTGTAGAAACGCTGACGTGTGTAGTTAGATATGTTTAGAGGCTGAGTGTGTTCATTTGTGCCGGCCTGAAATCCCAGCAGTTGGGAGTCTGAGGCAGTAAAGAAGTTCAAGGTTGGGTTGGAGACATGGTTCAGCGGTTTAGAGCAGCCAGTGCTCTTCCAGAGGTCCTGAGTTCAATTCCCAGCAACGATATGGTGGCTCACAACCATCTGTAATGGGATCTGATGCCCTCTTCTGGGGTGTCTAAAGACAGCTGCGGTGTACTCATACACATAAAATAAACAAATAAATCTTAAAAAAAAAACAGCGATCAAGGTCATGCTGGGCTATAAAATGAGTTCAAGGCCAACTTGAGATAAAGTAGACTACAGCTCAAAACAAAACAAAAGGTGACCCCCCCCCACTTTCTAAATTGAATTCTAATGCAGAGTAGGAATAGTTATGCTAACAGCAGCCAAGCACAAAACACTAGTTTTGTTTGTTTGTTTTTGAGACAGGATTTCCCTGTGTAGCCCAGGCTGTCCTGGAACTCACTCTGTAGACCAGGCTGGCCTCAAACTCAGAAATCTGCCTGCCTCTGCCTCCCAAGTGCTGGGATTAAAGGCAGGCGCCACCAAGCCCGGCAAAACCCTAGCTTTTATTTATGAGGAGGGGAAAGGGTCTGGGGTTCTGAATTGCTATGCGGTAGGCTGTGTGGCATCTCAGGAAATGAAAGACAAAGCCCCAGGCTTCTAAATAGAAAGTAAAAATGATTTACTTCTGTGAATTCAGGATGTTATCTTTGCTTATTTAAATTTGACCCACTCAAATTTTGTCCTAAGTACAAGAAGCTTTGAAGTGCAGAAAAGCTATAGGCAGAAGCAACAGAAGCAAATGCCAAGCTAGTCTGATCTACACAGTGAGTTCCAGGAGATCCAAGGCTACCTAGAAACCCTGTCTCAAAACAAAGCCATAAAACAAACAAACAAACAAACCATCCAGTGAATATTAGGGAAGAAGCTTAATTCCAGAGGATGCCTTTAAATGACAATTTTCCTAAAATAAGGGATGTTAAAAAATATGAGAAAGTAATTAATGAAGACTGTGTTCAGGAAGATAATCCTGGTATCCTACAAATTGGATTTAGAGGGCAGCCTCAGAGAACAGCAGCTAATTAATAACAAAACAGATGGACTGATAAATCCTAGTTCTACCTTAGCTCTGTATCTTGGGCAAATTAGTTCATTTCTTTTTTTTTTTTTTTGGTTTTTCGAGACAGGGTTTCTCTGTTTAGCCCTGGCTGTCCTGGAACTCACTTTGTAGACCAGGCTGGCCTTGAACTCAGAAATCCGCCTACCTCTGCCTCCCGAGTGCTGGGATTAAAGGCGTGAGCCACCACTGCCTGGCTTAAATTAGTTCATTTCTTCAGGCCTGTTATCTGTGTGTAAAACAACCATGCACCTACCTCACAGATCTGTTAGTGAGTCTGCGCTTTTGTGTCTGGCTTATATGAAACATTTTTTAATGTAATTTACAAATTACTTAATGGAATTGGCAGCAGTTACAGTGTGCACATAGGAGGAGAGGAAGAGGCGAGACAACCCTGGGGCTGTAGAGATGACCCATGTTCAGTCCCCAGAACTCATGCCCAGCACCTTGCAACCACTAACTCCAGCTCCCCCCACCTCTCTCTCTCTCTCTCTCTCTCTCTCTCTCTCTCTCTCTCTCTCTCTCACACACACACACACACACACACACACACACACACACACACACCTAAATCAGGTGGATGGCTGAGTCATTTAAGAAAGGAGCTGGAGGAGCACACACCATTCTTTCTGATAATAATTAATAATCACATGCTAACTTGGAAAGCAAGCTATCAGCTATAAGGGCTTTCCAGTGATATACCAGTTATACACCAAGAACAGTTACTTCCTTCTTCAATTATGATTTATTTTTATGTGCATTGGTGTTTTGCCTGCATTTGTATCTGTGTGCCAGCTTCAGATCTTCAGATCCCTTGGAATGGGAACAGTTGTGAACTGCTATGTGTGTGCTGGAAATTGAACCAGGTCATCTTAACTGCTGAGCCTTCTCTCCAGCCCTTCTTGCATTTATTTATTTATTTATTTATTTATTTATTTATTTATTTATTTATTTATTTGAGACAGGGGTTCTCTGTTGTAGTTCTGTAGAACCAGGTCATCTTAACTGCTGAGCCTTCTCTCCAGCCCTTCTTGCATTTATTTATTTATTTATTTATTTATTTATTTATTTATTTATTTATTTATTTGAGACAGGGGTTCTCTGTTGTAGTTCTGTAGACCAAGCTGGCTTCAAACTCAAGAGATCTGCCTGCCTCTGCCTCCCAAGTGCTGGAATTAATGGTTGGTCTCTTTTCTCTTTCTTCTTGTGGTAGACCAAGCTGGCTTCAAACTCAAGAGATCTGCCTGCCTCTGCCTCCCAAGTGCTGGAATTAATGGTTGGTCTCTTTTCTCTTTCTTCTTGTGGTGCTGGGAATCCAAGCCAGAGCCTTGCACATGCTAAACAAGTACTATCACACAGTTACACTCAAGTATTTAATAACTGAGAGGGATATGTGGTAGTCATTAGAGCTAGCCATGAACATTCTGATTCTTCTAGCCAAAAGTTGGACCGCAATCCCTACACTTACTTGGAAGGTGAGTGTTGCAGCTGTGACAAGGGCTATAAGGTGACTTTGGTAACTCCATTTTGGTACCACAGATGAATTTTGTCTTGCTAAGTAAAGTGTCAGTAACTGTAAGGGAGAATTTAAGGAAAATAATTCTGGGGAGAAAAATAACTTAAGGCTGAGGACTCTTCGAAAGGTTGACTGACCTTGCTTATTTTTGTTAACCGAGTATTTTGGCTTTTGTGATTATCTACTCAGCTTGCAGCAGCAGGAAGGGAACCTTGAGCCTTCCCTTCCAGCTTCTGTAACTAGCATCTTGCAGTTAGGAGAAAGGAATATTTCCAGATAGGATATATATATGTGTGTGTGTAAGACTTGGGGCTGTACTTGGGGTTCTGGCTGGAATAAAGACTTGAATTGTCTCTTAGACTGTGTCTGACTGGTCTTCTCTGGGGAAGCCCCACAACACTGTGGCTAGCTTGGTCCAATAAAAATAGAAGATCCATGTCAACTCTAGGTATTTCCCTCTTTCTGATACCATCTCCTTTCTGGTCTGTCTCAATGGTTGGCAGTGTTCAGTTCTGCTGTATATTTCCCTCTTTCTGATACCATCTCCTTTCTGGTCTGTCTCAATGGTTGGCAGTGTTCAGTTCTGCTGTATATTTCCCTCTTTCTGATACCATCTCCTTTCTGGTCTGTCTCAATGGTTGGCAGTGTTCAGTTCTGCTGTATATTTCCCTCTTTCTGATACCATCTCCTTTCTGGTCTGTCTCAATGGTTGGCAGTGTTCAGTTCTGCTGTATATTTCCCTCTTTCTGATACCATCTCCTTTCTGGTCTGTCTCAATGGTGGGCAGTGTTCAGTTTTGCTGTATATTTCCCTCTTTCTGATACCATCTCCTTTCTGGTCTCCTCAATGGTTGGCAGTGTTCAGTTCTGCTGTATATTTCCCTCTTTCNCCATCTCCTTTCTGGTCTGTCTCAATGGTTGGCAGTGTTCAGTTCTGCTGTATATTTCCCTCTTTCTGATACCATCTTCTTTCTGGTCTGTCGCAATGGTTGGCAGTGTTCAGTTCTGCTGTGTATTTCCCTCTTTCTGATACCATCTCCTTTCTGGTCTCCTCAATGGTTGGCAGTGTTCAGTTCTGCTATATAAGGCTTAGGCAGACCATTGATATTTGGCTCAAAAATTTCAAGCTGTTGGCTTTTCAGAAACTAGAGTTTAACCACTGAGCCATCTCCCCAGCCCAATCTTTTGGTATGTTTTAATATAACACAGTGGACTTTTTTTTTTCTTCTTCTTCTTCCAGATGGGTTTCTCTGTGTAGCCCTGGCTGTCCTGAAACTCACTCTGGAGACCAGGCTGGCCTTGAACTCAGAAATCCACCTGACTCTGCCTCCTGAGAGCTGGGAATAAAGGTGTGCGCCACCACACCTGTCTTCACTTGATCTTTCAACCAAGGAAATTTCTCAAACCTCCTAATCTGTTGGCCACTTCTTGTCCTGGTCCAAATATCTTCCATTTGATTGACAAAATAACTTGAGCACTGCTCCTGTCTCTTACCCATGCTGTAGCCCTTATCTGATGCTCTTTCAAACCTGCACTCAGTATCTTCTCTAGTTGATTGTAGCTTTCAGCTCGGAAGTCTCCTCAGGTTGATTCTGACTATCCAGACCAGCAGACACTGCAACCGCCAAGGCTTTCTATATAATTTAAAGGTTGTTACTACATTGGATTAATTTTGGGCATAGACTAGGTTCCAGGTCAGAAATAATGTCTATTTAGGGCACTCACTTTGTATTGTTTCCTCTAAACTACCCTAAATGATTATTTTGATTAGAGTTTTTTATGTGTATAAGTGCCTTGCTTTCAAGTGTATTATATGTAATACTATGTGTTTGCCTGGTGCCCATGGAGTTCAGGAAAGACTAGTCTACCCACTGCCAGCTGGAGTTAGGATGGTTATTGAGATACCGTGTGAACTGAGAATCAAACCTTGATCCACTGCAGGAGCAAGTGCTTTTAACTGCTGAGCTATCTTTCTGTCCTCATATACTTTAATATTTTAAAAAACCATTAATATCGCTTCAACATTTTCTTTGAACTCTTTCTATTTTATAATTACTGGTTTATAATTTTGGTAATATTGACAGCAGCAATATAAGCAATTTTAAAATTCCCTGGTAGCTACCTTAAATATTGTCATTTTAATATATAGTGTTACGTCCAAAGCCCCTCCACCCCCAAAGGGCACTGCTTGTGGCATTGCCTGAAACTCTGTCTCAAAAAAAAAAAAAATTGTTTATCCATGTGCATGTGTACCATGTTCACAGATGTCAGAAAGAGGCACTGGATTCCTGGGTACTGAGGTGATTGTGAGTTGACTATTCTGGGTGCTGGGAATCATACTCCTGTTCCTACTATAACCTTCAGCAATAAGGAAAGCTCTTAACTTTGGAGTCATCTCTGTAGTCTATTTTGGTTATTGTGAACATCCCAGAATGGCCTTGAACTTTCGAAGAATGACCTTGAACTCCGGATCCTCCAGCCTCTACTTCCCACATCCACACTCAACTTCAATCAGCCTTTTTTTTTTTGTTTTGGTTTTTCGAGACAGGCTTTCTCTGTATAGCCCTGGCTGTCCTGGAACTCATTTTGTAGACCAGGCTGGCCTCGAACTCAGAAATCAGCCTGCCTCTGCCTCCCGAGTGCTGGGATTAAAGGCGTGCGCCACCACACCCTGCTCAATCAGGCTTTTTGAAAACCACATCATATAATGGGAAATTATTGTACATTGATTTAAAGGAGTTAGAAGATATGACCACTAGATGGCACTGTTGCTGCTGCTCTTAACTGTTACCAAGGACCAAAGAATTGAAGCCAGTAAAACAGAAATGATCACATATCAATAGTCACGACTTTGTTTTCAGTACACAGAATTTTAATGTGAAAGTAAATAAAACATACAAATGTACAGTAAAGCTATGGCAAAGCAATCTGGAAGCTTAAGGCAAGTTTTAATGGAGATGAAATTTTAAAAAATGATGCAATGATGTCATTTTAAATATAGATTATGAAAAATATGAAATTGCATCAATAACTTAATTTTCAAATCCTGCACTACCGAAGAAAAGGAGTTTATGATCTTAACGCCAGCATTAAGACAGACAGAAGCAGTGCAGAAGCAGTAAGAAACATTCACTATTTACAGAGGGGTGGCAACATTAACACCATGTGATCTTATTGACTGCTGGACTGTAAGCTCTTGGCTAGAAGCAACAGAGAAAATGTACCACTGAGATGTTATTTTAAAAAATAAAGGATCACTTTAAAAAGGTTAACTCCCAAGAGGCATCAGGGCACTGAGAGTGTAAACATGTGAGCTGTACAACACGAAATACCAACCAAATTCATTCATAGTGCTCAGTAATACAAGGTCAGCATCATCTTCTGTAACAATTATTGTTTATAATAATTCAAACACAATCTTTATCATGCATGACTTCAAATATATAACAAATATTTTTATTTTGAGATACAGGGTACTTGTTTATGAATTATAAGACTTATATACAATGAAAGACACACTTCCACAATCAAGTATCTTTATATGCTTTTTAAATGCAATGACCTTATTCAGACTTTTCTGAATTGACCATGTCAGTTTTTAAAATTTTCTAAAATAATGCCATTTTATGATAAAATACATTTTTGCAAAAATTCAGAAATGTAGTAATATTTAATGAATATGACCACGAAAAGTACTGTAAGCATGTGCCAGTGAGTTAGCACTTTTTTCCAGTTTTATATTTTAAAAAATTGCAATTTGACACTAAGCCTGTTTTAAAAATATTGTTACATTGATTCATCTCAAAAGGCACTATTAATAGTCCTTTTGTAAAATACCATCATATATATCTGTGAATGTTTTGTCCAGAATTAATGGGAGAAAATGTATCTTCTGCCCAGATGAACATTTTCTAAGACTAATCTTCATCACCCAATTTTGTTTCTACAAAAGCATGCAGTACAAAATACACACGAAAGCAGCTATCTTAAACATGAAAACATTATTTTAACACAATTTACCTGTGTAGCTGATTTATCACTGCCTCCAGTTAATATGTTGTTACATACAAAAAGTTCCAGTATCCTTTTTCTGACTGATTAAAAAAAAAAGAAATCCCTGAATAAAACAGAAGTCTGAGCCGGGCGTGGTGGTGCACGCCTTTAATCCCAGCACTCGGGAGGCAGAGGCAGGCGGATTTCTGAGTTCAAGGCCAGCCTGGTCTACAGAGTGAGTTCCAGGAGAGCCAGGGCTAGACAGAGAAACCCTGTCTCGAAAAACCAAAAAACCAGAAGTCTGTGGCTTCTCTGGGCATTTCTGTAGAGCATTCTTACCTGTGAAGAGTATCTCTACCTAAACTCATGATTACAAGATATAACTTGAAACAAGGTCTGAGACAAAATTTAATACTAATGTAAATTTTTGTCTAAAGGGGAAAGGGTGATTATCAGCGTTTAAAAGGATACTGTGGCTTTAACAACTGTAAACGTTTGTTTTAGGAGGCTATGGCAGTCAGCTCTATTCTAGGTTTATAGCTGGAAAAAAAATAACTGCAAACACATCTTCATTTGTAAAATGGTGCAGAATACAAAAACACGAAATGATATAGAGAAAACAAAAAACAAGAACCCTTATCTAAGAAGGAAAGCTGTATAACCAACTTGTCTGAAAGTATAAAAGAATTTTAAGCAACCCTGATACAAATTTTAATTTCTTATCTTGTTTCTAAATGACATGAGCTTTTAAGTTAAAATGAAGAAAGTAGATACTTTCAACCCAACTAAAATAATGCCAACAAGATAAGCTTGCATAGAAAAAAATTCCAAATTATTACTGGCTACATATTTTAAAAATCAGAAATGCAGGCATTATAGTGCAAAACCGTGGCAGCGGATGATGTCTTCACTGCCTCAGGTCATGAAATCAACTGTAGTACCTCCAGTTGTCACAGTTTCTGGTCACACAATGAGTTATTTATACCAACTAGAAGCAGTGTGTGTAGAGATGGGGGCACATATGCTGTGCTCTGCCTAACGAAGCTTGAGGTCATCGCCACCACCTAAATTAGAACCAGGACTAGGGTCTTGCTGTCTTCTTGCCTGCAAGGACAAAATTGAAATCAAGTCATGAATGTGGTTTGAAAACTTAAATGACAGATATACAAGATAATAAGACACAGTGTCATACAAAAAATGTTCATAATCAAAAACTTTTCAACCAATATTTTAACAGGCAAGACATACAACTATATATGATATTTTGTAATACTCAATAGTAATTTTATATTCAAAAGGATATTATGCACACATACTACATACATAAGAAAAAATCTATCATTTTTAGAATTAGAACCGTTTTCTTGTTTTGTTTTAGGTTTATTTATGTATATGAGCACACTGTTATCTGTCTTCAGACACCCCAGAAGAGGGCATCAAATCTCATTATAGATTGTTGTGAGCCACTATTTGGTTGCTGGGAACAGAACTCAGGACCTCTGAAATAGCAGTCAGTGCTTTTAACTACTGAATCATCTTTTCAGCCTAGAATTAGAGGTTTAACTTTATTACACCAATGATTAATCATCTCAGAAGCAAACTTTAGTAGTGGCTGGGCCTGATGGCACATGCCTTTAATCTTAGCAGTCAGAAAAGGCAAGGGCATCTTTGTAGGTTCAAGGCCAGCCTGGTCTACACAGTGTTTTTGAGAACAGCCATGGCTGTTACACAGAGAAACCCTTTCTCAAAAACAAAACAAAAGAAAAAAAAATTTTTTTTTTCGAGACAGGGTTTCTCTGTGTAGCCTTGGCTGTCCTGGAACTCACTCTGTAGACCAGGCTGGCCTCGAACTCAGAAATCGGCCTGCCTCCGCCTCCCAAGTGCTGGGATTAAAGGGCGTGCGCCAACACTGCACGGCAGCAAAAAGAAATTGAGTCACAGAAATATTAATATGTATTATCTACTAGTTAGCTGAAAAATATGACAATAAATTTAATCTTTGTTCAATGAATTTTAACTAGAAATCTCAAGAAATAAAATCCAAAGCTGGGCAGTTGTAGCATACACCTTTGTTTGTTTGTTTATTTATTTGGTTTTTCGAGACAGGGTTTCTCTGTATAGCCCTGGCTGGCCTCAAACTCAGAAATCCGCCTGCCTCCCAAGTGCTGGGATTAAAGGCGTGCACCACCATGCCCGGCAGCATTTGGGAGGCAGAAGTAGGCAGATCTCTTAAGCTGGCCTAAAGGGCATGTTCCTGAACAGCCAAGGATTAAAGAGAAACACTGTCTTGAAAAACAAAAAACAAAAAACAAACAAAAAAAAGAATTAAATCCAGGATATTATTAGTCTTATAAGTCAAAATTTAAAATAGTACACACCTTTAAGTATCTTTTTAAACAGTACTTAACAATTAAGTAAAAGTAATTACAAACACTGAGCATTTCAAGGTCGACTGAAAAATGCACACCCTGTTTAAATTACCTATGGTCAACCACTTAATAGGTAACATCTATCAAGTAAAATATCGTGTATGCTACTCTCTGGCAATGTAAAAAAAATAAATAAATATATATATATATAATATAGAGCCCTTTTGGTCCATGCACAACTTTAAAAGTAAAGATTTGGTTTTTATTATATTTAATAGTGTGTGGTGTGTGTGTGTGTATGTTGTACATGCAGGAGCCTATGGAAGGCAGAAGAAGGAGCAGATCCCCTGAAGATGGCTGTGAGCTGCCGGACACGGGTCCTGAACACAGTCATCTGGAAGAGCAGTAAGCTCTGCGCTCGGGGAATCGGACTTGGCAGAAAGTACCTTTAGTCACTGAGGTATCTTATTAGCCCCCACATGCAACAGTTTCTTTTGGTCTCTTGTACAAATATTAATGTATTTTACAGTTTCTTCAGTCCTTCTAAATGTTGGCTAAGTACAAACATCTATTTGCATCCAGAACCTGGTTCCTGCAACACAAGTTTTTCATTTTTAGAAAATGGCAACTTCATTTTGCCAGTTGTTTAGGCAGAAAACCTTGGGTCACCTTTAACTGTTCTTTCTCCATATCCAATAACAAATTCTGATGGTTCATCTTGAAAGATATCCTTAATTTGACCATTTCTATTCCCTCTATCATTTTCTCTCTAGATCAAGCCACAATTATGTTCAACTTCCATGTTCTTCTTAGCTGATATATGCCAGCAGTTAAGTAACTTTATTTACCTCTATGATTTGTTTAGCTAAATTTCTGGAATCATGTACTAAAGCATCAATTAATTTTTCTATTGTCTATGTAAATTTTTGAAGCAAATTTAACAAAGAGATCTTACTTATTACTTAGGCTGACTATAATATCACACAGAATGAGATTCTAGCACCAGCAGGGCTGAAGCACAAAGATCAAGAGAATAATTAAGGCCAATAACCTGAGCAAAATCTTGTTTCAAAAACAGATCTTAGAGAAAGAACATTCCCGACCTTCCTACTTTAGGGTCAAATTTTATCTTTTTAGTGCTAGGCATCACAGCTAGGCACTACAAACAAGGCACAGCCAGTACCAAGGCTCAGTTTACAGCCACCCCTAAGATTGGCTTTGGTTAGACCATCCAGAGCTGTGTTATCAATTAAGAACATTAGGTCATTTGTACAACTGCCTGGAGCTCTAGAAGCAGAGACAGGCAGATCTTATGAGTCTGACTACACAGAAGATCTGGGTCAGCTAGGAGACCCTATGCCCAAATAACCAAAACCAAAAAAAAAAAACCAACACAAAAGCCAAATAAACACAACAAAAAGATAGCTTGCCTTAGTTAATTCTGAACAAAATAGAATTCATCTAACAGATGAATTTTGTCACAAGACTTCTCACCACTCAGTTTAACATATCCTTTTCAGTTAGAATACTCATAGTAGCCGGGCCTGGTGGTGCATGCCTTTAATCCCAGCACTTGGGAGGCAGAGGCAGGTGGATTTCTGAGTTCGAGGCCAGCCTGGTCTACAAAGTGAGTTCCAGGACAGCCAGAGCTACACAGAGAAACCCTGTTTCGAAAAACCAAAAAACAACTCATAGTAATGTTATGGTATAGAGCCAGCTGAGATAAAAAGGTATGGGTACCTATGCACCAGAAAATCTATTTATGTTCCACACAGTCCCTGCCCAGTGTGCCGTAAAGACCAGTCAGTTCTGTAGATGCAGAGACTGTGATATAGGCATCTGGTTTTCAGCGAAGGTCAGAAAGGGGCTGAACAATCAAGAAACACTAAAGAAAATCAATCCCAATTATATATTTATAAATCACTAATATACCAATACACTACTTTGTGACTAGTATAGCCTTTGTTTTTGATAATTTATTTTCAAATTTTATTCATGATAATGAAACAATTTCCAATAGGTGAGTCACCAAGAGCTGTAGTTCTCTGCACTAGTCCTGGTTGTGCTGAAACAGCCAAGGGACACTTGTCTACACAGTGTATATTGTGATAGAAAGCATGGAAAACAAAGAAAAGGAACCTTGCTATTTACTTGTGTTGTGGATTTCAGCCACTCCCTGTCAGCAATGAAAGTTAGGACCAAAAGTAAGACATCAGACCAGAGAAGAGTGGGAGCTCTGAGAGATGGAAGGAAGCCGGACAGGCTGACTGAAGGAGACATACACAAACAGCCTGTGACCAGCTTCTACAGATACAACTTTCTTTGAGAAGCTATGCTATTTATTTTGGCTCTTTCTTTTTTAAACATAGGGTCTCACTGTATAGATCTGGTAGCCTCAAACTCATAGAGATCCAAATCTCATGTAAAATTTGGCCTTTTCTTTTCTTCTTTCTTTCTCTCTTTCTTTCTCTCTTTCTTTCTCTCTCTCTCTCTCTCTCTCTCTCTCTCTCTCTCTCTCTCTCTCTTTCTTTTTTAAGACAGGGTTTCTCTGTGTAGTCTTGGCTGTTCTGGAACTAACTTTGTAGACCAGGCTGGACTCGAACTCAGAAATCCGCCTGCCTCTGCCTCCCGAGTGCTGGGATTAAAGGCGTGCGCCACCATGCCTGGCTCAAATTTGGCCATTTCTAACGTAGGTTGGATGGTTTAGAGGAAGTTCCCTGGATAGTAAGCCACACACATACATAATGGCAGAGAAATTCTCTCTGAACTCACTCTAAACATCAAGGCCATAATTTGTTTTAAAAAATTAATCTAGACAATTCATTATAGACCACATATTATCTGTTCTGTTTCTTATATGTTTCTTACAATGTCATTCAGAAATAGAGCAAACCCAGTTTCCAGGACGTCATCATAAGATAAATACAAGAGTGACAAAGCAGTTACTAGCAAGGACTTGGAAAAATAGCCAAGAGCAGGGCTAGTTGAATAAACCAAAGGTTTTGGTTGATTGCTGTTCTTTTATTAAACAAAAGAAAATAAATGTGGAAAACTCTCCATGGAGAAATGCTTTAGTCATGAAAAGAGCTGCAGTCCACTGAGTATGTACACGTAGACAGATATGGTCTCCTCGTACTCACTTTATATCTGGTACTTGGCTACAAGTTAATATTGAAGAGGTCTGGCTTCATTCTCATTCACTATATAGCAGGTAAGACTGCAACATGGAAGGGTTAGTGATACCTACACACACAGGGCAGTAAGTCTAGAAAAACCTAAGTGACAACATCCCTAGCTAATGCTATTTCTTCCTATTGCTAAGGCTCAGAGATATAAAGCATAAGTTTTTTTTTTTTAAAGATTTATTTTATTTATTATATGTAAGTACACTGTAGCTGTCCTCAGACACTCCAGAAGAGGGCGCCAGATCTCGTTACGGATGGTTGTGAGCCACCATGTGGATGCTGGGATTTGAACTCATCACCTTCGGAAGAGCAGTCGGGTGCTCCCACCCGCTGAGCCATCTCACCAGCCCCAAAGCATAAGTTTTAAGTTCTGAATTGATGTATTTCTCTTGTAACTCATTAAAGAAAGGTTAAGGCGGGGCTGGTGAGATGGCTCAGCAGGTTAGAGCACCCGACTGCTCTTCCGAAGGTGATGAGTTCAAATCCCAGCAACCACATGGTGGCTTACAACCACCCGTAACAAGATCTGACACCCTCCTCTGGTGCGTCTGAAGTCAGCTACAGCATACTTATGAAGAATAATAAGAAATGAATCCTTGGACTGGAGAGACCAACCGGAGCAAGCCAGGCTGTCCGGAGCGAGCAGAGCCAAACGGGGATGGCCGGAGCAAGCGGGGACGCCGGAACTAGCAGGGCTGGAGCGAGTGGGGCCGAACGGGACGGCCAGAATGAGCGGGGCCAAACCGGAGCAAGCGGAGCCGATCGGAGCGAGCGGGGCTGGCTGGAACAAGCGGGGGCCGTACGGGGGCGGCCGGGAGCAAGTGGGGCTGGCCGGAGCGAGCGGGGTTGAGCAGAGCGAGCGGGGTTGACCGGAACAAGGAAAAAAAGAAAAAAAAAAAAAAAAAAAAAAAAAAAAAAAAAAAGAAAGGTTAAGGCTAGGTCAAAGGCTCAGAGGGGAAAGGCACTTGTTGACAAGCCTGAGTTCAGCCCCTAGGACTCACATGGTGCAAACAGGGAACCAATTGCTGCAAGTTATCCTCTGACCACGGTATTACACATACACACAAATACAGATGAGTTTTTCTTACAAAAAAATGAGTTATTTTGTGCAAAGTTAAATGTGCTGAAAATAAAAATACTGAGGAGTTTAAGATAAACAGAGGTTAAGTTATTTATATATTTATTTAGTTAGTTTTTTGGAGACAGCATTTCTGTGTAGCCCTGGATGTACTGAAGTCACTCTGTAGACCAGGCTGGCCTTGAACTCAGAAATCCTCCTGCCTCTGCCTCTCAAGTGCTGGGATCAAAGGCATGTGCCACCACTGCCCAGTCTGAGTTATTATTTTTGCTTGGACCATACAGTCTCTAAAAATATGCATACCAAGTCTAAAACTCACATAATGCTTTTGTTTGTTTTATTTCCAAGTGGTTTCTAATCTAAATCTTCTGATTTGCAGAGACTTAAACTTTAAATGGTAGAATATTCAGTAATTATTAATTCATTCTGTGGTATCAAAAGTAACTACTTACTAAAACTTCATAATCCAGCCAGAGAGAAGCATTTTGTAGTCAGTGCTAGGGAACATTTGTTGTGGTGCCTTGTGGCCAAGTAATTTGCCAACAGTACTTTATTACCTTAGGTCAACAGGACAATTCAACTAAAGGCAGTCTCTAGCAACAGACAGTACATGAAATGCTACTAGACAGACGAGAGAGGCACTTCCCCACCTCTTCTACAACCAAAATTTCCAGGCACTCTGCAAGCCTAGGAAACTGCCTACCTCTGTACTCAGCAGAATCGGGCAAAATTCAACTTTATTGGTTGCTTGGAAACTGTCTTATCACTACTACCAAAAAGCCGAAATCTAAAATGTTCTGGCAACACATCTTTGTGTTTCAGTCTGAAATTAGACTAAGCCCACTCACCTAGCGTAGCAGATACACTGTAAGTCATACACTACATTCCATTTAGCTTCCATGAAAAAGAACACGTTAGTAAGACTCCAGGAGAACCAGCAACTTTCGAACTGCCAGCAGTAGAGACAGCAGTAGGAGACAGAGCTAGCATTAAAATAAGGGGTCAATTATATACTGTGGTAGTCTGAATGAAAACTGTCCCCATAGGGTACTGTCTGAATACTTGGTCTCCAAGTATAACAGGGAGGATTAGGAGGCATGTGACCTTGCTGGAGAAAGTATGTCAGGAGGTGCAGGCTTTAAGGTTTCAAAATGATTCCCGCTATTCTAATTGGCTCTCTCTGCTTCCTACTTTTTAACCAACATGTGAACCCTCAGATCCTGCAGCTATGTCTTTGTTCTATCAGACTCTCCTAAAACTTCTAAAACCCTAAGGCCAATTAAACATTTTCTTTTGTAAGTTGCTTAATGTTATATCACAGCTATAGCAAAATATGTTAATTCTACATATCAAAGGTCCCCAAGTAACTTACTGCCAAGTAATCCTCTGAGTCCCTGAAAACACTGCAGGAACCCCAGAGGGAGATCAATGATTTCTATTGCTTTGACTTTTCTCTACTTTATGTATTGGGGCACAATACAAAATTTACCACAGGATGTAGTGGCATATGCCTGTAAGACCAACATTTGGGAGGCTAAAGTGGGAGGATCAGATGTTTGAGACCAGCTTAGGCAACACAGTGTTGCTCCCTCAGCAAAACAAAAACAAATCAAAACAAAGAAAGCTAATATGCCAATTACATACAGAACACAAATTAAAGAATCTTCTATTCGTTATTCTGTGTTACACCAAGGACAATTTTTCTATTTCTTAAAACAAAACCCAAAACATTTATCTTATATATTGTCTGCGTGTCTACACACATACATGTATGCTGGTTCCTGGGGAGGGTAGGCGGTGCCAGATACCTTGCAGCTGGAGTTATCTATGGTTGTGAGCGCTCTGACACCCAAAGTAGCTACAGAAAAATCAAACTCTAGTCCTCTCTAAGAGCAATGAATCACTGAGCCCCTTATATAAAATTTTCTTTCTTTCCTAAATAAAGAACAGATCCATGTTGATACCAGACCCATAAAGAACTAAGGATATATAGTCAAAGATAAGCCCTCCATTTAGAAAAAATTTTTAAAGATCTATTTATTTATTATATGTAAGTACACTGTAGCTGTCTTCAGACACTCCAGAAGAGGGAATCAGATCTCCTTACGGATGGTTGTGAACCACCATGTGGTTGCTGGGATTTGAACTCAGGACCTTCAGAAGAGCAGCTGGGTGCTCTTACCCGCTGAGCCACCTCACCAGCCCCAGAATTTTTTTTTTTAATTTAAAATTACATGTATCTCTGTGTGAATTTGTGTACATTAGTGCAGGTATCCAGGAAGGTCAGATGCATCAGACCACAATGGCTCTGGAGGTAGAAGGCAGTTGACATGAGCAGCTGACACGGGTACTGACAATCAAACTCTGCAAAAACAGCATTCTTAATTGCTGAGCCATCTCTTTTCAGCCCCCTATGACTTATTTACATGTATGTGTGAGTTTGTGAATGTATATGCAGGTTCCCACGAAAGCCAGAAGAACATGTCAGATACCCTGGATCTGAAGGTTGCTGGGAACCAAGTATAGGTGCTTTCTAAGAGCAGTCTGTACTTTTCAATGCTGAAACATCTCTCCAGCCCCAATAGCTCTTCATTTCGCCACCCATATCTGATTTCTACTAGTTTCTAGTTTCAATTTAAGATACCTACTAGAGAACTATGCATATTCAAACAAACATATTCATCTTGAAAATACTTATAAGATATTACACTTAAGTTTATATCTAATTTTTATTTTAAGATTATTTAAAGCCGGGCGTGGTGGTGCATGCCTTTAATCACAGCACTTGGGATGCAGAGGCAGGAGGATTTCTGAGTTCAAGGTCAGCCTGGTCCACAGAGTGACTTCCAGGGCTACACAGAGAAACCCTGTCTCGAAAAACAAAAAAAACAAAACAGAAAAAAAATTAATAATGTCTCATTAGTTACTAAAATGTGTATTTTTTAAAAGAATAGGAAGTACTTATTTAAAAAATTTTTTTAGAAAAAAGTTTATCATTTGCCATGTCATTTAAAAGGTAGAAAAAATACGGTACTACTGAAAGCCTCTTCTTGAAAAAACAGAAAAAAGAAATGTTAAATCTTACTGTGAGTGATGGGAAAACAATCTCAACATTTTACAGAAGGCAAGCTGGAAGCATGCACGTGGAACCTTATGCAAGGAATTTCATATTAAGACAGAACAAAGAAAACTGAAAAGCCTTAAGACACCAACCACTTGAAGTTTTGCTTCCCTCAAACATGGCAGTAACTTTAGATACATATTAAATGTTCATGAGTAGTATCCATGCAACTTTAGTATAGCAAGGCTAGAGATTTCAGGTTATTCAAGCAGTGGTGGACATCCCTAAGCTTTAGTGCTGCCAAAAATCTCAGGCTTCCAAAAATCATTACCCAGTGCCACCCACGAGTTACCACTGTTCCCTGGCTCTCATTTCCAGTCAGGCATCAGGACCACCCACTAGAACCAATATTATTCTTTTCTGCCTCAGCCTTTTCTATTCCAGGGAATATGACTTCTAACGTCCCCTGACAGATTTTATTTTTCAGCTTAATCCTCTCTATTTCCTACTGCTAAACTATATTTGTACAGAAGCCCTGTTTCAAAAACTATGGCATAATTTCTTGTTTTTTTCTTCTGCCAGTAAACTGTTAGGAAGGGAGCATGTCAGTTTTTCTGGGAGTTTTGTTTTTACATGAATTAGATGAAGTTTAAATCCCAAAGATATTTGATTGTATGTCTGTCCTTGCGTATTTTGAGACAGGGCTTCACTACATAGCCCTGGATGGCCTAGAACTTGCAATGCAGATTGTTGGCCTCTCCTCCTCTGCTCCAGAATTGGTAACCATACCCAGACCCAAAAAAGTTTAAATTATAGGGAGGAAATGTTTTCTTCCACTGTTGATTTTTAAAAAGAGGTAAAGAGCAAGAAAGCAAACTTTTAGGAAGTACTCATAGGTAAGACAGGAATATTAATGGAGAAGGGCAAAAAATATATATACACAAAACACAAGACACACAGACCACAAAGCCCTCTTCAGTTGCCAGTGTGTACTCTGGAGACAGATTCCAGCCCAGAGCTTTTAGATGACAGCTCTCTAAAAGAACTAATATTTCAAATTATTGATACAAGTTACTAGAGAAGTCGTTCTTAATGTTCCTAATGCTGTAATCCTTTAATACAGTTCCTCATGCTGTGGTGACCCCCAACCATGAAATATTCTTGTTGCTACTTCATAACTATAATTTTTCTACTGCTATGAATTATATAATGTAAATATATGTTATGCAGGATATCTGTTATGTAATCCCTGTGAAAGGGTTGTTCAACCCTCAAAGGGGTTGTGACCCACAGGTTGAGAACTGCTGGACTAGAGGCTCTTAAATCATTGATGAAAATTTAACTGTTTTTTCTATCTTCTAGGTCATAATGCTTTAGTGCCCAATACACTTTAGAGAACTAAAAGGATGCTCCATCAGCCAGACAATTCAATTAGCTGGAGCCAGTACCAGGCAGAGCTTTTAGCACTAAGGAAGCACTTTAGAACTATTAGTTCTGTTGGCACACATGGGCTGAGCACTGTATTAAGTGCTTTCTAAGTGTTTCTTATTGAATTCTCACAATTTCTTTCTGTGATAAAACTGGGGTCTCAGAGACTGGGAAGTGATTGAACAGGAATGTGGACTGAGCATGACTGCAAAGCCCAGGCTCTCAACTGCAGATCTGCTAATGGAATACCTATCTGAATGACACATTACTTGGCACCTCGGTCAACAGATCAAAATATGTTCGAGTAACAACACTGTAAACTAAAAAGAGTACTTAAGTATTTATTAGAATAGACAATCTGTGTTGGGCACAGTGGCACACATTTAATCTCAGCACTAGGAGATTCTCTGGCAAGAGAGTCTGGGCCAGCCAGGGCTACACAGTAAGACCTGTCACAAACACACACTTTTTTTTCGTAATTGAACCCAAGATATATATGAACACTTCCCAAGTTCCATTAACTCTCAGTTATTTCTACAAGTATATGCATGTATTGCAGAAAGACTGACCACACTCTCTGACAAGCTCCATCCATTATTCATTCATTCATTCCTTTGCACAGAACAGTCTTCCCCAGTCTGTCCACCCAACAAGCATTTTTCTTTTGAATCTCTCCAAGTATATTCTGTGAAGTGCCCATGGAGAGCTGACTTATTACATGCTGTCTTCTACTGCCACCATCTTCCTCTGAAGTGCTTTTACATAAGGTAAGCGACACTGTAGTTGCCTGTTTTTACGTCCATTTTCTGTCAAGTCTAAAAGGTGTGCACACCTTTAGTTAATTAATACAAATCAACAAATTTAGGTAATTTTATTAAAATCTTTGCAGAAGCCGGGAGTGGTGGTGTACTTTTTAAATTCCAGCACTTGGGAGGCAGAGGCAGGTGGATTTCTTTGGAATCTGAGGCTAGCTTGGTCTACAAAGTGATTTCTAGGATAGCCAGGGCTACAGAGAGAAACCCAGTCTCAAACAAAACAAAGCAAAACAAAACACCTCTAGCTATCAGACAGGACTGTTTTTTGGAAGATGTTCATTTACCAAGTAAACACAATGCGGAAGTACTATGGTAGATAACTCAGGGGACACAGAGAGTAAGGTCTTCATTTTATGGGATCTCAAGGAAGGGAAAGACAGGTATATTTACAGCCGTTTCAACATACAGTTCAATAAATGCTTAAACAGAACTAAGAGGTAGCTGGGAGTGGTCACACATGCTTCTACCCCTAGCATTTACCAGCTGGAGTCAGGAGGATCAAAAATCCAACTCTGGTTCTGGTTATACAGTGGGTTCCTGATGAGCTTGTGCTAGATGAGACCTTGTCTCAAAAACAAACAAAACCCCAAAGCAAACAAACCACAAACAGAAAAAATAAGGGTAAGAGGGGCAGGAGGAAGGAAAGTGGTCCAAGTCAGGAGGAGAGGCAGAGAGGGAAAATAAGAGAGTAAGAAATTAAGTGCTGTGGAAATTCCAAAGCAGAAGATGGTTAATACTTGAGAAGGGCTTGATATAAGTTAAGGTGCACCCTGATGAATGGGTAGAAAAGTACATTTTATAGAGTACAATATGTAAAATGATAAGAAATATAAGACATCAAGAACTGTAAAAGCTTCACACACAAACTGCACTGTGGGTTCTGGGAACTGAATTCAGGTCCTCTGCCAAAACAGTCAGTGTTCTCAAAGGCTAAGCTGTCTCTTTCATTTCTTCCCACCCTGCAAAGCCAGTCAAATTTGGTAGTGGGAGCTGTGTACAACATTAGAGACATGAATATCAGCACTGACAACCCAGTACTATTGGACTGGTGTTACTAGCTTTTTGGTTTGTTTTTTTTTTGTTTTTTTGAGACAGGGTTTCTCTGTATAGCCCTGGCTGTCCTTTAACTCACTCTGTAGACCAGGCTGGCCTCAAACTCAGAAATCCGCCTGCCTTTGTCTCCCAAGTGATTAAAGGCGTGTACCACCACACCCGGCAAGGTTTTGTTATCTTGAAAGTAGTTATAAGGATATTAGATCTATAGTAATTCATCAGACTACATATTTCTTCTATGTAAATATAATCTGTATTTTGCTTTGTAATAAATTAAGCATTTTTAGATTTATCTCTCCAATCCCTAAATAGATACTAAATAATCCCGTTAAACTCCATTCTTGGGGTATTTGAAAGTAATAAGCTGGCCTCTCAAGAGTTACACAAATGATGAAGACTATTCTGTTTCAAGATGCTCATTCCCAGTGATACTCGTGTGATGAAGCAGTTCTGTCACTAACCTTCCTCAGGCCAGGGTTAGATGCTTTAGCACTGAGAAAACAAAGCAAAGAAACCTACCTTTGTAACTTTCAACATCAAGGTAAATATTCATAAAAAAGTAGAAAATAGTACTTGCCTTTAAGGATTTTTTTTTGTAATGTTTTATAGTTTTGGTTGTAAGCCTAGCCTTTAATGCTAAGCCATCTCTTCAGCATTTTAGCAATGTTTTACATGTTTTGATCGTGGTCTATATTAGCAAGAGACACATTTTATATGTAGGTATGTGATGCTCACACCTGTATCCCAGTACTTAGAAAGCAGAGGTAGCAAGAGGCAGAACAAAGATATTTCAATCAATGAATTAAAAGAAAATATACCTTGTTTTATATATATAGTAACTTTTTTTGTGAAGACCAATATATGAGAAATCCATATACAACCTTTAAATTAGAATAATTATATTTTATAGACATTTGCATAAAATTAATTCAAGCAAGAATATACAATTTTAAAAAATAAAAGACAAAGTTAAACCAATTAAAAACATTATGCACAAACATCAAAAAACACGGCCTGAGAGTTTGGGGAAAGTACTAACCAGTTACTGCCAGCAGCTGTGAAACTCTCACCTCCATTTCCTCCCGGTGAGACCTGTCTCTATCCTCAAATTCTCGAGTTCTTCTTCGAGCCTCTTCAAAGGCCTGTTGTGCTAATGCATCTTCCTGCTGTCAGGGTACATGAAATAATTATTTTGATTTATGTAATAAAAAAATTAAATTTGGGGATTTTTTGGAGAGAATCCAACTGAAGAGTAATTCTTAAAATATCAGTATTAATCAATCCCCCCATACGGCACTAATTTCAGAGATACTTTTATTTTGGAGTGAGGGTCTCATTATAGCCTTAGCTGGTCTGAAACATAATCCTCCTGCCTTAGCATCTCCAGCATTGGAATTACCAACATGAGCCACCACATTCTAAAAGGAATCTGAACCATCTTTGTAACCCTTCTTACCTCTAAGCTACATTAGCATACTACCTATTTGCTTATATTTCTGGAACCTTCATTTCTATAAACAATTTTCTAATTTGGAACCCAAAGAGCTGTAGACTAGATTCTAAGTCTCCCCAAACCTGCTTCTGTTCCATTCTGTTATGGCAGCTCAGTGCTCCCCCTGAGATCCGTGTATACATATCTAAAGGACAATGTGATCACAATGACTCTTAACCTTAAACGCTCCCTCACTGCTTTCTCTCTTCAGCATAAAATGTTCAAGCTTTGCCAATCACGTACAACTTAGTATGCACTTATATTTTTGTTTGTTTGTTTTTGTTTTTCGAGACAGGGTTTCTCTGTCTAGCCCTGGCTGTCCTGGAACTCACTCTGTAGACCAGGCTGTCCTCGAACTCAGAAATCCGCCTGCCTCTGCCTCCCGAGTGCTGGGATTAAAGGCGTGCTGCACTTATATTTCTGATGGTATATTTGCAGAAACTAAAAGATCCAGAATACACCCCCCCCCCAAAAGAGACAGAGGAAAAAAAAAAGCCATCCATATTTACTTCCCTAGAACAGTACAAAAGTTTTCAGTGTAACTTAATTCTGCCAATGAGGTAACAGCAGAAAACACCTAATGGAGGCTGGTGAGATGGCAGAAAAATATTTTCAGTGCCTGTAACCTAAAGAACCCACACGGTAGCTCACAACCGTCTGTACCTCCATTCCCAGGGATGCAATGCCCTCTTCTGGTCTCCACAAACATAAAACACACACAGTACATAGACATACACAGAGGCAAAAATACCTCTTTACATAGAACATCCCCCTCCATAAAAATGGGATTAAAAAAAAATGAGTCAGTAGGTAAAGTACTAGCTGTACAAACATGAAGTCTGGAATTTAGATGCCCGGGCATCTAAATTCACACACACAAAAGCTGGGTATAAAATAGCACATCTGGAAACTTTCAGGAGGTGAAGAAGGGTGGATTGCAAGGTTCACTAGCCAGCTAGTCTAGACAAACTGGTGAATTTCAGGTTTTGTTAGAGACAGTGTCCCCAAAAATAAGAGAAGAACAGAGGAAGACCTCCAACATCGAACACTAGCTTCCACATGCATGCACCCACATGTGCACCCACAACAGTACCTACACATAAACATACAGAACCCCCCCCCACACACACACACACACCAACAGTGAAACAAAGAAGAAATTCTAAAACAGGTCCGAGAGATGGCTCAGCAGAAGTAGCTTCTGTCAATCCTGCTTACCTTCATTTGATCTCTGGGACCCGGGAAAGAAATAACTTCTGACAAATTATCCCTTGTCCTCCAAACATACATCAACATGTACACATACAAATACATACATACATAAAATGTAATAATTAAACCAAAACATAGGTGTCCAAAGTTCTCATGGAAATAAATGTTTAGCATCCTATCAGAGTCATGTAGAATATTCTGACCAATCTTGCTTCAGTGAATTTATTTTTACTATGTTATCTAAATCTATAATTGTATTTATTTAACTTGGTGGTAACATCTTTCTTCAGCAATGAATTTAAGAAGTATGTAGTGAAAAATTAGTAATCAAAGCTGTGCAGTGTGGCATACACACCTTTAATCCCAGAACTCAGGAAGCAGAGGCAGGTAAATCTCTTGAGTTTGAGGTCAGCCTGGCCTACAAACCAAGTTCCAGGACAGCCAGGACAGTTACACAGAGAAACCCTGTCTCAGGAAAAGAGACAGTAAGAGAGAATTAGTGAACAAATTTTTAGAAAGTTGGTGGTAACTATGTAATTCGTACAAATACTGATATTTACTATTCTATGAAGATCAAAATGATGCTACTCAAGGTAGGAAAGTCAAAGGAAAGCAATCTTTAAGTGTTAGTGTCTACTTCAAAGTCACTGATCATTCACTGTGACAAATGGTACATTATTAACTCATTAGTCTGTCCAACACAACTTTTCATTTAAATCATGTAACTCTCCCCAGTTCTACCTATGCTCCTGTACAAAAGAAAAAGCAAATCAGCTCATATGTTAGCTTAATTGCAAGAAAACCTTACAAGCTGTTACAGGACACTGGCTTTACATCAGTGTCCTCAGGTTCTTAAACAGAAAATGCTAATTTCAATATTGGCACTCATGTTTATAATATGAGAGTTGGTAGAACATAACTGAGCAGCAATATCAACAATGTAACGTTCTTCTGCCGAGTGTGACGAAAACAAACTCAGGAGTTCACCCGTCAGTTACATGCTGAGTTGGACTACATGAAATCTTACCTCAAAATAGTAAGAATGTTCATACTGAATGAACCATATAATAACAAAGTACAAACTTAGTAGATTCTTCTGGTATATATCAATACATATAAAGAACTGAGCTGCTGGGCTAATCACTTCTAATTCAGTTATATAAATTACACATACTCTTACATAACCAGAATGAAAATAACCACTCTATGCAGTGCTGTGATGCTGCCTGTAACTCAGCATGGAGCTGGAGAGATGACCCAGGGGCTAAGAGTGAGTTCAGTTCCCAGCACCCACACCAGGGAGCTCACGACTGCCTGTAACTCTGGTTTCAGAAGAGGTTTTCTGACCTTTTCAGGCATCAGACATGTGACACATAAACATAAACCTGAAAGCCTAGCAGTATATGTTATCTCTGGAACTTTAGAAAATTTGGGGGTCTTAAAAAACTTCTATAATCTAATTTTTTTTTTTTAAAGATAAGGTTTCACACGTAGCTAAACCCTAGCTAGCCTGGAGTTCACTATGTAGAGCAGGCTGGACTGTAGAGATCTATCTGCCTGTCTCCTGGGACTCTAAAGGTGTATCAGTCTGCTTAACTATTTCACTTTGGTAAATGAATACTAGTTTTACACACACACACACACACACACACACACACACACACACACACACACACACGCTTAAACTAGTTGGAGTAGCAAGATGGCTCAATGTATAAAGGTACTGGTGGCCAAACTTAATGACCTGAACTTGATTCCTAGAGACTACATAGTAAAAGAAAGGAGATTCCCACAAATTATTTCACATCTGCTGTGAAAAACACATGTAGACTTCTGAATACATAAAACAAATACATTAGAAATCTAATTAAACTATTTAATTGTGAAGTGTAAAAATTTTAGAAATATATTTAAAAACAAGGCATTAAACAAACTCCCAAACAAACAGAAAGTGAAAACCCAAACCTGAACAACTGATACGGTAAACTCACATACCTGACAGTGGATACGATATAGCAGAAGAAAAATTAGTATGCTTAAAATAGACAAACAGATTATTCATTATGAAGAACAAAAAGGGGAAAAAAGACTAAAAACAGAGCCTCAGAGACCTATGGAACATTACCACACACACTACCCAGTTAAGTCTCCACTACTGAGAGCAAAAATAACAAAATGTGATGAAATAAAGAATGGGTAAAGACTTCTACAGTTTTTCATACATGTTTTTGTTACTGTTCCTGCCACTGTCATGACATATTAGGCAAGTGCTCTTCCCCTGAGCTACATTCACGATGTATGCCGGGGATGGTCCTAAATTCACTTTATAGTCCAGGAAGATCTTGAATTTGTGATCCTCTTGCCTCAGCCTCCTGAATAGCTAGGATTACAGCTTCTGGAAACTGTTCTGTTTCTATGGAGGCACGCTGGAAGTACAGATGTGCGCTCTTTACATGGGTTCTGGGGATCTGACCTCCAGTGCCCACACCTGCATAGCAGGATCTTCCCAATTCCTCCACTTTTCTTTTTAAGGCTTGCATTCTGGGAGGCTACCTGTGGGTCAATATAGCTTAGCTGTTAAAGTCAGTACCTGATCATCTATTTGGCTTAAATCCAGATCAGTGTGTGTGTGTATGCACGTACGTACGTGCATATGTATGTATGTATGTATGTATGTATGTATGTATGTATGTATGTATGTATGTATGTATCTGTATAGATAGCTCAGGCAAATGGTTTCCAAGTTCAGAGTTTGCCAAGTCCACTCCGTGTTTACACAAGCAATAAGTGCTCCCACAAGCCTCTGTGTTCTTTTTGGGGCAGGTGTAGCCTGCATGTGCACTAAGCTTTCCAGATCACATGCATGTGGTTTTGGTTGGGCCACTTTAGCTATCTGTTTCTCTGTATCTACATGAGATGGTAAAATTCTGCCTGGTCTGTTAGCTTGTTTCCTGCAACAATAACCTTGTTAGATTATCTGCCAATGAAACCTCTGTTGCTTTCTAACATGACAGCAGAGCTAGCAGACCTTATATCTTGCCCAGAGGACAACTTAAAGGACCACAGACTGGGGAAGGGCAGCAGCTCCTGACTACAATGTCACAGATTTACTAATCTTAACAAAAACCAATAGCTATGCCTGAACATAAACATCTCAAGCTGTATCCTTTGGTCAATTTCCAAAGTGCTTACAAAAAGTGGGTTTGTTTTGTTTTTGAGAAAAGGTCTCACTATGAAGCACTGGCTGCTTGGAACTCAGTGTGTAGACCAGACTGAACTTGAACTCATACTGATTGGCTTGGCCCCTCAAGGGCTGAGATGAAAGGCGCGTGCCACCTTTCCTTCCCAAGTTTTGGTCATGGTGCCTCATCAGAGCAAAACTAATCCTACTACTACTCTTTACTCGTTAAAAATATTTTAAAGGTCCAGGACAGCCAGGGCTATACAGAGAAACCCTGTCTCAAAAAAAACCAAAAAAAAAAAACCAAAAAAAAAAAAAAAAAAAAAAAAAAATTAAAGGGCTGGAGAAATGGCTCAGCAGTTAAGAGCACTGGTTGCCTTCCAGAGGACCTAGGCTCAATTCCTAGCACCCCACATGGAAACTCACACCTGTCTGTAACCCAAACTCCAGGCTTTCTGACACCCTCAGACTTACACGCAGGCAAAACACCAATAGACATAAAATAACATAAAGTAAAAATAAAATTTAAAAATGTTTATTAAGCCCAGGTGGTGGTGTCACATGCCTTTAATCCCAGTAGAAGTAGGTGGATCTCTTGAATTCAAGGTAGTTACACATAGAAATCTTGTCTAGGGATATGGGAAAGGTGGTAGGGAGGGGAATGTCACTACATCTGTTTATTTTGTGGGTGTATACATGTGTATGGGTGCACACCAGTTACACAGCATGTGTATGGAGGTCAGAGTAGTTGGCTCTCTCTACCTTGTGGGTCCTGGGAATCAATCTCAGGTCCTCAGGTGACTTTACCTGTTAAATCATCTCACAAGCCCTAAACAAAACATTTGTCACATTTAAAGACGAGATAAAGTAGTTCCCCCAAAGACAAGTTTAGGGACTAATAAAAGGACTATACCCAACAAAGAGTGAAATCACCCTACCTGGGCTCGCTCCTCATCAAACTCCAGGCAACCCATACCATCCAATCTGTGGAGATCAATCCAGCCCTTCCATATAACACACACTCCATTCAGAATCATGGGAGCCTTCAAGTATACCTAAAAAACATAAAAAAGACTGGTGAAAACCAGTAAAATCCAGACATGAAAATTTCCTTAGGATATATATAAACATATACATGTGTGTGTGTGTGTAACTTTTATTCTCCTGTTACAATTGTTGTCTCTGAGCCCTGTCTGTTAACCTAGGTTAGCCCTAGAAGCTTCTAGCCTGAGTACAATCTTATCTAAACCTAGAATGTTCCAGCCTCTGAGATTTGCTGCTGAATAAGCTCACCCATTCGCAGATCTTTCTGATACAGCTAGTTCAACTTAGCTGTTCCTGCTCAAACTCCTCTCCAAGCTGACTGATTCAAACTGGCTTCTCTCAGCTTCTCCTGAATTGCTCTCCTTGGCTTCATACTAACTTTTGGCAATATGTTCTGACCTTCTGGCTCCTCCTGTCTTCATCTGTGTCTAGCTTATTTTCTCTCTATAACATGTCTCTCTACAACTGTCCTGGCAAAACTGTCCTCTTTCTTTTTTCTCTCTGCATTATGCAAGTAGCTTCCCTTTCTTCTTTCCTCATGAGAGTTGGGCAAATCCTATTGTCAGATCTTTCTCTTTTGTCACTCTGTCACTCAACTAGACATCACTTTCAACATGGGTCTCTACAAACTAACTTTACCTTCATAGTTTGGGGTTAAAAGTGTGTGCTAAGGAATGAGCAGCACCACAACTACAAACATGTTTTGTTTTATTTTTCTGTAAATAACACAATCTGGGGTTAGAGTATAATCAAGTATCCTGTAATGCATACAGATTTTTTTTTTCCTAAATGTACATTTGCACACTAAAAGAGGTCACTGGATTCTATAGGACTACAGTTATAGACAGTTGTATGTTGGAGAAATCTCCAAAAGGAACACTCTGGGATGCTGTAACATCTTATGTCACTGAAAAATGTAAAATATGTAATACACGTTTTGCTGTAAGTTTAAAAAGGTTATCAATAAACTTTATTTCAAATTTACTGAGTTAAAAAATATCCATCCTGGGGGCTGGTGAGATGGCTCAGCAGGCAAGAGCACCCGACTGCTCTTCCGAAGGTGATAAGTTCAAATCCCAGCATCCACATGGTGGCTCACAACCATCCGTAACGAGATCTGGCGCCCTCTTCTGGAGTGTCTGAAGACAGCTACAGTGTATTTACATATAATAAATAAAAATAAATCTTTAAAAAAAAAAATATCCATCCTACAAACCTTTAGCACTATCAGAAAATACCAACATCCTCACACACGGAGGAGACCTGAACTATTACAGCTTTATACTGTCTTCTCTAAAGATAACCAATATAGTCACCAAGTTTTCAAGTAAATAAATGACAGCAGAGCAAGTCACTTTAGTAGAATTTCCAAACAGAGGCTTCCAATGACAGTAATTCTCAATTAGCTGATTTTTCTCAATAAGGATTTAAATGTAAAGAATGGTTGTCAAGACAGATACTGTATGACATAGATATGAACCAAGAGAAGAATTTATCATAGTTCCTTCAATCTTCTCTGCCCTAAAGTCCAATTGTTACGGATTTCAGGATGGCTCTGAACTCAGAATCATTCTACTTCCACTTTAAATGCTGAGATTACATTTGGGAGTCATCGTACCCACCAGGCTTGGTGGCACAAGTCTTTAGTCACAGCTCTTGGGATCGACTTGAGTTTCAAGCCAGCCTGGGGCTACAAAGAGAAGTCCTGCCTTGAAAAACAACAAAAACAAAAGCCAAACAAGACAAAGCAGTTAAGGAGGAAGAAGGGAATGGGAAAATGATGTGATTATATTATAATCTCAAAGTTTAAATAATTGTTATAAAAACGATAATTAAAGTCTGTTTGTCTCTCTGTCTCTGTCTTTCTCTATCAGAACACCATGTAGCCCAGGCTGGTCTTGAACTGATCCTCTTCCTGTAACTACCTCTCAAGTACTGGGATAGTAGGCTTGTGTTCACCATACCTGGCTACTTAATCTTTTCTTCTTTATATCTTCTCTACCTCACTTATCACAAAATAAAAATCATCATAAATTTAAATCATTCACTACCTTAAGTAAGATTTAAAATGTAGAGTGGAACTCCAATGAATTTTCAAAGTTCCAAGTAATCAAACACATCTTCATAAGTAGGATTTTCCTTTATGTACACAACACATGTTGTCCCTGAGCGAATCTAGTACGTCATGAGCTAAAGCTGACACTGTTATTACTTATGTGATAGAAAAATAGTAGGAAAGTTTCTCATTTTAAGAGAAAAGCTGGAAGCACACTGTTTTCCTTTATTCAAATTGAGCAGTCTCCTGAGCAAGGTTTTGGATTTTTGTTTTCAGAGATACTTAATAAAAACTGTCAGTTTATAAACAATAGAAAAGTGACTCCCCAAGTACTGATGACATAAATCTACACATTTTATGTTTTTATGTTGCATATGTACAGTTTTCTCCTTATGCTAAAAACAACTTTTTAAAAATAAAAGTTCAATAAACTATGTTGAACCGATTTCTACTTAAGAAAAGAAAGAAGACTCTCTGAAAACCTAAGGGTCTACTTCTCTCCCACTGGAGCAGGGCAAACAGTCTACAGTTAGAGTGAAAACCGTCTAACCACACATTTCCTTTTGTTCTGATAAGTGCTCATTTCTTTCCCCATTATAAATTCGCTATTATTTATTTATCTATCCTTTTCTGAGACACAGGCTGGCCACTAACCCGCTCTATAGCGAGCGTCCTTGAACCCCTTCTGCTTTCATCTTCCAGGTGCCGGCAACCACATCTACACATACCAAGTCCAGCCACATTTACTCCATCAGTGTGCACTTTTAGTCAAGTGGCAATGCTCACCTCCTGTGCAACATCCCAGAGAAACCTAAGAACAACGTCCCTCTATACTTTATATCAAAGGACTTGCCTTGCCATACCTTCAATGAAGACTTTGATTCTTACAGTGCATGATAGAGAGTGTAACATTTTACTACCAAAGCCTCTCTTATGGTAAATCCTGATACAGATCATGGGTAACTCTTCTCATACAATAGCTGGGAAAAAGTCAACTTTATGCTACTTTGAAACCACATTTGTGTTCTTCACAAATGGTTTATGTCTTTTAAAATTGCAGATTCTATAATTTTTTTTAGCTTATTCATATTAACATCCACAATCAAAAATATTTTTTAAAGTTCATCTTTTACTTCTTTATAAATCTTTCATGAAAAGGAGACCACCACTAATACATTTTGGGAAATTTCTAAATGGCTTTAGAAAATGGATACATTCATTATGAAGAATAATGTCTGTACTTCTAATTTAAAATAACATTTGATGATCCTGGTGATTTATTTAATGTTCACACTGAAATAAACAGTTTTATGTATAATCTTCAAAGTAAATGTTTAGTGCTTTTATATACTCATGAATAGCAGGCCTCGAAGTTTGAAGAAAATATACTGCTGCCTCTTAACAGCTGGTATTTTGTAATGTTAATTCAATAATGTCATTTAAACACAAAGACATTATTTCACTGAAAATGATGCCTTATTTTAGTCTTTGAAAAGAAACATTATTGTATGTCCCAAAATGAAGATCAATTGTCCAGAAAAAAATGTTATAGAAAATGGACTCCACGAAGCCTAAAAAACTGGTATAAAATACAGCAAACCACAGGCTATAACAAAGTAGCTTCTCTGTCTAAGAGTAAATGCTACAGAATGAGACCTCACAGGCTTAAAACTGTACATTTTTAAAAAGGTAAAATGTGGTTTAATAAATTTTTTTTTTTTTTTTTTTTTGTTTTTCGAGACAGGGTTTCTCCTTAGCCCTGGCTGTCCTGGAACTCACTTTGTAGACCAGGCTGGCCTCGAACTCAGAAATCCGCCTGCCTCTGCCTCCCGAGTGCTGGGATTAAAGGCGTGCGCCACCACTGCCTGGCTGTGGCTTAGCAAATTTAACTCAAGAGCTAAACATCAATATTTTTGATGTTATGTTTAATCCAAATTACATAAATTACTTTATTTTTAACTTATAGCTTCAAATTCCCCATCATTCAACCAGAAAAGATATTCAATAAAAACATGCTTGTATTATCCAACTATATTATTAATATGAGGGTATATTATCTGGACATAAAAAGGAATGAATGCTGGACTATGATGACACATGCCTCTAGCTCCAGCACTTACTTAGAAGGCCAGAGTGGAAGGACCAGTACAAACTCAGTGTCAGCCTGCACTACCCAGGATGATTGTCAATCAGTTAAACAAACAAACCCTATCATCACAGACACCAGCAAAACAGAAACTCAGACAATAAAAATCAAGTACCGCTTCCATAACACAGATGAACCCAATATTACACTAAGTGAAATAGGCCATAAAAAGGTCAAAATTATTAAACTACTCTTAACAGACAAATCTAGAGAGAAAAATATGAGATTTCAATTTTTTAAGAGATCTGGGCTAATATAATAAATATGGTGACCACTAACACTATGGGTTCAGATCTGGAAGGAAGAAAGATTCCTTGAGGAATAAATAGGAAATGGGGGTCGATGAAGAACGCTAATAAAGTTCAGCTTTTCACTATGGACAGAAGAAAACAACACAGAGCAGACTATGAATAGCAAGCTGAGCAGATGAAAACACATTGTATCATAGGTTGAAATTCCCCTTTGTTGGGTATATTATGCAGCTCAATGTTACAGGACTTTAGGTTCCTCAAGTTTTTAGTACTACTTCTATTTATATTAACAAAGTTTTTGTCATAAATACACCAACTTTGATCTTTTTCAGACAAGGTCTCACAGGCCTGGTACTCACTACTTGCTAGTGGCCAGGCTAACCTCAAAATCAAGTTTCCTGTCTCAGCCTCTGGAGTTCAGGGGCTACACACAGATCTACTACCATACCTAGATAACAGATTCATTTTATTTTACTGAGACAGGGTCTCACATGTAGCCCTGGTTGGCCTGGAACTTGTAAATAGATCAGGCTGGCTTAACTCAGAGATCTACCTTCCTGTCTTCTAAATCCAGGGATTAGCATTCAGAAAACCCAGAAGGTTTGAATTTATAGATACCTTTCAGTAAGACCAGACACTTTGTAAATTCTAAGTAATTATAGATTTTTGAATCCAGAGGTTTGTTTTGTTTTGTTTTTGTTTTTCGAGACAGGGTTTCTCTGGATAGCCCTGGCTGTCCTGGAACTCACTCTGTAGACCAGTCTTCTGCCTCCTGAGTGCTGGGATTAAAGGCGTGCACTACCACACCCGGCTATTGCTTTCATTAGAATCTCAAAGGGGTATGCAAAGCAAGACAGCATTCAATATGGTGGTAGAAACTGCTAATCCTCCTTCATAGACAGACTCCAAGATCTTTGTAGGACAGAGCATAAGATGGTTTAAGTACTCTTTGATTCAGTAAATGGGCAGAGAGGAGAGGACAGAGGAAGGGGGGAAGGGCAGGGAGAGAATTGATTTTGTTACTGGGAATCAAACCTAAAGCTTTGCATGCACTAGTAACGACCACAGAGCAAGATACCTAACCTCAAACTTCTTTTAACTGTACCCCCCTCTTCAATAGCTAGTAAACTTGGGTCCTAAATTTAAGTGTCAGAAGAAAAGTATGAGGAGATCTGATCAACTTCACATTTATTAGCTTGTACAATATTTCCTTCTTTGAGGGTCTTGAGGCTGCTTGTTCTAAGAATAAGCAATTTGGAAGCAGCAGTGACAGCTTCAGCTCAGCTGTCTGTCATCTACTATGCCAATCCCATTTTAGGAAAGAGCGGTTTCTAGCTATAATCCCAAAAGGCAGGTTGGATGGTTTTTGGTTGTTTGATGAGTTTGTTACCCTTAAAAGGGAACTAAGTTGTAAATTGCTAAATGGTCTTGATTAGGGAGGAAATAAGATGTAGGAGGTTAGAGTCAGAGATTTCTTTTTCATTTTCTTTCCTCTATCCTTCTTTCTTATGTAGGCAGAGAAGGAATAAAAGGGGAGAGAAAGGATGAAAAGGAAAAAAAAGGGATATAGGAATGATAAGAAAAAGGGTAGTTTATTGAATCTACTTCTAGACTAAAGAATATGAACAAATCAAATATTTCACTTTCAGTATAGTCCATATATTGATACTATTATAGTTTATAAAAATAACAGAATAAAAGGATAGATTATTTAATCTACATCTAAACCAAACATTAATAAACCAAATAATTCACATTTGTTATGGACTTTGTATATTGATCCAGATTAATGTTATATTGTTATAACATACTTTGTTGTATGTTTCAACTCTTATTTAAGATATTGTACCTATGTGTTCTTAAAAATGCAATGTTAAATTCTAGTCCTTTTGAAGGCTGCTATCATAAAACTGTTTAGGATAATTAAGTAGTTCAAATTAGTAGCCAGTCAATCAAACTCATGGTCATGTTAGGTACTAGTTTAGTTACAGAAACATGTTTCCTAGGTTAAACAGATAGTAAATAGCTAGAAATAAAGAATGTTTGCCTATTCAGATATTCTATAGTCTTTAAAAACCTCAGACTGATAAAATATGGAGTTTTATTAATAATAAAAGGATTTTTTTGATAGTGAGACATGTCTAGTTCCTAGGTAGCTAAGGTGAAGAAGCTAACTGAAAGGAGAGAAGCTGTGACTGAAAGAATTTCCACACTGAGTTATTCCAAAGGTGATTTTGTGATAAGTAAAGCAGAGTAATTGTAGATTAAACACACCCGAAGCACATCAGCATTGAGTCACAAATCAATACGCACAGAAACCAACCTCAAAGCTATTGACAAAAGCAAGCAAAGACTTCATTCTTTAAAAAAAAAAAAAAAAAAGACAATCTTTTAATTGGAAAGAGTATCTCACTTCTCTATAATAAACTGATAAACTGGAAAGGATTGGTGGTACACACCTTTAATCCCAACACTAACGAAGGAGAGCCAGCCCAAGGAAGTCCAGACTACCAAGAAACACTTAAAAAAAAGCAAACCAAACCAAACCAACAAACAGTTAACATTCAAAATGTTTCCGAGTCTAGTCTATAAACTGAAATAGCAGGGAAACATTAAAAGAAAGTGATTATTACCCCTTAAGACTCTGAATATTAGCCAGGCGTGGTGGTACACGCCTTTAATCCCAACACTCTGCCCACAGGCAGAGGCAGGTGGATTTCTGAGTTCGAAGCCAGCCTTGTTTACCCAGTGAGTTCCAGGACAGCCAGGGCTACACAGAGAAACCCTGTCTCGAAAAACCAAAAAAAAAAAAAGTCTCTGAATATTTAAAAATTAAATTTTTTTGCCTACATGTATGTCTGTGTACCCATGTCTTTCCCAGTATCCTAAGGCCAGAAAAGCAAAGAGCACACCCTCTGGATCTGCTGGAACTGGAGTGAAGGATGGTTTTGAATTGCCCTGGGGTGCTGGGGATTAAACCAGAGTCCTCTGGAACAGATGCTGGTACTCTTAACCACTAAGTCATTTCTCCAGGGCCCCAGAATAAATATTTAAATACTTATTAATAAAACAGCAAGAGAAAAACTTCTTAGCTTCTGTGTACTAATCATCCCCAAACTATGAACTTTTCAGTTGTTATTGTTTATTTAGGTTTCTGTTTTTGAGACAGGGTCTTGATATGTAGCTAAGTCCAGCTTGAACTCCCTAGGTTTCCTAAATGCTGGGATTATAGGTGTATACCACCTACAATGCCTGGCCTTCAAAACTTTTTTGACTTAGCACTAGAGTCCTCACATTTTAAAAATCAATGAAAATATCTCCTTTAGCAAAAATTAGAGAGATCAAAGTAAGTAAATGTGTGAAACACAGACCATCACAGAAACTCTGCTTACACACACATTTCCACCAATGCTCTACATGGCAGTTTTTTCCTAAGGCAATGAGCTAGCTCCTCACCCCACCCCCACCCAGACAATGAACAGTTGTTCTATCCACAAACTAATGAATCATCAGACAAGCTAGCTGCAATGCCCGACTGGCCAAAAGCACCCAGGAAAACAAGATTCCACTGATGAAATATGTACCTTGTTGCCCAGCTATTATAATCATTTCTGTAGACTGTTAACAGATTCCTTTAAAAGACTTTTCATGCTCCTTTAGCCACATGGTCCTTTCTGTTCCTAACTGCACAGCCAGCCACTGCCGGATAATTACTACAGTCATTCATCCACATTCTGAAACAACTGGGTTGCACATGTAGGAGAAAACATGTTTCTTATAGTTGTCTAACACAAGATATAAACCTACTTCATATAGTGCAAATGACAAACCATAAAATAGAAAACTAGAAAACATTTCTCAAACTTGTATGTCCATACATTTCAACACATATTCAATAAAATTAGTTAGGCCGCTAGGAACAGTGGCAAAAAAATGTAATCCTAACACCTGAACTAAAGTAGGGAGATCGAGTTTGAGATCAGCCTGACCTATATAGTAAGAACCTATCTCAACAAAGAAAAAGAATTGTATGTTTACTGACCTCAGATTTCTTTTTGTTGTTGTTGTTGTTTTTCGAGACAGTGTTTCTCTGTGTAGCCCTGGCTATCCTAGAAATCACTCTGTAGACCAGGCCTGCCTCTGCCTCCCAAGTGCTGTGATTAAAGGCGTGTGCCACCACGCCCGGCTGACCTCAGATTTCTGTTAAGACTTCATGAGAGCTGGGCACAGCAGCTCACACCTGAAATCTCAGCACTTGGGAGAAGCTCAGGAGGAGGGTACTTCCTCTGCTTCTTGGCTAGTTCAATGCCAGCCTGGACTACTACATTAAGACTGAGTTTTCAAACAAACAAACAAACAAACAAACCACCCCCCCACACCTACCTCTGCCACCAACAACATGAGATCTGCACACTTTTCCACATAATAAAAATTGTACTAACAGGTCACTAATATGCTTTCTATACACTTTTTACTTGATTTCTCTGTATTTTCTCTAAGGCCTGTCATGCTTCTGAGTTAGGACTCAGAAAAGTGTCAGGCATGACAGTGCTGCTGCCTGAGAGCCTGTGAACATCTGCAACAGAGCCTGAGATTCATCCAGCTTATCCTCTAAGAACTGCATCTGAAAATGACAGTCCTTTTCCTCATTTATCTAAAAACATCTGTGGTTGGTTCCTTCTGTGAGCCATTAGTACATATTTATGCCCTAGTCATACCCATTTTGTGAGATATACATAGTTTTTAAGTTGAAAATATTAGTCTAAGTTGAAATCTGGTAAGATGGCTCACTGGTGAGAGCAACTGCTGCCAAACCAGGCAATCTGAGTGCAATCCCTAAAATCCTCATGGTGGAAGAGAACCTATGCTCACAAGCTGCCTACACACACACACACACACACACACACACAGAACCTATGCTCACAAGCTGCCTATACACACACACACACACACACACACACACACAAATCAAGAAGGAAAGAAGGAAAAATAAGAGGCAATCTATCTTTGGACAGAGGAACCCACTCAAAAATGAATTCTTCTCCATTAGATCAGATTCTGTTAAAATTGTTTTGCTATTTATCTTCTTATGAGTTACGGGTAAGCAAGGTCAAGCCGAAGATCCCAGACCTTGAAAGGCTAAGGTAAAAGATCATACCTTATGACAAGCATGGTGCCTTTAGTCCTGGCACTTGGGAGGCAGACATTCAGGTTTCTTTCTCTAAGCTGGAAGCCAGCTTGCTCTACATAGTGAGACCCTGTCTCAAAAAAAGGTAGGACAATACTAAGCCCTAATTTAAAGAAATATTTTTTAGAGAAGAGTTTCTCTCTTCCTGAGTCCAGTACAGGAACTCAATTAATAGTCAAATTTCCACGGGGTGGGGTGGGGAGGATGGTTTAATGAACAGCAAAACAATAAAGTGCATTTTTTGAAATCAGTTTTCATACTTGTTAAACTAACTGGACCATACAATTGCCATATAAAGTCATCAAATCAAAATCCCAATGAAGCTTTATAAAACATAGATTATATTGGGGGGGGGCACTGTGACCACTCAAGACTACTAATTATGGTCAACCAAAATCATTTGTATTCATCTGATATAAAATATAACTGGAAATAGGACCCAAGAGGAAAGAGCAAAGAAATTAAGCTAAGTTTATGAAATTTCCATTTAGGAATGATTTAAGTTCTGATAAGCTACCTTTTCCTAGCTGTCATCTGACAGCTAAGTTACAAGGAAGCAGTTTAAAGAATTAAAAACATCTTGGTTACAAAGGTCTATAACACACAGGATGAACTACTTGGGAAAGATGGCGTGTTCCAGTAGCACTGTATGCCTACCTGAAATGAACTTACCCAAGTCATTCTACATCACTAACTCTATGATTCAGTTACAGTTTACCCTACCACACCATCTAATAGCCTAATTTTGGAGAGGAAATTGTGGATGCATTTTCAGTGCTGAGCATACTGGCCCACGCCTGTACTCCATATACTGGGAGGTAGAAGCAAAACAAACGACAGTTCGAAGCCAGCCTGTACTGCAGGAAGACTAGTCCCAAAACAAACAATTCAAATTTCAAAATATATTTTTCATATATTCTGATACTTCATTTAATTTTTACACAAGGACTGAAAGACTCTAAGAACCGAGGTAAGGGCTCAGAACATAGTCAGTGGCAGAGTTCTGAGTGATCCATGCAAGGCCCTGGGTTCCATGTTCAGTTCTATCTAAAGCAAACAAAAGCAACAATGTGCCGAATATAAACAGTTCAACTAGACAACTGTTTCAAATGGGACTGGAGAGATGGCTGTTAAGAGAACTGGTCATTCTTCCAGAGGACCAGGTTCTATCCCCAGCACCCATGTGACAGTTCGTAATGCTCTATACTCTTGTTCTTGGGAATCCAATGTCCTCTTCCGGCCTCTTCCATGGGCACCAGGTACACACAAACTTATAAACAGGCAAAACACCAATATCCTTAATTTTTCTTTAAGTTTCAAAGCCAGTCTGATTCATAGACCCTGTCCTCCCAAAAGTTTCAAGTACGTCAAAACAAAAATATATAATACTATGCTCTAACTTGATCTCACACAGTACCTATTTATAGGTAACAGTCACTAACAGACCTTCCTTATTAAGGACACTTGGTGTGAAATTTTTTTTTTATAAAATGAAAACCAACCAAAGCTCCTAAGTTTGAGGGAAAAACCGAATGGTGGGAGTGTGTTTGAACCTAGGGCTCACAGTGTAGACAAGAGCTCTATAACTGACCTACATTTCCAGGCCTCTTTGTGCCTTTTATTTTGAGAAAGTCTCCTTAGGTTGCCCAGGCTATCCTTGAACGCATTCTACAGGTCAGGAAGGTCTTGAATGTTTAATCCTATTTGGCTTCCTGAGAAACCAGGATTATCGACCTATGCCAACTGGCCCAGGTAAAAAAACTCCTGCTATCACAAGAGCCAAGAATGAAGAAAGGGGGCTGTTTTCTGAAGCATCTCCTTAAATCACAAAACTACCCTTTTAAATAAAAGAATTATTTGTTTTTTCTTTACTAACATTGTAAGCTTTTCTGAATTCACTAAATTTAAGAATTAGTATTGTGGCTGGGCTCCAACATGTCCAATGAGCCCATCATCCTGGTATTCATACCCAAGTGTAACAATCCCCTTCTCTGTTGAATGTGGCCTGGACTTAGTGACTAGCTGCTAATAAACCGAATGAGACAGAAATGATTGGAGAAGTGGTCATAAAAAGCATGGTGACTTCATTCATTTTCTCTATATAGAGAAGCACACATGTCTCGAAATAGAAGCCCTATGAGCTTAGTTAGAAGTATATCCTTTGGTTCTAGACAAGTCTTCCGAGACTGTCCAGCCTTATCTAACAGTTTGACTGTAACCTCAAGAGAGACCCTGACCCAGAACCACATAGCTACAACAATCCCAGATTTGTGTAAAGGAGCATGAGAAAATTTTTTGGCATGGCTGAAACATTATTTTAACCATAAAGACATTCATATGTACACAAATGTTTGTTAAAGTGAAAATTATGCCATTAATCTAGGAGCATTTTATTATATTTAAACTACATTTCAATAATATTGACCCTTTCCAAGGTCACTGAACTCTTGAGATAAACAGATGAAGAGGCACTTTAAAGAGCAGTCTGCTAAGCTCTGGCAGTTCAGGGTAGGCAGTAAGGAAACAGAAGCTATAAAAACAAGCAACCATCACAAATCCACATGTCCTGAATTGAGCAAACCTGCTTCTTACTCCATCCACACAGCCTTTCCTATCTCAGATGATGGCACCCATATTTCCAGTTGTTCTAGCCAAAGAGGTGGAGTTGTTCTTAGCACTCTTTCCCACCCACTGCATCCAATCCATAAACAAATCCAGATGGCTTTATTTCAGAACACATTCACCTCTCACTACACCTCTACTGTCTTGCCAAGATTACTTCAATAGACAAACTGGTTTCCCTACTTCACCCTGGCCCTCAGTCTATTATCAACCTAGAATGCTGAGTGAGCCTGTCCAACCTAACACAGACCATAATTCACCTGCAAAGAACCCTGAAACCACTCTCCATTTCATTCAGAATAAAAGCCCATGTCAGGCCAGGTGTATTAGAGGCCGAGGGAAGAGTATCAGAAGTTCAAGACCAGGCTCAACTATACAGTAAAGTCAAGATCAGTCTGACCTATGTGAGACCCTGACTTTAAAAATTAAAACAAATAAACCAGGAGAAATTAAAAGGTAACAGTAAACAAACAAAACAAAACAACAAAGACCAGCACCTTTGTGCAGATGAGACAGCTCAATGGGCAAAAACACTTACTTGCTGCCAAGCCTGAAAACCCAAATTCAATCCCTAGACTGACACAGAGAACAGATTCCTACAAGGTGTCCTCTGACCACATGTATATACTCACATGAATATACACAAATAAAAATTAATTTAAAAAAATCTGTCATCCAGTCTGTAGTGATGAACACCTTTAATCCCAGCACTTGGGGAGGCAGAGGCAGGCAGATCTCTGAGTTCAAGGCCAGCTTGGTCTATAATTCAAGGACAGTCAGGGCTACAGAGAAATTGTCTCAAAAAACAAACCAGCTCCTTGCTTTATTTCCCTTATCTCATCTACTACTCCCATCCTAGTCTAATCTAGCCATTCTAGACTATCTGCTGTTTATATACTATATAGTGCATGCTCTCACTCTGGGTCCTTTTCTTTTTTTTTTTCTGGGTCCTTTTCAATGGTAAAGGACCTTTTCCCTTATCTAGAACATTTCCCCCTGGATGTCTACATGGCACATCATTTCCTAATCTTCTCTAGGGTTTGTCCAAATAACAGCTTCTCTCCCAACACCACCTATTTAAAATTGCAAATATTCCTAGTCACTTATCAGTCAAGAGAAATAGAAGTTTGGGAGGTAACTCGGTTAAAGCAACAGGATTTACACACCTGTAATTCTAGTACTTGGGAGGTATAGGCAGAAGGATCAGGAGTTCAAACAAGGTGAAAAAGTATGAGATATGAGTATAAGTAACTGATAAAAAGACTTAACATTGGCAAATAGCACTTTGAAAAAGTTCTAATTTTTTTTGGTAATCCTAAGCCTGTGGAGACAGAAAGTCTAATGATAATAAAAACAAAGCATAAAAAGGGAGAAAGAAAATATTTGATTCCATAGTCTGAATGTTGTGGATGAGAAAACCTAGTCTTAAGTCAACCAGAGTACTTTATCTTAGCAGCACACAGCAATATGTTAGGATGGTGTTTGTTTGTTTTCTGCATTTCTTTTGTTGGCAAAACTATATATGAAAGATCTGTTGGGCTGGAGAGATGGCTTAGTGGTTAAGAGCACTGATTGCTCTTCCAAAGGTCCTGAGTTCAAATTCCAGCAACCACATGGTAGCTCTCAACCACCCGTAATGAGAGCTGACACCCTCTTCTGGTGTGTCTGAAGACAGCTACAGTGTACTTATTTATAATAATAAATAAATCTAAAAAAAAAAAAAAAGAAAGAAAGATCTGTCATCTATATGTAAACACAACTTATCATATGAGAGACCCTGATTTTGGCTAGCATCACCACGTTCTTGGGTACAGCCCCACCCATGTGTTTATGTGCAGTATTTGGCTCTCTAGACACTAGAATCACAAGAGGTGAATAGCTGTAACAAGAAAGCAAGCCTGCAAAGCTGGAAACACNTTTTTTTTTTTTTTTTTAAAGATTTATTTTATTTATTATATGTAAGTACACTGTAGCTGTCTTCAGACACTCCAGAAGAGGGCGCCAGATCTCGTTACGGATGGTTGTGAGCCACCATGTGGATGCTGGGATTTGAACTTATCACCTTCGGAAGAGCAGTCGGGTGCTCTTACCCGCTGAGCCATCTCACCAGCCCCAGTTCTGGAGTTTTTGTAAGAATTCTGAGGATCCAACTTAGGTCAAGATTGCCAGGCACACACTCTTACCTGCTGAGCCACCTCTCCAACACTGTTTTGAGGTAGGGTCTCACTGTAGCCCAGGCTGACTTGGAACTCACTAAGTCCAGGTGCTGACCCCAAACTAAACAGGCAAAATCTGCCATTCCACAGGCAAATTACTCAAAAGTTTATGCTACTCATAATGACACTTCGAAAAATAATTTAGCATGTTGCTAGAAACAGGAATGGTAACATACTATAAGCCCGGTGGGGAGGCACACACCTGTAACCCTATCAGTTCAAGGTGGAGTCAGGAGAAGGAATAAGAGTTCTAGGTTGGCCACAGCTACAAGAGATGTGTCTCAAACCAAAAAGATCCCAGAAAACAAACAAATAAAACCCCCAAAACACCAACCAAAACCAAACAAAACTATTCTACAAAGGAAACAGAAATACTGAGTATATAATTGGATACAAAAGTTCTTCAAATTTTTTCCATGAAATCAAGTCCTGAACTTTTAAAAAAATATTTTTTATTCTTTAAAGTTTTATAGATTTATATCATATATACTCATGATATCTTCCTGACTCCTTGATCAAAGATCAACCAATCTAAAATACTATTAAATGTTTATCAAGTAATATACAGATTTTTAATAGCTATCAGTATAAATATTCCTACCTATATTTTCATAACTCATCTTCTAACATAAAAATTATAAGGCATTTATTTTAATTTCCAAAAACTTTTCTTAAAATAAATAGAAAATATTTTCAAGAGATTTCTTATTTTTCTAAAAATCAAATCTGCTACATTAACAAAGTAGTTATCTATAATTTGTTTCTAAATACAGAAACAAACAAACAAAAAAAACCCCAAACTTTTAAACATAGTCATGTCAGGTCCCATCATTCCTCCCACGGCCAAATTTCACAGGCCTACAGTAACACAAAAATTTTTTTGCTAACTCTTAAAGAAATTAAAAATTTCAATATTAAATGTAGAATATTACCTTTCTATAAGAACTTCCCATAGTAACTATTATATCTATGAAATTAGGAATCAAATGTTCTAAGTTGTTAAAATCATTTTACATTCTTTTAACGTGAAAACAAATCTGACCAGGTCTGTCTGGGTGGTCAGACTAATAGTCTCCTTATTAAAACGCAAGTAATCAGACAATAACAAAACAATCAACAATACTTGAAATTGCAAAAAGATGTTTCCTACCTTGCCTGCTTCTCTCTCTAAGTCGACATATTCCCGGCTAGGTGTTTGTCGCTGCTCTCCCTGCCAGCTGGCCGGAAAAAACTGGAGAGACAGATTGGTTCCTGTAGCCACAAAAGCCTTTTAGAAAAATCAATACAAACAGGATCAGAAGCAGGACATTACATAAATTATGCAGGCAGTCATTTATTTTTACATCAGTTTATGTCTTAAGCCAGGCAGCACCAAGAATACTTAAAAGTAAAAAACATGCACTCATCATTTTTCTTAAGTATTAAGTTACAAACATCTGATTCCACTTTAAGGACATTTGCCATTGGCTGCTTAAATATAAAATCAGACATGGAATCAATACTTTATTTCAGGTCATTTTTTTGCTGACGTTAGGAACTCAAATTGCTTGGGTCTAACCAGAACCGCTATCCTTGCATTTAAACTTTATTTTCAAATGTGAAAATCACTCATGGTTTTGAATTTAAAGCATAATATAAAGTTGTATATATGAAATTATTTTTTTCTTGAGTCTTTGACTCAAGAAAATGTAACCATGTGTGGTATGTTTAAAAAAATGCAGTATTTAAATACATTTTTTTAAGCATGCGCTCCAAAGCCTATGATAAAAATATAATAAAGAGAAAAAAAAAATGTACTAGGAGGCCAGGTATGATATCTTCGACTCTAGCAGCACTCTGGAGAGAGGCAGGTGGATTGCTATAAATTCGAGGCTAGCTTGGTTTATATAGTGAGTTCCAAGACAGCTAGGGCAACAAAATGAGAGCACATCTGAAAAAAAAGTCAGATGGCATAGCTCAAAACACAGAACAATCTAAAACGGCCTAAAAGTGCCACAGTGTCATATAAGTCTCTGAGCAACTTAACTCTTATTTCCCTACATACATACAAACAAAAACCAGAAACACCATTATTCCTCTTTCCAGTTTTACAAAGACATAAGTAAAAGCTGTATTTCAAAACAACAATAAAACAAACCCAAACCCCAAAAAACAAAAAACATTTTCAGCTTTGCATAGTGGCACATGCCTTTAATCTCAGCACTTGGGAGGCAGAAGCAGGCAGATTTCTCTGAGTTTGAGGCCAACCTGGTCTACAGGATGAGTTCCAGGACAGCCAGAGATACACTGTGTGTCTTGGGAAAAAAAAAAAGGAGAAGAAAAATAACAACACACTTCAAGGGCTGGAGAGATGGCTTAGCTCTTAAGAACATTGTCTACTCTTCCAGAGGATCTAAGTTCAATTCTAAACATTCTTGTGGAGGTTCACAATCATTTGTAACTCCAGTTCTAGAGGGTCCAATGCCCTTTTCTGGCTTTTGTGGACACGAGGCTCATTATAAAATGCACATATATGAAGGCAAAATGCATATGTATATATACATATATAAGTTTTAAAGTCATCTAGGTATGAACTCTTTGCTGGAACCAGTTTTATCTTGCTAATTAAACTTCGAAGCATCAATTCTTTAGAAATATAATATTCATTTGAAAGCAAGGGGCTTACAATCAGGGGATTTGCTCAAAGTCAGTAGATGATACATTTATCCATTAGTTCCCTTCACCCCCAGGACTAACAACTTCAAAGACGGTGGCCTCACTATGCAGCCCAAACTGGCCTTGAATTAATCCTTTTTGCTCTACACCTCCTATTTCTATTATTAGTACTGTAGGTATATTTCATCAGCCTAACTGCTCAATCTCTCAACTGGGTTAAGTTTTACCCAATAAGAGCCCCACCAGTACAAGTTCAAATGAAAAGCATTCATAAGTTCAAGTTCATCCTCGGCTACATCTTAAGTTTAAAACCAGCTGGGGCTACATGAAATCTTGTCTAGCCTCATTGTCCCCCAAGATGAAAACCATTATTGTAGAAGGAAATCTGCCTACGCTGTATGACTTCAGGCATACCTCAGTCTCCTTATTTATTAAGCTTAGAAAAGTACCAATCAGCACTAAATGTGTGCTGAGTAATATAAGGGAAACAGTCCCTCTCCAACAGAACGCCCTTAACTTGGTGTGAAGCCATGTTCAAATTCAAGGCAGTCCTCCTGTCTCGAGTACCCAAGTCCTGTGATTATAAGCATGTGCTGTCTATCATACTAACTAAGCTTTGTCTTTGGAGACCATATCTGGCTATTTTGCCCAGGCTTTCTTCAAATTCCAGGGCCCAGTTAATCTTTTTCACTCAGTTTCTCCAGTACTGAGACTATGGGCTACAGGCACAAAGTCTATCCACACAACCAAAGAGAAATTCCTGAGAGCTAAGTTTCTTAGCCTTCCATAATGGCAGAGAGTTAGCAGGTTAAATCCAGCCTGGGGAAGAAAGTGACAAAAACTGATAAGCAAGAACTGCAATCCCATCTTTTTCTTCTTTTCTTCCTTCCTTTTTCTTTTCTTTTCCAGATGGAGTCTTACTATGTAGGCCTGGATAACCTGAAACTCACCAGAGACCAGGCTAGCCTGAAATTCATATTGATCTGCCTGTCTCCTGAGATGTAGGATCAAAGAGGTTCGCCACCTGATGTTTTATTCCACTAAAAGATAGGATCTTTTTAAAGGAATAACACATATAAAAGATAATAGGAATAAAAGATAAAAGGAATAACACATATAACACATATAAAAGTTGGGAAAACTCTGAAAACAGTAAAATGGCACTTTGTTTCAGAACCCCCATACTTCTTACCATTCAAATTTCATGATTAAAAGTTTATATTAGTGGGCTAGAGAGATGGCTCAGTGGTTAAGAGCACTGGCTGCTCTTCCAAAGGTCCTGAGTTCAAATCCCAGCAACCACATGGTGGCTCACAACCATCTGTAAAACGAGATTTGATACCTTCTTCTGGTGTGTCTGAACTTACATAGAACAATAAATCAATCTTTGGGCCTGAGCAAGCAGGGTCTGGAGTGAGCAGAGGTCCTGAGTTCAAGTCCCAGCAACCACATGATGACTCGTAACCATCTGTACAGTTACAGTATACTCATATACATAAAATAAATAAATCTTTTCATGAGAAAACGAAAAAGTTTAAAAAAAAAAAAAAAAAGGGCTGGAGATATGGAGAGATGGCTCAGCAATTAAGAGCACTGACTGCTCTTCCAGAGGTCATCTTGTAAGTTTTCTTTGGAGAAAGGGGTAGGCATGACCTCAACTACTGGCTATAGCAGCCCTAGCCCAGAGGATCCTTTATTTATTTATTTATTTATTTATTTATTTTATTATTTTGGTTTTTAGAGACAGGGTTTCTCATTATTATTATTATTATTATTATTATTATTATTATTATTATTATTATTTTGGTTTTTCGAGACAGGGTTTCTCTGTATAGCCCTGGCTGTCCTGGAACTCACTTTGTAGACCAGGCTGGCCTCAAACCCAGAAATCCACCTGCCTCTGCCTCCCGAGTGCTGGGATTAAAGGCATGCGCCACCATGCCCGGCTCAGGATCCTATATTTAAATGTGAGGAAAAAGAATCAGTTCAAGGCCTACATGCTGAATTAATTTAAGGCCAACCTGGGCTACTTGAGAACCTTCTTACTGCCCCTGTTCCTAAATCCACCAAAAATAAATGAAAAATAGAGGTAACAAAATCCTGGCTAGTCAGAAGGCACAAAGAGCTACATGGTAGTGATCCACTGGAAGGCAAAGAGGCAGGAAGATCTCAGCGACTTTGAGAACAGCCTAGTCTACAGAGCTAGTTCCAGGATAGCCAGGACTACAGAGAAACCCTGCCTCAATGTGGAAAGATCACAAGTTCAAATCAACTTAATAGACCCTCTCTCAAAGTTTAAAATACATTTTTTCCCCCAAAAGGGCTAGGAATACAGCTCAGTTACATAATACTGCCTAGCATGCTCAAGACCGTGCTTAAATGATGGTGCACATCCAACCGGAACTGAGCAAGGATGTCATTGGACATGCCAAAGTGGCTGGGGACAAGCTCACGAGGACTCAACCCTACACAAAGAGCCAAGGCAACCAAAGGAAGCTGGGAGAGGGAGAGGTGGGAGAGGGAGAGGTGGGAGAGGGAGAGGTGGGAGAGGGAGAGGTGGGAGAGGGAGTGGGAGAGGTGGTCGAGCTAGGGAAGAGCACACCGACGACGGGCTGTCCTGTGCCAGATGGCAAGTCTTGAAAACATACATAAAAGCAATAGTATATGGACTGAACAGCTCATATTTAGAAATATACATGTATGTACACATCAGAATACAATGAAGAAAGAGACTGTGAATTTGAAGCAGAGTGGAGGGCATGTGGGAAAGCTTTCAGGAAAGAAAGGAAAGGGAGAAATGTAATAATATTATCTCATAAAAGGACTCAGTATGGAATGAAAACATGTTCTTTTTAAGTCAAAAAATAAATTATTCAACAATAAGAGCTGTAACCAGGCATGGAGGTTCACACATGTAATCTTAGCATACAGGAGACTCAGACAGGAGGATGACTGTGCAGACAAGGCTAGCCTGAGCTATAAAGTTATGTTTTTGAGAAATAAATAAAATGAAGAGACATATTTCCAAGCCAACTTGGGAAAAGAAAACTAAGGAAAAGGGGGACAGGCTTGGAGAGACAGCTCAATGGGTAAGGATGCTTGCTGACAGACAATTCAAACCCTGGAATCTACATGGTAGGAGGGAACTGTGTCTGACCACCACGTGTGCCCTGCTACATGTGCACACCCAAATAATAGATAAAATACAAAAAAATAAAATAAAAAATACAATTATCATAAATGCAAATCTTACAGAATTTAATCCCCTTTCCCATTCCCTTCATCTCTCCCTCCCTCATACCCTCTCTCTCCAGGGTCTGTTTTATAGTTCTACTTATCCTAGATCTCACTATGCAGACCAGCTGGCCTCAGGCTCATAAGAAATCAGTCTGCCTCTGCATCCTGAGAGCTGGGATTTAAAGACATTTGCTGCTATGACCAGCCCAATCTATCTTTCTTAACATAAAAATGTTCAGTAAAACAAAAGCTTATTAAAATCTGTAAGGAGCTAGGATGCTTCTCAGCTTCCCAGGCATGGCGAACACCTACAATCCTAGGGCTTGGGAGGTCCCACCAGGAGGACCGTAGCTTCATTCAAGGCTGTATACTGCCAACCCGGGATACCTAGAACATTTTCTCAAAGAAAAAGGGCAAAATACAATTTGTAGGATCGAACATTTAGACGAGAGTCTCGTATGTCTAATTCATTCTCAAAGGAAATTTATGACAAATGTAGCAAACTTTAACACTGCTGTGTCACAGCAACATTAAAATACAGCTGCTCAGACACGCCATATTGCTCGCCCAGTCTGTAACTGCATGCACCAAACTCTGACAGGACAAATGTGCTGCTGCACTTAAGAAAGAAAATCAACTCAGCTTTAGCATACAGCGAGTTATTTTACTTTACCCTATCTTCTATACTTAACATTAGTCACATCCAGGAAACCCTTTCCCGAGCATGCCACCCACCTTTTGCTACCGAAATGCAGGCCAAGGATGTCATCATCAAAACTAAAAAGCATTTCTTACTTTTTTGTTTGTTTGTTTGTTTTTTGTTTTGAATCGCGTAACTATCACAATTTCTCAAGAAACCAGGTATGGGTTGAAAGTGGTAGGCTCTCTTTTATGAAACACCTTAATGATTAAATATTCAATAGCTCTTGCTATATCTAATTATAGTGTTACCTCACTAGCAATTCAATTCCAACAGCCTTCATTTTAAATATTAAATCAACTTTAAAAATAAATCTGGTTTCAGTGACAAAAAGCTGAGTTCATTGTTATACGAACTACATCTCAATTTAAAAAAAAAAAAAAGCAACATTTACCAACAGCCTTATACTGTTAACCTGTATTCAAATTGTACCTTTACTTAAAGTTTGGGCTAAGGCAATGGGCCTGTCACTTGAGCAAATATTAGGATTTCATTACAGACAGCCAAAAAAAAAAAAAAAAAAATCCCTTTCCTACAGTTTCTTCTCTTCTTTGCTCCCTAACCAACACCTCTAAGGAAGATAACGAAGAGGCAAGAGAGGAGGAACTAGATCACTTCGATATTTTTCAACCCAGGACTTGAGTCCATAGCAGTCTTCAAATATAAAACAGGAACCTCTAGATCAACTACGGGATGTTTGTGTAGCACCAGGCAATTCTTTAGCAACTCCAATACTCAGACAGGCACGTTGAGGTTAGAAAAAGGAAAATATAGATTTCTTTCGGATTCTAAACATTTTAAGAAAAGAAAATTGTTCATCCATTGGGGCCCTTTGGTTTTTTTCTCTTTCTGCTACTAGTATGACTGATAAGTGGAGTAGATTTACTCTCGGCTGTTCTGGGAGATAGCTTCTCATATAGATTTACCAATCTCGCTTCTCAGAAACAAGCCTATCGCTGATCTCCCCCCCCCATTCTTTTCACCTAGGGCTGTATCCTTCCTACAAGCACCCCGATGTCTGGCGGAGATCACAGCCTAGGCGACAACCTCCGCCAGGCTCGGGTTGGAGCTCCGCTCGGAGAGCCGAGTAGGCACCGGGACACGCAAACCATCCCAAGAACCGAACCACTGCGGCGGGACAAGGAGAAGGCGAGTCCGCCCGAGGGACGAGCCGAGCCGAGCCGCCCCGCCAGCATCTGCCTCTTTCTTGCCTTTCGAATCCGGACTAAGGAAGTGAGCCTGCGCCCCCGCTCAGTTCCGGGAGCCGCAGCGTCCGCGGCGCCGTCCGGAACACGTCCGGGGCCGCGCGCAACAAGTGACTGGCGCGCGCCTGGGTCCCCGCGGCCTCCCCGCGCGCATCGGGGGTGGGGTCGGGTGGGGTTGGGGGGGTCCCTCCCCGGCGACTTACGATCTCCGAGCGGCCGTCGCGGCAGGCGTTCTGGAAGCGTGTCTGGCGCTCCTCGTGGGGCCGGTCCCTGAAGCCCGTGTACTTAATCTGCAAGGCAGAGAGACGGCCCCGAAATCAGGAGTCAAATCCGCGGCGGCGCCCGCCCGCCGGCCCGCCCGCTCCCCGCGGCTCCGATAAGGGCAAGCAGAGCCTGTGGGCGGACTGCTAGCCGGGGCGAGATTCCCCCTCGGCCGGCGCGCCACCCCCGGGGATTCCCGGCAACCGAGCCGCTCAAACTTTTCTCCTCCCCGGGCCCACTCGGGGCGCGCCGAGGCCTCCGCGCCTCCCCGACCGCCTCACCTCGCACTCGCGGCTCAGCTTCCTGAAGAACTCCTCGTTCTCGAACTTGCTCCTCTGGTCCGGGACGACGCGCGGCATCTTCCCGCCCTCAGGCCGCGCCGGCCGGCCGCGCTTCCCCGAGGCTCGCGCGGGCACCCGCTGGCGGGCTCCCGGTGCTGACCGCCTTGACCGCCCGCCCACCCGCGGCGGCCGGACTCCCGCTTCTCTTTGTTTCAGGAGCCCGCCCGCGTGGCCTCCCGCTCCAGGGAGGCTGAGGTGCGGCCGTCTGCTTGGAGCCCGACCCACGCTACCGCCGCCCGCCTCAGCCGTTGCCGGCCGTCCTCCCGCCCGCCCGCGCGCGCAGACACAGCTTCCAGCCTCCCCCGGCTGCGGCCGCCACTTCCTCTCGCCGCCCTCCTGGCTCTCCCGCCCCGCGCCAGCCCCACCCCTCCTCCTCCTCCTTCTCGCGCGCCCGCCCGCCCGCCTCAAACTCCAGCAAACAAGACGCACCATTCACAACTCCACGACCCGCGCCGCGCATGCGCCACCCACCCGCTTGCGGGGCCGCTGGGTTGCAGTGAAACCCAGCTCCTTCCGCAGCACGGTCTCCTTCCCCTCGCCTGTCCGCGGGCTTCTCTGTGAACAACTCACCCAGGAGGGATCCGCCCCTCCCTTAGCAACTAGGAGCGGCCCCGCAGACCTTTTTTTTTTTTTTTTTTTTCGGTCCTTTGTGGGCGATCTGGAACTTCTTGGCTCCCCAGCCAGCTACGCAGAGTAACCCCAAATGGGCCACTTAAGTCCTTGGGGACTTTGCGTACTCCACACCGATAGGGAGGGATGTGGACTGTGCACTGAAAGGTGGAAGTAGGCATCTAACCAAAAGCATGGTGGAAGAAAGGTGGTGGCTATTGGAACGGGGTTGGCCTTAGGATTCCGTGTAGCTCTGCCTGCAGACAAGGTTTAGACAAGTACCAGACCAGTAAGTCTCAGTAATTTCCAAAATGCACACTCATAAGTTCATGGCGTTAGTAGGAGAGTGTTTATGTAGATCTAGCACATCATTTAAAGGCAAACTATCTTAATTATATGTAACTCGTTGCCAGTCCATATTTTTACCCAAATGTGCAATCAAATAAGAAAAAAAAAAAACAAGATCTGCAAGTTCTAGAGAACTTGCCAGAGCAGAAGAAAGTCTGACTCTGGGTTTGAAGCAGAGCTTGAGCTAAAGCTGACCCTCAATAAACCCTGATCCTTAAAAATCACAGTTTGTTAAAAGTTCAGTTCAAGGATGGCAGGTAAGTGCCAACTTTTGGCAGCAGCTGGCCAGATGCTAAGGATTGTGGAAAGACACTTAAAGTC
>LR753554.1:0-120337 GCA_902729485.2 Mus minutoides
CCCCCCACCCCACCCCCGACTCTCCTGTTCCTCTGGACCAGGATAGATGAAGTTAGATGAAGTTCAATGAACACATAACATTTAACCTTACTTTCCCTAAAAACCTACTTTAAAAAAGATAAAGGCATAAAAGGTTTATAAACCAATGAAGCAAAGAGGAGTGGTAAGGCAGGGCAGAGTGCTAACACTGGAAGATATGAGGGAGGGAGGGGGGAGGGGGAGAGGAAGGGGGAGGGGAGGAGGAGGGGGCAGAGCTGAGAAACCAGAACACCCAAACCAAAACTCAGGTTACTAGCTGAGTGGTGGTGGTAAGTGCCTTTAATCCCAGCACTCAGGAGGGAGAGGCAGGCAGATATCTGAGTCCAGGGTCAGCTTGGTCTTCCGGGACGACCAGGGCTACCTTGTCTCAAATACACACCCCACCACCACCAAAACAAAACAAAAACAAACTGTAACTTTAATTTTTTTTTAAAGATTTATTTATTATACATAAGTACACTGTAGCTTTTTTTCAGACACACCAGAAGAGGCCACCAGATCTCATTGCAGATGGTTGTGAGCCACCACGTGGTTGCTGAGGTTTGAACTCAGGAACTTCAGAAGAGCAGTCAGTGCTCTTAACCGCTGAGCCACCTCTCCAGTCCCAACTTTAATTTTTTAAAAACCTATTTTTAATTATGATCTTAAATGCTTTAACCTCCTTTTTAGCCCACCACCCACCAGAGGTAGGGGAAAAGAAAGGATACAGGGAGGGGATGGGGGTGGGGTGAATCTGTTTAGAAATGGTTCTTTCGAGCAGCTCCCATCTGTGTTGTATGGAAATCAGCAGTTCAGTTCACAGGTCAGCAGGCAGCGGCAGCTCAATCCACTTGCAAACACTTTACAGATACACTACGAGTCCAGTTTGGTAGAGTCGGGATAGCAGTGGCAGAAGCAGCCAGGCCTCTGCCTCAGCCTCAGCTCAAGTCAGCAGGAGGGACCCAGAGGGACACCATGAGAAGTTCTGGGCTGTGCCTCTCTCAGGGAAGCAAAGATCAGCGGAGACAAGAAACCCTTGCTCTGCTAAGTTCAGCCTCCTTCACTCTCTGTCATGTTTTATTTATACCCTCTAAATATTACGTGTCCTCCACATGTCTTCCCTCTGCATGTGCCTCTGTCTCAGCTGGCATCACTCTGACATCACTCTGCCAGTCATCCTGAGTCCGCTGAAGCTGCAGCACGCCACCAGAAATGGTTTTGGTGCATTTCTCTCTGTGGAGTCCTAACAAATGCAGCTCAACTATTCAATGTAAGGCGGACCAATACATGCGTGTTCTTAGCAAAGAATCCTTTATCACATGTTCTTTCATGGGATTGCTTTAAAAAAAAACATTTATTTATTTTATGTATGTGAGTACACTGTGGCTGTGAGCCCTCATGTGGTTGTTGAAAATTGAATTTTTAGGACCTCTGCTCATTTTGGTCAACCCCACTCGCTCAGGCCCAAAGATTTAGTTATTGTTATACATATAACTACACCGTAGCTGACTTCAGACACACCAGAAGAGGGCATCAGATCTCATTACTGATGGTTGTGAGCCACCATGTGGTTGCTGGGATTTGAACTCAGAACCTTAGGAAGAGCAGTGCTCCTACCCGCTGAGCCATCTCACCAGCCCTCATGTGCTTGCTTTAGCAGAACATCTTCTCTCCTGTGTCTGCTTCAGCTAAGCGTTCCTTCACGAGTCTGCCTTAGCCTTTCACACCTATGTCCACTTTAATGAAACACTCCTTCACATGTTTGCCCCAGCAAAACACCATCCAACACAACTGACTTCCCAAAAAAAAAACCCTTAAAATTTCCTCTTCAACAAACAAACAAAATGAAGGGGACTGTAACTGCACAAGAAAATCGGGAAGTGGAGCTTGGTTGAGGGCACCCCCCAGAGCCGATCTCAGACAGAAACTGGAGATTCATTCCTGTGGAGGTGGAAGCAGCAGAGGGGAAGGCTATGTGCGAGGAAGGGATCAAGGGGAGTTGGTGAACTCTGGTGGACCTCTCTTGGATGCATTCCAGAGTCAGGGTGACAGCACACCTAAGAGAATCAGCCACAGGAACCAGGCGGGGCAGGTTTATGGAGGGTTGCTTCCGTTTCCTATGCTGCAGGTGATTGAGAATCTTGAGTTCTTTTTTTTTTTTTTTTTTTTTTTTTTGGCTTTTCGAGACAGGGTTTCTCTGTATAGCCCTGGCTGTCCTGGAACTCACTCTGTAGACCAGGCCGGCCTCGAACTCAGAAATCCACCTGCCTCTGCCTCCTGAGTGCTGGGATTTAAGGCGTGTGCCAGAATCTCGAGTTCTTGAGGCTAGCAAGATGACTCAGCAGGTGAAGATGCTCGCTGCCACATCTGCCCACTTAAGTTCGGTTTCCAGGAACCACATGGTAGAAGGAATGAAGCAACTCCCCAAAGCTGATATCTGTTATCCCTGTATGTGCTGGTGCCAGCATACACATGCACACGCACAAATAAATGTAATACTTTAAAAAAAAAAAAAAAACAGTCAGAAATCTCTGCTCCCTAAACATGCCCCTCCAGTGGTAGGCTTCCACTGAAGAAACATTCACTCTACAAAAGATACCTTATAGGTATTGACATTCGGGAATCCCTCCTCTCCTCTCGGGTGAAATGGATGGCCCCAGCCCAATCACCAGACAGCGATTACCACTAGTATCCCCACGCTCCACCCCTAGGATTCCAACAACCCACCCAGGGACCCATTACTGTGTATACAAAGCCAAAATGTCCCTATGCATTTAAAGAAGGTACCCAGCATGAAGGACCAATGGGAAGAAACTGATTAAATAAAAGGAAGGTGGAACGAAACCTATAAGGTAGCAGCGGCTGCGATCTCAGCACTAGGAGTACAGAGACAGGAGAGTTGCTTTTTATAAGCAAACATTTTTGTTTGTCTTGCAGTGCTGGGCCAGAATCTAAGCCCTCGTGCATTTGATATGGCACATATGTACGTGTGGCCTTATTTTAACTTGGCCATTTTTATTTGTTACTAGTCTGTGGCTTGTGACTATGCTCAACAAATGATGGCTGTTTACTTATAAAACCCACATGCCCTCGGCAGGGAGCAAGCTTGCTTTGTAAAATAGCATGACACAGGGTAAGGCATGGCTTGAAGGCTCCTGTTCCACATGTCTTGGAGTGACTGAGAACAGGTCACAGCCTGAGAAACAATGACTGTGGCCTAGAGAAACCCAGTAGCGTGGTGAAAGCCACCAACACAAATGTCTGCAAACTCATTCCAGCCTTAGCTGAATGGCAAGTTTTCACTGGCCTTTTCCACACCAGCCTTCACAAATCCTCACCTGTGGCTCCCGTTCCTACCCTAGGGCCACACTCTAGCTCCCAGCAGGCAGCTAAGACTACAGGAAAGGCAAGCTCTAGGCCCAAACAAAGCAGATTAGAGCTCTCTGCCCTCCAGGCACTGCCCAAGAACACTTAGTTCCCTTGAAAGTAGCAAGGAGGTTAACAACCCCCAGGAATCAGGTTCCTTCCTCCACCAAGTGAGTCCTGGGTATCAAACTCCAGATTCAGGCCTGGAGGGAGGAGTCCTTCCCTGCTGAGCTATCTCTGCTCTCCGCTCCTTGTTTTTAGATGGTGTCATACACCATAGCCCACACAATAGGTAGACCTGGCTGCCCTTGGAACTCCTGAGTGCTGGGATTACAGGCATGAGCTACCACACCAGGCCTGGGTTTCCCATTCCTAAAAAGACTTCTGTCTTTTCTGAAAAAAGAAAGAAGCTATGCGCGAGGGGGGTGGGGGTTGGGGAGGGGGGAGGGGGCGGAATTATATCCTGGTGTCAGCTGGAGCTGAGTGGCCGAAACAGTCTGTGGGAAGCTTTGTGACCTGGAGCCCTCCACCACGTTCAGCTATTTGACAGGCAGAGTCATCAAGTACAAAGTATTTCCTGCCCGTGGAGTCTGCAGCTTTTCGTGCAACAGTGAGCAGCCCCAGTCTGTGGAACATTACCTGTCTTACACGCAGAGAAACGAGGAGTCCCACCTTGCAATGACTGGAAAGGTGTTTGTGTAGATGACAATATGGCTGTGTAGGGACTTGAACAAACAGTTCTCTGTAAACTATCTTTCTCTTGTGGCTTTGAACACAGGTTGCAAGGGTCGACAGGTAGGAGGGCTTCTTGGGAGAACTGAGAGTGCCTCTTTTGGTGACATCATGCTGGTCCCTACCAGGAGACGACAGATATTTGATTGGTTAGATTGGACCAAGCTTCCCAGTAGACCAGTGCCTAGTTAGCTTCTCCTTTGCTCTGATAAACCCTTCTAACCAAAAGCACCTGGGGGAGAAAGGAATTTACTTCATCTCACATTACCAACTTACAGTCCATCTCTGGAGGAAGTCAGGCCAGGAACCTGGAGGCAGGAAACGAAGCAGACACTTTTGCCGAACGCTATTTACTGGCTTGCTCAGAGGTCCCAATCAGGCTGGGAAACCTGGAGACTTTTGAAGAGCCACTGGTCCTCATTAGAAGCCTTGAAACACCGGTCTAAGACCAGGGAAAGCAGCAGCAGCGGGATAAATCAGCTCAGTGACAAGAGCAAAGGCCAACCTTATAAAAGGTCAATATTCTTCCTTCTGCCATGCTGTGTTACCAAGGCTGATACCAGAAGGTGCTGCCCACATTGGGGGTGGGTACTACCACATCAATTAAGCCAATCAGGACAGTTTCTCAGATGAGGCTCCAAACTCAGGAGATTCTAACTTGTGGCCAGTTGCTAGTAATCCTAACCAACCCAACCAGGTCACCATGGGCAGAAAGGTTCTCCACAATAGACCTGCCTTTTCCCAGTTCTTGTGCCAGTAAGTCTGAGGCTGAAGGCTGCCATACTCCATCTGGCTCTCTCCCCACATGGCTCAGGACTCAGTCTTTCATTAAGTCTCTGTGGCCAGGGGAGAGTTATTCTCCATTTAGACTTGGCTAGAGTGGTCCAATACAGGACCTCCGTTAACCCCATCATCCCCATGTTAACATAAAACAAGCAGTGCATGGGAGATGGGCACTGGGTTGATGATATCCCCCCCACCTCCATCCCTCATCCATTGCCTGTATTACCATCCCTTGTTTTGTTTGCCCTTCATGTCCACTGGCAGGGTACATGTAACAGAGATTCCAAAAAACAAGTCAGGTATGTATTCCCCTCAAATGAAGTCTAGATAGTCTGTTCCTCTAGAGCAGTGGTTCTCAACCTTCCTAGTGCTGTGACCCTTTAATACAGTTCCTCATGTTCTGGTGACCCTAACCATAAAATTGTTTTCATTGTAACTTCACTGCTGTAATCTTGCTACTGTTTTGGATTGTAATGCAAATATCTGATATGCAGGATACTTGACATGTGACCCCTGTAAAAGGGTCATGACCCACAAGTTAAAAAAACACTGGTCTAAAGCCGGGCGTGGTGGCGCACGCCTTTAATCCCAGCACTCGGGAGGCAGAGGCAGGCGGATTTCTGAGTTCGAGGCCAGCCTGGTCTACAAAGTGAGTTCCAGGACAGCCAGAGGTACACAGAGAAACCCTGTCTCGAAAAANAAAACAAAACAAAACAAAACAAAACAAAACACTGGTCTAGACTGTCTTTTAGTCTATTAGGGTTTGAATGTGAAGTATCCTTCCAAAGGCCCATGTGCTGAAGGTTCTGTCCCTAGGACATAGAGCCAATCATGAAGATATTATAATTGGATCCAGAGGCCTCTAACCTCATCAATGGGTCAGTGCATTGATGGATTCCAATTCTGTGCCACTATCGGAAGGTGGAAGCTGCTAGAAGGTAGAGTCTGATTGGAGTAAGTGGGTCACCTTTGAGAAAGCAATGGGTGAGCCTTTGAAGGGAATACCTTGTCCCCAATGGCTTCCTGTCTCTGTGTTTTCTTGCCACTGGGTAAGTGGCTTTGCCCCACCATGCTTTCTTTGATACATGCTCTGCCTCAACACAAGCCTGTGACGACCAAGCAACCTCAGCCAGAAGCCTCTGAAGTCATGTTCCAAACCATGCCTTTCCCCTCCAAGGCTGTGGGTGTCAGGTACTGCACAGAGCACTGAGGAAGCACTCAGGAGCACAGTCTTGCAGCAGCCTCTCTTCAGGGATTCTACTTTTTCTCACGTGAGTCTGCCCCATCCCTAGCAGGCTCTCTTTCTCCTCCTTGTAGAAGATGGCTCCCCTTCCTATCTGCATTCCGACCCTTGTGAAACATAGATGCAGAAAGGAGCAGCAGCATGGATGGTGAGCCCTCATCTAAGGCAGGGTCAACGAAATAGGGCTTGCTTTTGTGTTTTGTGAGGCAGGGTGGACATGATGTGCGCACGCGGATGAAGGCCAGAGGTCAGCATCGAGTCTCTCTCAGCTGCACTTCCATATTGTTCCAGTGAGACAGCGTCTCTCACTAATCCTGAAACCATCCAAGTCATCTTGGACGGCAGGTCAGCCAGCCCCAGACACCCTTCTGTCTCCGAGTTTCCCCTCAACAGGTTCATACCAACATGCCCAGCTGTTTACATGGGTTCTAGGGATTTGAACTCACATCTTTGCACTTGTGCCACAAGCACTTCACCAACTGAACCATCTCCTCAGCCCAGAACCTAATTCGGTAAACATAGTTTTTCAAATGTTTATTCAAATTATGATTTAGTTATTCAAATAAATTAAAATCTTATACTCTCATTTGTATAAGTACTTATTGTGCATGGTTGATTTCAAACTACAGTGGTTATCTATCTGCGATGGAGATAATAAGACCTCCACTGCTTACTATCTGACCCATTCCATTACTTTTTTGGTGGTTGTAAGCTGCAGGATGAAGGATTTAATTTAGCGCACAGTTTAATGAAGTGCAGTCCATCATGGGGAACATTGGTGATGGAAATATGCAGTAGAAACTCTTAACAGTCTAGGCAGACTGGGAATCAGAGAGCAGGAACTCCTGGTGCTCAGCTCGCTCTCCCCTTTTTACTCAGCTCCGGACCCTAGATCAGAGGATGGTGCAGCTCACATCAGGGAGGGTCTTTCTCCCTCAGTTACCCTGTCTTCACATCTCCCCATGGACACACCCAAAGGTATGTCTTCCAGACTAGTCCAACTTTGGTCAAGCTAATAATGATGATTAACTATCATATCCATTAAGGAAAACTCTGCCCAACCTTCCTCTAAAGGCATGACACACAGTCAGCTTGCTTGGCTTCAGCTCACCCTGTGGGCCAGACCTTCACTATCTGACCACCTGTCACACCAAACCCAGTAGAATCCATGTGACAAGTTCCACAGACCGAGGTGGTAGACTTCAAAAGAAGGAGGTCTCCTGGAGCCTGTTGTGGAACTCTTGGCCAGAGCAAAATATTGAACCATAGTTCTCATGGCAATCTATCTGTTTTGTTTTCTCTTATTCCTTTTCTTATTTACATGTTCCTGGTAGCCTCGGCCTAGATCTTAAGCGAGAATAATGGGTAAGAAACTGTCGCTTGAGATGGGGTCACTAACATGCACTTATCCCCAGGGAAACCAATGCTTTACTTTATAAATCACTTACAAAATTATATAATAGTATTATGACAGATAAAAACTTTCCCAACAATAAAATTCCATACGGCTACACGTGTGTCATGGGAGGTGGGGTTTGGTATATGGTAAAGAAAGCCTTAATTAGAAAGAATTAAAATAGCTTAAATTTATGTGTTGAAGATTTATAAAATATCAGGCATTAGATGTTAAAAAATATTTGACCATAAAGATTTATTAACCTGCTCTTGGAAATATGCCAACAGCCTTGGATGACTGCCCCACTGAATACACCCTTTCAGAGTTGTTACGCTTGGATGATTTCTATTAATCATGATGTCACCTGTTCTGTTTGTGATTCACTGAGTACATCTTTTCTGAGTTGTAATGTTTGCTTGATTTTTGTGCTTTACTGTGCCAAATGATAATGGTGGTATTTGTGATTGCTTCACTGAACACATCTTCTAAGAGTTATAATATTTGTTCTTTCAGTGTATAAAAACCCCTGCTTGAGAGCTGCAAAGTACACTCAGATTCAAACGGCCTCTGTGTTTGTTTCTGTTTGTCACTGCCGAATCCTTACCCACCTAGCTTCAAGGACCCTCATTCCAGGGACCCCCATACCCGACTGGGGTGGTCTGTGGCAACCACTTAGCCACAAGGAAGTTGAGAAATGGCATCTGCATCCTAACTGATCGTTCTAGTCAGAGATTCTAGTGCTGTGATTAAAAAACAAAACAAACTAGAGACAGAGACTGAAGCAGGGGCTATGGAGGGATGCTGCTTACTGGCTTGCTCTCTATGGCTTGCCCAGCCTGCTCTCTTATAGAAGTCAGGACCACCAGCCCAGGGACAGCATGACCCCCAGTGGGCTCTTTCCTTCCACATCAATCGTTAATTATGAAAACCCCTCAAAGACTTGCCTCTGGGTTAGTCTGTCTGATAGAGGCATTTTCTCAACTGTGGATCCTCTTCCCAGACAAGGCTAACTTGTGTCAAACTGACAAAACAAAAACAACAACAACAACAAAAGCAAAACAAAACAAAACCTAACCTAAACAGGACAATGACTGTGAACATTGGTCTATAGATATTATTCCTGAAGCGGGGAAGAGACAGTGACCATTGGATACCCAACTTCTATAGTTGGTTATTGTCCTTTAGAAAGACACTGGTATCTAAAACTTTACGAATTCCTGTCTGGGTCAGTGAGATGCATGGGAGGAGGAGCAAGGGAGGGACTGGAGTATGCTGGCTGCCAAATCCAACAACATAAGTTCTATCCCTGGGAACTACATGGTGGAAGGAGAAAACTGACTCTTGAAAATTGTTCTCTGAACGCGCGCACACACACACACACACACACACACACACACACACTATAATTCTTAGTAATGAGTAAGGCTCCTATTTTCACTTGCAGTCACTGCAGCTTTCCCTCCCTCCCTGGGATGTGTTGCCCTGGCAGAGGCCCTGTGCCACATTTGACTTCCCCTTCCAGTGTCCTTCCTGAAAGCTTGTATCTTAAGTGTGGAGTAAGTTCCTACCCATGCTGGCCTCCCCTTCTTTTCCCATCATAAAATCTCCCTTGGAGGCTGAGAGACGGTTCAGCAGTAAAAAACACTCACTCCTCTTGCAGAGGACTTGAGTTCAATTCCCAGAAGTCATATTAGGTGGCTCCAACTGCCTATAACTCCAGAGCAAGGAGATTCAGAGCCCTCTCCTGGCCTTGGCAGGCAATTGCACTCATGTTCACACACACATAGATATATACATACACATACATATACACATGATTAAGAAATCAAGTCCCTATTGGCCCAGCTTCCCCCCACCTCACTATTCCATGTTATTGTCAGAACTTGTCCAAGGTGGCAATAACCCTCCACCTTTGGGAATATAAAGTGACTTCCAGGTAAACTAGGAGTTGGTTATGACCTTGAATGGTAACCAAGCAGAGCATCCTAATATATAAAGTTCTATTCCCTCCGTTCCTGCACCATCATATCTCTAGGCCCCTGTGTAATCTAAGCCAGAACTTTATCCCACAATGACAACCCCTCTGGAGTTCACTGTCAACATGCAAGCCCCGAGGGTTGAGAACTTCAGCAGCAATCAGTGGCCTCTCCGCAGTCTTCTTCCTAAGATCTCTGCTCTTCTGAGAACCCTGCTAAGGCCATATCCAGTTTTTAAGCCCCATTACATCATCTTGGTTACACCCATGAGGTCATCTTTACCACACTATGCCCTGGCTTCATTGCAGACTTGCCTGTGACTCACAACCTGCCTGTGTTGGGATACTGAACAGCTAAAATCAGGTCTGGGGGACTTTTGCAACTTTGCTGTGAGTTACTTGATGAACAAGTGAAAGAACTGAAGGTCTTGGCCTCCAAGAGGGGGAACCTAGGTGGCCGCCATCTTTAAACAGTTGAAGAGAACTCATTGACGATTGACGAGATGGCTATGCTTTGCCTACTGCCAAACCTGAAGATTTAAGTTTGATCCCATGGCGGAAGAGGAGAACTGTCTTCTGCAAGTTGCCCTCTGACCTCCACGTATGCCCCTACACACACCCTCTTGTAGATAAACAGATAAAAAGTAATTTTTTTAAATTTAAATTTTAAAAAATTGTACAAAAAATTGTCAAAGAACTATCATGAGACTAGAATATTCTTAACATCTATAAGAGACAGGTATGATGGTAGAGGGCTGTAATCCAAGTACTCGGCAGGCTGAGACAGGAGGATATCCCTGACTTTGAGGACAGCTTGTTCTACCTAATAAGTACCTGGTCAGAATGAGACCCCAGATAGATAGATAGATAGATAGATAGATAGATAGATAGATAGATAGATAGATAGATAGATAGATAGATAAAATCAAGGGTATCTATAAGATTTGGCTTTTTAAAATTAACAAACAAGAAGCTAGAAGGATGGCTCAGCGGATAAGAGCACTGACTGTTCTTTCAGAGGTCCTGAGTTCAATTCCCAGCAACCACATGGTGGCTCACAACCATTTGTAATGAGATCTGATGCCCTCTTCTGGTGTGTCTGAAGAAAAGGACAGTGTAATCACATACATTAAATAAGTAAATAAACCTTTAATAAATAAATAAACCCAATGAACAAAGCATTACTTTGGTAACTAGAGAAAAAGAACGACAAGGTTACAGCCAGGAGGGGAGCTTGAACAAACCAGAAGAGCTAACCAGATCAAACCAGATCAGAACTCTTTGTGATGTGAAACCAAACCCAAGAAGGTCTAAGATGCAGAATTCTCCAGTGCAGAATGACCGCACTGAGAGGGTCTTGTCTTTGGTGGAATTTAAGCAAAGAATAAATAGCCGTGTGATTCCAGCACTGCCAGATAAGACTGCCTAAGTGAGGCCTTTAACAGTATGCTTTCTGTTACAAAGAGAGAAGTCTTCTTCCATTTGCTGGGGTTAAAGGAAACTTCTGGAAAGAATTCATCCTTCTAGTCTGTACATACTGGGAGACCCTGTCTCAAAACCAAAACTCAGTCAACAATTCAGCTCTCATCAGCCTCAAAGCAAAGCTGCAGGAAGGGCAGGGGTGAGCTCAGCTCACAGACAGCCCCGTGCTGGTGACTCAGCTCCAAGCTCTCAGTCTCTGGGTTTTATAATTCATATTCTTTTTCATGAATCTGAAAGGCCATTGGCAAGAATATGGACTTGGCTCTTCCTAGGTCAGGCACTGGTCCTGTTTGATCAGTGAATCACTCTTAGGAGAGGAATCTTACAGTTAAAATACAAAGCAAAACCCAAACAGAACATAGTGACAGACACCCTCCATGTCATGGGTGTAAGGTTCTCAGATGTACTGGGAATTGGGGGTGTGGTCACCCTCAAAATGATGCTTAAGGTCCTGTCTAAAAACTTGGGGCTCACTACTTGTGAGTCATGGCAACCTCGTGCCGATGATGTTTACCACATGGTTGGAAAGAGATCAGGTCTCATTCCCATTCATCCGAAGGGTGAGCTGGAGTTAGTGAGGAGAAGCAGAGGCGAGAATGGAGCCATAGGAAAAAGGACAGAAAGACACCAGTGCAGACCTGGGGTGTCACTGTCAAGGTTGGAGAGACTCCAGGCTAAATTACAAGTTGTCCACACATGGTTCTCCGCTATGGCAATTTCAAAATAGACTTTTAGGAGTTTGGTGTGGTAGCACACAGCACACAGCTGCAATCCTAGCACTCAGAAAGCCAAGACAAAAAAAAAAAAAGGGGGGGGGGGTTGAGTTTGAAGCCAGTCTGAACACCCGCACAGTGGGATTCTCTCAAGAACATAAAATAAGGTTGGAGAGATGATGGCTCAGTGGTTAAGAGCATGGACTGACCGCACTGAGAGGGTCTTGTCTTTGGTCCCAAGTTCAATTCCCAGCAACCACATGGTGGCTCACAGCTATCTGTAATAGAAGCTGATGCCCTCTTCTGGTGTGTCTGAAGACAGTGACAGTGTACTCATATACATTAAATAAATAAATAAATAAATAAATAAATAAATAAATAAATCTTAAAAACAAAAAAGAACATAGATGCCAGCAAGATGCTCAGCCCGTAAAGATGCCTGCCAACACACCTGAGGATAGGCATTTGATCCCTGAAACCTCCGGAGTAGAAAGGGAGAACCAGAACCAGCTCCTGCAAGATGTCCTCTGACCTGCATGCCCCTGACATGGCAGGTATGTATCCACACAACAAAATGTAAAAAAAAAAAAAATCAATAAAGTAAGCTTTTAAATTTTACAAGTTTAGATTTACAAAAAGGGGTTGTTCCAATAATCCAGAGTTCCCATGTGTCCCAGTCCCCGCATTGGTAACACCAGGCCTCACTGTGCGCTAGACTGAATTTCATGTTCCAGGTGATCGTATCAGGGAGTAGGGCCTCTGGGCAGAGGTTATATAATGAAAGCAGACCCTCCGTAAATGGCTTGACATCCTCATAAGAGGCCTGGGTGAGTTAGATCACCGGCTTTCCCCACCATTCAAGAACACAGCAGGATGGCTATGTTTGAAAACCTGACCATCACCAGAGGTTAGGTCTGATCTTGGAATTTAAAAGCTTGACAATGATGAGAGGAAATTTTCTGTGCTTTGTAAGTCATACGGTTTGGGTTCATTTTGTTTGTTTGTTTTTTGTTTGTTTGTTTTTTGTTTGTTCGAGACAGGGTTTCTCTGTGTAACCCTGGCTGTCCTGGAACTCACTCTGTAGACCAGGCTGGCCTCAAACTCAGAAATTTACCTACCTTTGCCTCCCGAGTGCTGGGATTAAAGGCGTGCGCCACCCAAACTTGCCAATGAAGCATTAGCAATACGTTGTAAGAACTGAACTCCATATTTGACTTGGATCTCACTAACCTTTTCCTGACGTATGGGAGGCACAGAGGTTCTTGTACTCACAGCACTAGACCAAATGGATCAAGACCCCCTTTAAGGGTTAAATGGCCTTTTCACAGGAGTCATCTAAGACCATTGGAAAACACAGATATTTACATTATGATTCATACCAGTAGTAAGAAATAATTTTATGGTTGGGGGAACTGTATTAAAGGGTCACAGCAATAGGAAGGCTGAGAGCCACTGAACTAGGGTAAGCAGGAATTTTAAACAACACAAGGTTAATAGCCTGGTGACCTTTGCACTATCTGTATGGCTGAGACTATATCAGATCCTCTCCCTGACTCTTATCCTGAGTGTGTCAATCTATGGAACCCATCTTTATGGAAGGAGTCACATGTAGTCAATCTATAGAACCCATCGTTATGGAAGGAGCCATGTGTGCTTCAAAAAGAGCGTTGAGATAGTCACACCTTAAGTTTTGTTGTGACTTGGGCATGAGTTAATTAACATCAGGAACTTTCACCAAACCGTGCTGTGCTTAAATACGCCTGAAATAAACTACTCCAGGTCAGACTCCATAAGTTTGAACCAATGCCGGCTACTTAGTTGTGTTAAACTGAACTGCCTTCTTGCCTCCATTCTTGCCTCTGGCTGATCATTGCTCTGCTGGGCGTGGTGGCTGGAGAGACCCACACACTGATGTATTTGTCCAGGATCGCATGCAGGATGCCTGTATCAGTCTCCTAGAGCTGCCTTAGTCCAGTGCCATAACACTGTTACAAAAGCAGAGGTGTATCCTCAGAGTTCCAGAGGGCAGAGGCTGGCAATTGGCTAAGCTCCACGAGACCAGAGGCTCCTCCTTTGCCCCTCAGCCCTTCCCCATCTTGTGGGACCAGGGTTCTAATCTCCCTCCATAGTCACGTGGCTTTCTTCTGTGTGCACTTCTGTATCTGAGAGTCTCAGATCTCCCTGTCCCTTCCACTTCATACCTGTCATTCCTAAATCCAGGATGATTTCGTCCTAGATCCTTAACTTACATCCGCAGGACCTGTGTGTTAGTCATGCCTGTCACTACGACAAAAATGTCCAGGAAGCCACTTGTTGGGAAGAAGGCTTATTTGGATCATGGTTTCAGAAGTTTTGGTCTGTGGTCATTTGGCTCTGTTGTTTAGGGTCACTTCAAGGTGATCAGAAAGCAAAGGAAGAGAAATAGGAAGGAAGTAGGGTCCTGATCTCTTCTTCACTGAAGTAGATCCCCAGTGAACTCACCTCTTCCTTCCCACTAGGCTCCATTTCCGCCATCTCACAGGCTGAGGACCAAACCCCCCATATTTTACCTTCAGGAAAATACTCTAAATCCAACTCTAGCATTCTATTTCCAAATAAGGCTGCACTCTCACATGCTGGGGATCTGTGCTCCAGCTCTGGGGGCGGGGGGACGACAACACACTAACCACTACAATATCACACTTAGTCATGATGTCTCCCTAGGTTCCACTGGGCAGGTTTTCCTTGTGGGCGAAGGCTCTGACAGTTCTGTGGCATCGTGGTTAGATATTTTGTAGATTATGTCATGGTTTTAGTTTGTTCAATGTTTTCCTCCTGTTTAGACTGAGGTTCTAGGTTGAGGGAGGGAGACCACAGAGGGGAAGGGCACTGCCTCCGGAGAGCACGCGGCACCTCGTCTCCCCCCACCCCCTCACTGGTGTTAACCATACCCAGGAGGCCTCTCTCCTGCAAACTTCCCTTCTTACCTCCTCTGTCTCCATGCCATGCTCCTTGGAACCACATCTAAGAGTCGCCCACATTTAGGGACGGGAGTCACGCTACTGTCCCCACAAGGCGTATTTGTATCAATGATTCAGACTTATATTGTCTTCAAAACATTCTCACACAGGAAAGCCACTGCCGCTCAGTTAGCAGGAGAGCCTGTCCTGCAGTCACAGAGCCTCTCTGATCCTCAGAACCACATAAACTGGGTCTGGTGGTACACACTTATGATCTCATCGCTCAGGAGGTGGAGGCAGGAGGATCAGAAATTCAACTTCATCCTTGGCTACATAGGAAGCTCGAGGCCAGCACGGTATATACGAAACCCAGTGTCAAAAATGAAAAAATCACTCACACACACACACACACACACACACACACACACACATACACACACGATACAAAGAAAAATCACTGAGTCATATACAGTTCACCCTCTGCATCCCCATGGATTCAAACAACTGTAGATTAAAAATATTCTAAAAAGGCAAAACTACAAGGGATGGGGGTATTGCATGTGTACTGAGCACACACCTCTTTCTCCTGTCATGAGTCCCTAAACAACACAGTATCACACCCGTTTACACACACCTGTATTGTGTTACATATTATAACTGGCCTAGAGCAGGCTATATTTAGGCTATATGCAAATGCACAGCATTTTATTTTATTTAATTTAGTGTATTGTTTTTGAGGTGGTGTCTCATGCCACCCAGGTTGGCATCAAGCTTGCTGGGCATGGGGGTTACAGGCATTCTCCCACATAGCCAGCAGCAGTTTATACAAAGGGTTTGAGCATCTGTAATGTGGGCATCTGCATAGGATCCCGGAACCAGTCCTTGACACGCATCCTCACATGCCTTTGTTAATAGCTTATAGTCATTTGTTCTATTGTCTTTCTAAGAACTTATTCCAGGACCAAGGGTGGAGAAGGAGCATTGCAGGAAGCTATGTTCACCGGGCCAGGTGTGTCTCATACAGACGTGGGTGCTCCCCGCTGTCACCTCACCAACATGCCCCCTTGTTCTCTAGATGTGACAGAGAGGCAGCAATGGGCCACTGCCCACACTGAGTTCTTGCCTGTGACTTTTTTCCCCAGGGCGTGCTTGTCCTATCTCCCACCTGTAAGCCCTGCCCAATGTACAAAGCAGGACAGCCTCTCTCTGGCCACTCCAGCCTGCTTCAATCCACTCAGTATAGGGCCACTGGCAGGTCTGTCTGGAAGGGCTCTTGCTCATGCTAAGCTGAAGGTGCCCAAGACATGTCTGGTACATACAGGGGATAGCAAAAGGAGACTGGGCTGCCAGTGTTAAGTTTTTGCTAAGATCTCCAAAGTAAGCCATTCAGATGGTCATGGGGCTAACAGGAGTTTTCAGACCACCACGAGTTAATTTAAAATAATAAATATATTGAGTATTACTATATCAACTACAGAAGAACACAGAGCCTACATGCTCATGGAAAAAAATGCAACCAAAGTCCCATAATTGATATAAATAGAAATGTTTTCTTTGAGTTATTAAATTGGGCTTTAGTAAAATGTATTAATAAATACTGTTATCTTGTAGACAATCCAAATATTGCAGCACATTGTACATTTAAAGAAGATAGCCCTTGACACAAATGAATTTTTAATAACCCATCTGGCATTAATTTTACTTTTTAATATAAAAAGAGTCTCAAAAAGCATGCCAGGAGCTGGAGAGATGGCTCAGTGGCTAAAAGCACTGGCTGCTTTTTAAGAGGACCAAGTAGAGCCGGGCGTGGTGGCGCATGCCTTTAATCCCAGCACTCGGGAGGCAGAGGCAGGCGGATTTCTGAGTTCGAGGCCAGCCTGGTCTACAGAGTGAGTTCCAGGACAGCCAGGGCTACACAGAGAAACCCTGTCTCGAAAAACCAAAAAAAAAAAAAAAAAAAAAAAAAGTTAAGAGGACCAAGTATAACAGGTGTGCATTTAGATACCATACACATAAAATTAAGTAAAATAAATAAATAAGCCATGGCACTGGCTCATAGAGGTACACATGGCACACAGCTGTAGCCCCAGCACTTGGGAGGGAAGAGGAGGCAAGAGGGTCAGCTCCTCCCCACTCCTTCTGCTCAATCCTTTGGCTTCCTATAGGGTCTGGGTCACTGCTGCCCCATCAAGCTGCACTCAGAGTCTGGTGCGTAGTAGGCACTGTGGACGAGGTTCTATCGCCTTAGAAGGTTCTATTCCCTGTGAGGAAGCCCTGGTTCCCTGAGTGAAGTATTTGGAGGTGGGGCTTGTGGATGGCCATTAGGTTCAGATGAGGTCATGAGGGTGGGGCTCTGTCTTACATCAGCCTCGGTTACAAAATACTATAAACAAAGTGGCTTATAAATGACAAGAATTTATTCCTCACGGGTTTGGGGCCAGAAGTTCAATATCAAGGAGCCACATGGCTGAACTCTCCTGAAGACCCCATTCTGGCTCACTGACCCTTCTGACCCCTCTGACCTCTGACCCTAACCTCACAGCAGGAGAACTCTCTGTGGTTTCTTTTATACGTTCTCCATCCTGAGGGCCTCATCACCTCCCAGGGTCCCATTTCTTAATGTCACCTCAGAGGTCACAATGTCAACATATAAATCCATAGAACACACAGTTCATTTGTGTGGCATAGACAGCTCACCTACAAAGACCCCATTTTTTGCAGGAAACCCTCTTTGCTTTATACTGCCCTTAATTTCTAGAGTCTTTGCCAAAATCCCATATCCTTGGTGACAAGTTTTAGCTTATTTTCTTCAAAGGTAAAAAACTTTTTCTCCTGAAAAGGAACCTTGAACTGCTTGGTGGTGGGCTCTTGTAGCAGTAAGCCTTGTGGATACAGTGAGAGGAATGCTGGGATTGATTAGCAATGCCTGTCATGACTGTTGGACAAGTGAAGGCACCTGGGCCAACCTAGTTTAAAAGCTGTTCTGTTTTTCTCCTTCCTTTTCTGTTGTTGTTGTTATTCAGTTTGTTTGATTGTTGGTTTTTTTGTTTTGTTTGTTTGTTTGTTTGAGAGAGGAACTTGTGTAGCCCAGGCTGGCCTTTTGCTTGTTATATGCCTGAATTCCTGGATATTCTTGAATTCCACCTCCCACAAGTTGGTTTTATAGGCAATTGGGTATCAGCAACCATGACTCCTCTAAGCAATATGTCCTGGTGGCCTCATCCTCTAGGGGCACCCAGCTTCTGTGGGAGTAAGAGATGTTAAAGGACAGATATTAAAGAAGATGTTAAAGGATGTGGCTAAGGAGTCCCGAACCCTGTGTGCAACCCCCGATCAGCAGTACCATCACCACAGAGAAGAACCAACTCTCAGAGAAGTTGTGATTCATTCCCACAAACTTAAGTCCAGCACCATGCTAGGTACTTTGGAAGAAAAACAAAAGCACTGTAATGTCTATGCCCAAGAGGCTGCCATTTTACCAGGAACATCCCTGGCCGTGTAGTGAGTTCTAATGGAGTCCCGAGCATCAGGACAAGGACAGCTAGACCCAACAGGTGGGGGGGCTTGCTCTTTGAAAGACAGCTGTGCGTACAAAGTCATCAGAATGTCCTGCTCAAGGGCAGTGGGAGAGGGGTTTGGAGTTTGAATGGAGAGCTGCAGGGGAAACGGCCAGGACCATAGCCATGGGGTACAAGAGCCAAGCCAAGCCTCCATGCTTCAGAGGACTGGGACTCAGGTCAGCTATGGGGCCCACAGGGCAAAGAAGTTGCCCTCAGAACAAAAATCTATAACAGAGCCAAACAGGGCCCAACTCATGTGGTAGAACCAGTTTCTGCCATACTGGACTCCAAGTTACCTCTGCCCCAGGCAAGTCTAGTCCTAGCTAGGAGGGAAGCGGGAGGTGGCAGGTAGGGGTGAAGAAATGGGTGCATGAAGTAGCCCAAAGTCATTTTTCTGTGATAAATGAGCCTTGGGGTGGCAGCAGCCTGATCAGGAGGGACAGGGTTGGGAACACTAGAGACAAACTCCAGAAGCAAGGGCAAGTGTCCTCGCTTGGCCTTTCCAGCCATGATAAAAGACTGGCCAAAACCAACTTGGGGAAGAAAGCGTTTGTTTGTCTTACATGCCCTGATCATAATCCATCCCAGAAGGCAGTACTCAAGGCCAGAGCTACATCAGAGGCCATGGAGGAATGCTGCTCACTGGCTTGTTCAGCTTGTGCTTTTCTGCGACCCAGGACCACCTGCCTAGGGTTGGCGCTGCCCACAGTGGGCTGGGCCCTTCCATATTAATTAACAATCAAGAAAATGTTCTGAAGACATTCCTACGGGCCAATCTGATGGTGACAGTTCTCCAGCTAAGGGTCCTTCTTCCCAGGTGACTCTGATTTGTGTCAAGTTAACAAAGACTAATGAGCACAAATGACCCCTGGTCAACTTGACGCATAAACACATCACTATTAAAACATAATCTCTGAGGATTTTCTGTCTCCAAGATCTCATGTTAATAGTAAGATCAAAATATAAAATACTGTTAAACTCTTAAAAGTCCCACAGTCTTTAAAAATTCTATCATTTAAAAGTTCAACATCTCTTTAAAATACTTCAAGTTGGGTCTGGAGAGATGGGTCACAGGTTAAAAGTGCTTTGTGCTCTTGCACAAGACCTGGTTCCCAGCATTGACAGCTGTCTCTAATGCCAGTTCCAGTGGATCCAATACCTTCTGACCTCCCAGGGCACTGGACATATTTATAGTACACACAAATACAAGTAGACAAATACTTGCATACAAAATAAAAATACATTATTTTTAAAACACCCTAAATTAGAGCCAGTAAGATGGCTCAGGGAGTAAAAGTATGGCACACAAGTCTGATGACCTAGATTTAGCCCTTTGAGCCCATGTAAAGATGAAAGGAGAAAACGGAGTGTACAAGGTTGTCTGCTGACTGTACATTATATGTGTCCTGAAACACATATCTTACACACATAGGTGATAAATAAATTTAAATATTCAGAGTCTTCTAACTGTGGACTCCTATAAAATCCAAAATAAATCACATACTTTCTTATTCTAAAAGGGAAGAAACAGGGCATGGTTGTAAACAGATCAAAGTCGACCCCAAATCCAATAGTGTACAAAGCTCAATGTCTGACATTTGGGACTCATTCACGATCTTCTGGGCTTAAAAGGCCATTGTCCCAGCTCTGCCATTTCCAACATGAATAGCTTGTCTCATAGGCTCAGGCCAGTTTGAGCCACCTGATGGCTATCCCACAGTGCCAGTATCTCCCATATGCTGGGGTTGCCACTGCAGCTGAGGCTAGACCTTCACCAATGACCCCTCCTGGTCTCTCCAGGGACTCTGACTCTGGCATATGGTACTGTGCCTCAGCATCTCTCCACGAACCTTTAGTCCTAGGGTTGCCACTGTAACTGAGGCAGCGCCTTCACCAATGGTGTCTTTTAGTCCCACACCATTCCTAGTTTCATGAACTCCTTGTTGCACTCTGTGACACCTTCATGCCTTCAGTATGATGTATAAAACTCTTTCACATTGCCACATTCTGCTGCCAGCTTGATAGTAGAGCCTTGGGGTGTCTACCTTGACACTCCAGTAGGCCACAGTGTCACAGCCTCAATGACGCTGGTTTGATATTAATCACAGCTGATTTTTCATGCCATCTTACCATCATTGATTGTCCCAGTAAACTAAAGGTTTCACTTCTATTGACTCTTTGCTACATCCACTCCAGTAGTGACCCGCCTGACAGGCTGGAAAGTCTGGGCATGGTCCACACTCCTTCGTGTAGTGTCTGTTTGTCATACGCCGAGTCATTCGCCGAATCCTTGCCCACTTCTCTCTAGAGAACTTGACCCACGCAGACAAGGGGCCTAAGAGGGTCTGCAGCAACTCTTAATTCAAAATAGCAAATAAATAGTCCTGAAAGTCTTTGAGGGACTCAGAATCGTCATAAGCCAGGTCTCCATCATCTGCATTTCTCTCAACATTCTTGTCTTCCAAGTTCCCAAAAAGATAGCTTAAGTTCGAAGCTTTTCCAGCCCAAAGTTCCAAAAAGTTCCACAGTCCTTTCCAAAACTCATAAAATCCCACTCTGTGATACCAATTTCTTTAGTTTCCTTTTGTTGTTGTGATAAAAACTGATTAAAATCAGCTTGGGAAGAGTTTATTTGGCTCACATGTATCCATCATAGACCTTACCCCCAGGGAAGCTGAGGCAGGAACCACTTGTTCTTCGCATCTTGCTCAGTCTGCTTTCCTACACAGCCCAGAACCACCTGCCTAGGGATGGAGCCACCCAGAGTGGACAGGGCCCTTCCATATAATAAATAATAAAAAGAATGCTCCACAGACTTGCCCAACGGCCAGTGGAAGCAAGTCCTCTGTTGCGGTTCCCTCTTGCCATGTGACTCTGGTTTAGGTCAAGTTGACAAAAACTAACCAGCACAGGCTAGAAACAAATATCCAGAGAAGAGGCAGGAAGAAGGAACATGAGTCTGCTCACCCAACAGAGTTCCGCAACACTAGTAGCCTAGTGGAGAAGTTACATGTCACAGATTACAGAATTTAATGTCCTGGGCTTAAATCTGCCTTTTCTTTCTAGCTTTGTTTCTTTTGGCAGGTTACTTAACCTCTCTGGGCCTCTGATTTTTCAACTATGGATAACGACAGTGTCAACCTCACAGGAGTATTGTAAAGACTGAATGAAAACTGTTAAAGCACCAGCGTCGTGCCTGGTCCCCCGCGTGTGCAAACATTTGCTTGTATCCCAGTTGGGGGAATAAAGCAGTGTGACTCAGATATTTGCCCAAGTGTATTCCAGAAAGCCTTCAAAAAGATGCTTCCGTCACGAAAAGTTCCTGGGGGCTGGAGAGACGGCTCAGCGGGTAAGAGCACCAACTCCAGAAGTTCCGGAGTTCAATTCCCAGCAACCACAAGGTGGCTTGCAACCATCTGTAATGGGAATCTGATGCCCTCTTCTGGTGTGTCTGAAGACAACTGCAGTGTACTTGTATACATAAAATAAATAAAATAAAACGAGAGTGGGGGGGTTCTTGGAGCTGGGAGACGGTATGTAGTATGAAATAGTTTATGTGCCTGACCCTTTAAATGACTGTGCTTCAGTGACAGTTGGCTCTTGGACTTCTGGGAATAGGACAGGATATAAAAGCCATCAGAGGCTGAGAGGAGATTGAGTTAGGTAGTAGGCTTAGAAGAGAGTAGTAGGACTGGGGAGCAGGCAGAAGTAGGATATAGGGGACAGAGGAGTAGGGTCAGAGTAGAAGGAAAAAAGGGGAAGGGAGGGGAGGGGAGAAGAGGGGAGGGAAAGGAAGGGAAGGGGAGGGGAGAGGAGGGAAGGGAAGGGGAGAGGAGGGGAAGAGAGAAGGGAAGGGAAGGGGAGGGGAGGGGAAAAGAAGAGAGGAGGGAAGGGGAGGAGAGGAGGAGGGGAGGAGAGGAGAGGAGAGGAGCCTGGAGTCGCAGCTCCCCACAATTACAAGATGGCGCAGAGGTCCGGCCTGCTGTCAGGTTAAAAAAAGCCTAGTGCACATGCGTCGCTCTCCTCAAGTGATAGCCCCTCCCGAACGGGCCATATGCTAATGAGGTGCAGCTTGTTGCACCAATCCGCAATCACTATGACACCCTCCCCTTCCCTGGGAGGGTATATAAGCAGCAGCTCTCCCGCTGCTCAGGGTCCTGGGCATCTGCAATCAAGGCGCTCCTGAGTAAAGGCTGTTTGAGAAGATCCTGGTGGTGGCGTGTCTTTCTTGCCAGTCGAGTGAGGCATGTCACAAAAGAGAACCCCAGAACCCATATAAAGTAGAAGAGAACCAACTATTGAAAGTCGTTCACTGGTCTCCACACCTCTCTGATGGCACTCACATACACACCGTACACACAAAGAGTAAAGGTTTTAAGTTACACTTTATTTATTTTTAATTGGGAGGGGCAGAGTATGTGCCACGCACATATGTAGAGGTCAGAGGACAACATGCAGAGATGGCTCTCCTCTCTCATCTTGGGGGTCCAGGCATCGGAGTCAGTTCATCAAGCTTAGCAGCAGATGCCTTTACCCACTGAGATCTCTTGACAGCCCAAATAAGAAGTCCTTATGGCTGCAGTGTGATGGTGTACCCCTGTATTCCCAGAGCTCAGGGGTGACGGCAGGAGAAACGAGGAATAGGGTCACCTCAGCTACAGAGTAAGCTCAAGGCTAGAAGGAGCTACATAAGACCCATCTAAAATACCAACTTACCAAGTTCCTATCTAAGAGTCAGAGTGGTGCCTGAGCCTCTCTGACATCACACCTAATGAGATGATGCCCCGCAGGACACTGGTGTAGAAAGCACTCTTGGGGACTGGGTGGAGGAAGGTCTCTAGAGACAACTTCTGGGGGCGCCCAGTGAGTCTGGTGCTTAGGAGGGAGCATGGAGGAGGCTTTGGGCAGGTGCACATGAGAGTCCCAAGGAAAGAGGAGAAGAGAGGACCAGAATGTCGGCTCTCAGGGTGAGGGGGCCGACCAGACACTGGGAACTCACACTTGAAGAGGTAGGACATGGGGAGCAGCGATGGGACCAGGGTGGGAGGCGTCTGTCATTCACTGCAGCACTCTTTCCCAGCTGTGGGATGGAAGTTGTGAGTCCCATGGCCTCTCTGAGGTGGATGAGCCTTGAGGTTAGGAAGATGTTTGGTTTCAGCTACGTGCAGACTGTGTGATTATAAAATCGACAGCAGTTGTCCAGTGCCCCTTGGCCGAACTCCAAGCTGGTGCTGAAAAGAAAACAGTACAATATCCAGGCCGCTTCTGTAGCAATTAATAGACTGTGCAGCCCTGGGAAAGACACACCACATCTCTGGTCCACCTATCCTCCCCAGCCTTTGTCCTTAAGTCTTTATTTCTTCCTCTGTTGGTCAAGGCTGCCACAGCCATGACCTTCCTATCCAGGTACCCTGGCTCTATGACTCTCACATACAGCTCAGGCAGGCACTCACTTCTGGAAAACTTGGCGACAGCACAGGTAAACCTCAAAGCTGCTGCTGCTGACAGTTTGGTTCAGAAGAGACGTGCAGTCCACCTCGACCCCCCTGGGCACATAGAGGATCCCTGTGGAAGGAAGTAATCTGGAGGCTTGGCTCAGGAGCCAGCCCTGCCTGAGAGGGGGTAGAGAGCAAGGGGTCAGGATTCTGAGGCTGCTGAACCAGCACTTACCTGCCACACAGGCGTTTACCAGGGACACAAAGGCCCCTGTGATCAGCGCCCGGAGCACGATCTGGGAGAAGTCGCTCCTCCGCTGGGGGGCTAGGGAGGCTGCAGGGGAGTGCAAGAGAGCTCAGGGCCAAGGAAGCCACCCCTCTGCCCATTTCCTAAAGCCCTGGCACTGACCTCCTGGCTTTGCTTTCTGGCCCAGCATCCAATGATGTCCCCTTCGCCACACCACTATAGCAGGAGAGATAGAAGCCCTCTCTCTCTCTCTCTCTCTCTCTCTCTCTCTCTCTCTCTCTCTTCAGGGTCTCACATAGCCCAAGCTGGCCTTGAATTTCCCATGTAGTCAAGATTGACTTTAAATTCCTGATCTTCCTGCTGCTACCTCCCAAATGTTGAAATTTCAGGCATGAGCCACTGTGCCCAGTCTATGTGGTACTGGAGATAAAATACAGGGCCCTGAGCATGTGAAGCAAGCTCTAGCAACTGAGCTGCACCCCAGCCCTTGGAGTGTGTGCTCTTGTTTGGTTTGTGACAAGATCTCATACAGCCCAGCCTTGGCTTGAAGTCAGGATTCTCGGATTCCATTCTTCTGGATAAGGGATTGTGGATGTATGTTGCTATGCCCAGCTAGGAAGATGAGTCGCTGGTGTGGCAAATGAAGGACTAAGTCCAGGCCGAGACCCTTCCTGGCCATCACCTCATTTCTCTCTACACCAGGCCCTGTACCCCAAAAGGCTGCTGTGCCCATGCGTGCAGAGCCACATTCATGAGGGGCCTTCCTCTCCCTGGCTGGCTGTGAGGGCATAGTGGGAAGTAGGGGTAAGTCAGAAAACTCACAGTGTGTGTGTGTGTAGGGAGCGGGGAGGGGAGCAGAAAGGGCCATGGTGAGGGTGTCTGTCCTCCATTTACCTGTGACCTCCATCCTTTACTCTGCCTATTGTCCCATCACCCCTCCCTCCCCTCCCCTGGAGTCCTCCTGTCCCCTGGGAGCTGCCCAGCCCATGACTCACTCAGGCCCCCCAGCATGATGCCGATGGAGCTGAAGTTGGCGAATCCACAGAGGGCATACGTTGCCAGAATCTCTGCTCTGACCTGAAAATGCAGATTACAAGGAGGCCTTGCCCCAGGACATGAACATCCCTGGCCTTCATTCACTCGGTTCCTTTATGGCCTTGGCCTTGGAGCCCCTGTGATACAGCTCTGCTGGCCACATGCTCCCACTCTAAGTCAGCTCCTACTTTGCTACCCCCTCCCCCCCCCCCACAAGCCTCTCTCTCAGCTGTCCTTCAGCCTGTGTCCTGAAGACACACCTTTTGTTTTGTGTTTTGGAGACAGAACTGTCCTCAAGCTCATTATATCAAGGATGATCTCAAACTCCTGACCTTCCTGTTTCCACCTCTGAAGTTACAGACAGTAATCTACTGCCCAATTTGTGCAGTGTGGAAATCGAACCCAGGGCTTCCTGTATGCTAGGCCACTCTACCAGCTAAGCTATACCCCCTGCCCAATCACCAGCTTTTGGGGTTCTGATTCAGGCTGGTTCAGTGTGCCAAAGGCCACCTTCTCTCCCATCTCTGCAGTTTCTTGCTTCCTTCTGGTCTCTGCAAATATCTGCACTTTAGGGGCTGGAGAGATGATGGCTCAGTGGTTAAGAGCACTGGCTGCTATTCCAGAGAGCCTGAGTTCGCCAACCACTGGTGGCTCACAATCATCTATAATGATATCTGATGCCCTCTTCTGGCATGCAGGTGTACATGCAGATAGAGCACTCATATACATAAAGTAAATAAGTCTAAACAAAAAGATACAAACTTTTCCTTATCCTAGTAACAAAACAAACAAAAATGGAACACTTTGAAAAAGTAATTGCTTGCCCCTCATGTCTCACACCATAGATAAAGTAAATTTTAGATCACTGAAGTATTTTAAACATAAAACCATAGGATGCCATAGGATAATGACGATAGCTTCAAGGTAGTCCTGTCCTACTCATTTGGGGGTTGACTAAATACACTAAGGCTCACAAAGTCCAGTGGCAGAAACTCACATAGACAAGGCAGCTGTGCCAGAGGTGGAGGCATCCAGTCCTGTCCAGCTCAGCTTACACTCTTACCAGTTCGTATCATTGTTTCTGGGATTTGATACTTACACAACCACTTTATAAGATTAGAAAGAAGGGAATGGAAAAAAGGAAGTCTTTTGGAGAGAAAGGTTTGGTATAAAAATTGTTGTTTAAAAAAATTAAATTCGGGCTGGTGAGATGGCTCAGTGGGTTAGAGCACCTGACTGCTCTTCCGAAGGTGATGAGTTCAAATCCCAGCAACCACATGGTAGCTTACAACCACCCGTAACAAGATCTGACGCCCTCCTCTGGTGCGTCTGAAGTCAGCTACAGCGTACTTATGAAGAATAATAAGAAATGAATCCTTGGACTGGAGAGACCAACCGGAGCAAGCCATGCTGTCCGGAGCGAGCAGAGCCGAACGGGGACGGCCGGAGCAAGCGGGGCCAAACCGGAGCAAGCGGAGCCGATCAGAGCGAGTGGGGCTGGCTGGAACAAGCGGGGGCCGTACGGGGGCGGCCGGGAGCAAGTGGGGCTGGCCGGAGCGAGCGGGGTCGAGCAGAGCGAGCGGGGTTGACCGGAACAAGGGGGAAAAAATTAAATTCTTTCAAACAAAATTAAGAAGAGGAAATAATAGGGAAAATTTACAGAAAGCCATAACAGAAATAATCTAGGTCTGGTGGCCTGGCCTTGAACTCCTAGTTAGGTGGAGGTAGGAGGTCTGTGAACTGAAGGCTTGCCTGGGTAACTTAATGAGACTTTGTCTCAAATCAAAACTGGAAACATTTCTAAAGGTAAGAAATATTTTCTGGAATTCTTTTCTTTAAACACCCCCCCCTTTTTAAAAAATGTGCTTTGATGTTATGCCTGCATGTGCATCTATATGAGGATATCAGAGCTCCTGGAACTGGACTTATAGAGAGTTCTGAGCTGTCCTGTGGGTGCTGGAAATTGAACCTGTGCTCTAAACTGCTAAGCCATCTCTCCAACCCTCTTGGTACTCTCTAAGCAGCCAAGTATGGTCCTGAACTTGTGATCCTCCTGCCTCTGCTAACTGGGCATTGGGGTTAACAGTTTATGGGGATCAAACCCAGGGCTTTGCGCCATTCAAACACGCTGCCAAATGAGCTTCATCTTCAGCCCCCCAACACGCCTTCAAATACAGAGTTTCAGTGCAGCTTTATTTCTGGGGGTAACTATAGTGAGGCACACTGAGATGGCGCTTAACCACTACCACAGCAGTTAGCAAAGTTGCTCCAGGAGTGGGGTTCTACTTAACCACACCTCAGGAAGCTCCTGAAGAAATGACCCAGGAAGCAGGAAAAGTTCTACACAGAAATATTCACTTCAACACTGTCATACACATAGCCAGACAAGGAGTTCAGCTGATGACCCAGGAGCACAAGACTGGAAAATATGTAGACACTCTAGTTTGGGCCTGTGAGATGGCTCAACAGGTGAAACGCTGTCATTATGCATGACATTCTAAGGTCAGTCAATTCCTACAAATCGCCCTCTGGCTTCCATACGTGTGATATGGTATACACACACATGCACACACACACACACACACACACACACANAAAAAAAAAAAAAAAAAACACACGAAAAGGAAGAAAACAGATAAAAGCAATCGCTATTGTCTTAAAAAAAATTCCTAACATTAGGTTATGACTCTGTATTCTTTCAGAAAGGTTAATTTTATAATTACATGGCTTACCTAATTTTGTTCATGGCAGCGTTTTTAGAATAAATATTAATAACCCCTGTTTTCCAAAATAGAGGCAAGGAGCAGATCAAGGCACTCACAGAGATCCACTGTTTCTTGTCATCAAGCCACTCCTCAACCCCTGCCAGGCGTCGCTGCTTGTACTGGGAAAGCTCTTGATAGGCCACAAACTCATTCAGAAACAGCTTGATGCCCAGCAGCTCAGCCACTACCGGACAGTCCTCCCAGGCCACACCCATCAAGAAGGCCACAGGCCGCAGGACGTAGGAGCAGATGAGCTGAGGATAAAAGAGCAAGAGAACTGGGTGACACGGAGGGCTCTTCCGGGTGTGTCCTGAGACCACCCACTCCACCACAGCCACACCTGGAAGCTGAGTCCCTGGATGTCCACCATGTCCCCCAGCCAGGAGAGGGCGGCGTTGATGAAGGCCAGCACAGCCAGGAAGGCAATCAGATTGGCAGCAATGTTAGCAACGACCTTCACTGAGATGGCAGCCCCAGCGCTGGCTGCTTCCACGAGGTTCTGGGCGTCTCTACCATTGGGATCAACAGGTGTCATTACTAGCATGTCCCTATGAGCAGTGAATGTCCCCACCTTATAAGTTCAAAGAGGAGCTTTGAATAGAGGGTTTCAAAACCTAGGAGGTTTGTTCTCTTTCTGAGACAAGGAGATAAATGACTTTAAGTGAGGGGGAAGGGGGGAGGGGTGGCTGGCCAAAGAATGAGAAAGCACCCAGGTTTTTAGGCTGTGCTGCAAGTTCAATGTGTCTCTGGCCCCTGGGAAGCAAGCTGGGCCTAACCAAGGTGTGTTGTAAATGTAGTATGCCCCTCAGATTTTGAGGATTTGAGAAGAGGGAGGGGGAGGGGGTATCTTAGTTTTTGTTTCATTTTGTTTGGATTTATTTTTTTGAGACATATATCTTGGTTCTTGGTTATCCTGGAACTCATTATGTAGACCAGGCTGGGGAAAGAAAGAAGGGGTGGGGGATGATAGAGACGGCTTGCAGTCTGTTTCCACAGGGCAGAGTAGCCCCAGAGCCTCAGGAGGTATGAGGTTTGGTTACACCTTGCGCTGTCTTTTCAATGTCTGAGCATGATGTGTGTTGAGAGCCTCCTGGAGCCTGGGCTGGCCTGGAATTTACTGTGTAGTAAGGATGGCTTCCAGCTCCTAACCTTCCTGCCTCTATCTCCAGGTCCCGGGGTACCATATGACACCACACCCAGCTTCTTTCCAACATTTTTAAAGGTTTAGTTTTTAACGGTGGTGATTCGCTTGCCAATGTGAGGCTGCCACCTGGTGGTCACAGGTCAGAAATGCAGAGAAGGTGGCAGGGAGCAACAGCAGGCCACACCAAGTGAACCCTAACCAGCCCCCTTTCTCTTGCTGGTCAGAAACAGATTATGATCTGAAAAGTGGAATTGGCGCTTGCTGTTTCTGCTGCAGTTTTTCTTTGTTTTGTTCTGGTAACACGAGTCGCCCCATGTAGCCTAAGTTGGTCTTGGCCTTGCTACGTAGCCAGGCTGGCACTGAACTCTATTTTCCTACATCAATCACCTCAGCAAGTGTGTTCAGGCTAGAGAGATGGCTCACAGACAAAAGGTAACTGAGCCAGGTTGGGGAGGCTCATGTCTTTAATCCAAGTACTCGGGAGGCAGAGACAGGTAGATAGATCTCTGTGAGTTTGAGGCTAGCCTAGTCCACAAAACAAGTTCCAGTACAGCCAGGGCAACACAGAGAAACCCTGCCCCAAAAAACAAAAACTGAATAAACAAGAGTAACTAGCTGCACTTCCAGAGGACCCAAGTTCGATTCCCAGCACCCACACGGAGACTCACAGCCATCCATGTGCCAGGGAGCTCTACAGTCTCTTCTGGCCTCCTCAAGCACATGGTGTGGGGACATGTACACAGGCAAATACTCATACACATGGATGTGTTAAGACTCAGAGATTAGGAGTACTTGAGTGCTCTTCCAAGGTCCTGAGTTCAATTCCCAGCAACCACAAGGTGGCTCACAACCATGTATAGTGGGATCTGATGTCTTCTTCTTACATGCACGAGGACAGAGCACTTGTGCACATAAAGTACATGAATAAATCTTTTTTAAAAAGTTTGTGTCTGCATGTGAAGCCACACCAAGGAAGCAATGGAAGAGAACGAACCCAGGCCCCATAGAGGACAGAAATGAGTCAAGGATAGCGCTGTTCTTCGACACCTCTGCCCCCACAGCTGGCCCTAGTGCCCCTCAGAAAGCTCCCTGCTGCACTCACCCATACGTCAACTTCACACCTTCCTCACTCTGGAACTTGGACTCCTCCACCTCTGGGTAGACCAGCTTGGAGAGGGCCAAAGCACAAGGGGCCGCCATGACGGAGGCAGCGATTAAGGAGGCAGCATCAATCTGCAAGAACAGCAAAGATAGAGGGCTGCAGCTGGTGAGCGTGGAGAGCTTGTTTAGCGTACATGACCTGGGTTTGATCTCCAGAATCATGTGACCAGGCATGGAAGTGCATGCTTGTAATCCCTACACTCAGGACGTGGAAACAGGAGGACCAGGAGTTCAAGAATCATCTCAGCCACAAAGTGAGGTCAAGGTCAGCCTGAGACTCTGTCTCACAATATAAATAAATGAATAAGTAAATAATAGGGAGGTTATAAGGGGCAGGTGGAAGAAATGAGGTGGCAGAGGGACAAGTATTTATGTGTATGATACATTCTTTTTTTTTTCTTTTTTTTTGTTTTTTTTGTTTTGTTTTGTTTTGTTTTTCGAGACAGGGTTTCTCTGTGTAGCCCTGGCTGTCCTGGAACTCACTTTGTAGACCAGGCTGGCCTCGAACTCAAAAATCTGCCTGCCTCTGCCTCCTGAGTGCTGGGATTAAAGGCGTGTGCCACCACACCCGGCTATGATACATTCTTATAAGTATGACTTCACTATACTACAGCTGGCATGGTCATTAATAATCACTTCTATGTTCAGACAATCTCCTAGTACTTCTGCAAAGGCTCATGAGATGGCTGGGCTGGTAAAGGGGCTTGTTGCTAAGCCTGACAATCTGAGTTCAGTTCCCGGAACTGACATGGTAGAAAGGGAGAACTGAGTCCTGCAGGTTGTTCTCTTCCATACACACACATATCTACACACATATACATACATATACACACATTCAAGGTACACATATATACACATACATAAGATACACATATACACACATGTACACACATACACACATATAAGATAGATATATACATACATATATACATATATACACATACATATACACATAAGATACACATATATAGACACACACATATACACACATATGTACACACATATAAGATACACACATACACACATATACACCACGCCTGGCTTGCTCTAGAACTTTTAAATGTTGTTTTTAGTTCCTTAGAAGATGGGATGAAGCCGGGCGTGGTGGCGCACACCTTTAATTCTAGCACTTGGGAGGCAGAGGCAGGTGGATTTCTGAGTTCGAGGCCAGCCTGGTCTACAGAGTGAGTTCCAGGACAGCCAGGACTACACAGAGAAACCCTGTCTCAAAAAACCAAAAAAAAAAAAAAAAAAAGATGGGATGAGATGAGATGAGAGCCATACTCAAGCTGTACGAATATACAGCTTGGGCTAAGCCCAGAGGGTTTCCTTCGCTGTTCTAACAACCCCTAGGCTTGGTTCTGGAAGTTTCTAGCCTCCATACAATCTAATCTTTCAAGCTAATTCAATGCAGCTTCTCTCAGCTTCAGACTGAACTGCTCTGCTTGGGCTCAAACTAACTCTGACAATCTGTTCTCATCTTCTGGCTCCTCCTTATTCTCTGGTTCACCCTGACTTCACCTGCAATCTGTCTCTGTAAATTGTCTTAGAAGCTCTCTGCTCGCCTCCACAGGCACCAGGCTCACATGCTCCACATGCATACACTGCTCCAGAGACAGATGAACAGCAGCTGTCCCTCCGCTGAGCTACTCACCACACTGAAATCAGAATCAACCATCTAACAAGGAACAAATAAATACCCTGTTCTTTTAAGGATTTGTTTATTTGTTTTGTGTCAATGGGTGTTTTACCTACATGTATGCATGTGGAGCATGTGAGCCTGGTGCCTGTGGAGGCGAGCAGAGAGCCTCAGATGTCCTGAGACGGGAGTCACAGATAACTGTGAGCTGCCATGTGGGTTCTCTGTAAGGGCAACCAACACTCTCCCCGACTGAGCCCTCACTCCATCCTGAGAATGGTCTCTAGAAAGTAATGCTTCTCTGAGTCATACAGTAACGTGGGAAAGTGCCCACAAAATTGCGTGAAGAACAGGACTGTAACTATGGGGAACACAAACACCAAATTGCCCAGAAGATGTCCAGGAAGAACCCCTGACTGTCAGCACACTGGCTGTCCCCAGGAAGGGCCCCTGACTGTCAGCACACTGGCTGTCTGTCCCCAGGAAGGGCCCCTTACTGTCAGTACACTGGCTGTCTGTCCTCAGGAAGGGCCCCTGACTGTCAGCACACTGGCTGTCCCCAGGGAGCTGGGTTTGAAGTGATTTTCTTTCTTTGTGTTTTTTGATATCTTTCAATAGGTCCATAACTTTATACTATTAAAAAAAAACAGAAAAGCAAAATAGATCTTTTCTCCTTAAATTTTGCAGTAAGCCAATAGCAGATTTTTAAATTTTAAGTAGAAAGGAAGAGGGTCTGGGATGCAGCTCGGGCAGAACGTTTGTCTAACCATGCAGGGAAACTGGGTTCTGTCCCCAGTTACTACGTGAGCTGGGAGGGAGGGTACAGTCTTGTAAATCTAGCGCTCTGGGTGGAAAGATCAGAAATCCAAGGGCATCCTTAGTTATGCAGTCGTTTAAGACTAGCCTAGAAACATGAGATTCTGCTTTTAAAGGGCAGGGTGGGGAGAGGGGGATGGAGAGATGCCTTCACAGTTAAGAATCCTTGCTGTCTGCAGAGGACCTGAGTTCAGTTCCCTGCCCCACACCAGGCATCTTGAGGCAGATGCCCTTTTCTGGACATGGTGACATATGCCTTTAGTCTCAGCAGAAGCAGGCAGATCTCTGTGAGTTCAAGACCAGCCTAGTCTACATAGTGAATTCCAGGCTATTCAGAGCTACACAGTGAGGCCTCTGCCTCAAGAGGAAGCAGGAGGAGGTCAGGAGGTGAGTCTACATGGGCTCAGGCTAATAAAGGCAGAAGAAAGATGTTCTCAGGGAACAGACAGGAATCTGGGATGCTGAAGAAGGCCTGGAGAGCTTCAGGCCCCGAAACCCTCCTTCTTTTTCTAAACCCCACTTGTTTCTCCTTACTCAGAAGCAGAAATCACCTAGGGTGTGAAAATGAAGTCCCTCACAAAGGCTTGGTCCTCAGCTGCCTCAGCCTGGAGGGAGCTGCATTCACCAAGGAGTCAGTCCAGCCCCACTGACTGTGAGGAAAACTTGGCTGGGAGAAGTAGGTCACTGGGGCACGGCTTACACCCAGACTCTTCCTCTCTGTCTCTCTGCATTCCTGACTGCCCTGAGGTGGACTGAGGTGGACACACAGTCTCTGCCATGATGGTCCATCTCAACACAAGCCCACAGTGATGGGGCAAAGTGGGTGAAATCCCTAAAGCCATGATCATAAATAAAATACATCTCCATCTTTCAACTCTCTCTGGGGGCTTTGTCCTAGTAACAGGAAGCTCGCTTGCATACCGTGCAAACGAACCATCCTCTTCCCCGTCACCAGCACTAGATGGCAAGCCCAGCACCCTGATCCCTCCTGGAGGGGGGCAGTTTAGCTGGTGCCCTCTTGGAACTTCCAGGGCTTCAGTTGTCTCCTCCCTGGCAGCTCAGCACCAGTGTGGACACTGCCACGCCCGAAATCTGGGGTTTCTCTGTCTGCCAGTCTAGACCCCGACCTCTTCCTTCAGCTTGAAGAGTACACTCAACTTGTAAGCTTGGATTTTAGCGGGGGACACACATTCCAGAGCCATTACTGCCACAGCCTCAAATCCCACAACAGCGGTTCCTGCTCTTGATGGAGATGCAGGACTTCTGCGTGCAGGCAGTGAAGCCGGTGCTGGTTCATCCCACACCAGCCTATTGTACCTCCCCAGCCCTGCGTCCAGGAGTACAGTCCGGAATGCCTTCCATCTCAGCCACCCAGGCCTCCCTCCACCCTCTGAAAATAGGACATGAGCACACTACCTTGCAGAAAGGTATTTAGTGAGAAAGGAAACAAAGGAGAGAATTCTGGTCTGTTTTGTCTTGGGGGGCTGCGGGGGGTTGTTTGTTTTTGTTTTTTGTTTCTTCAAGACAGGGTTTCTCTGTGTAGCCTTGGCTGTCCTGGAACTCACTCTGTAGACCAGACTGGCCTCAAACTCAGAGATCCACCTGTCTCTTCTTCCCAAGTGCTGAGATTAAAGGTATGCGCCACCACTGCCCACCTTCTGATCTTTGTATGGTCACTTTTCAGCACCATGCTAAGTGTTTTCTGACCATTTTCAGTTTATCCTTTGTGGCCAGGTGACCAGTACGTCTGCTCATTTTACAGATGTGGAAACCAAGCAACAGAGTCACTTTGCCTACTCAGGATCTTGCAAATCCTTGTTTCCCTTGGGGACAATTCAATAAAAAAAATGAGTGACCAACTCCTGAATGTTACCATGACCAGCCTGGGTTCAGAGACCCTTGCACTTCGAGACCAGCTTGTTTGGATTTACAGAGAAAGTTGGTGTCTATCCTAGAGCCTTTGGAACAACAGCATAATTGGAAATGTATGTGGAGGTCATAATGAAATGATTCAGTCAAGTGACACTTGGTGCTGTGTGACAAAAGAGAAGACTAGGCTGGCACTGTCCAATTTAAACTCAACAAAGACCATATAATTTCATTCCTGCTACATTCTTTAGATATAGTCTTATGTAGCCCAGGCTAACCTCAAGGTTGCTATGCAGTTGATGGTGACCTCAACTTTGTGGTCCTTCTCCTCTACCTCCCAGGTGATAGGCCTACATAGCATGTAACACCACCCAGAAAAGCACCAACACGTTTACTATGGCCAGCAATCACATGTTTAAAAATGCAAAGAAAGCCAGGCCTGGGGGTACAAGTCTGTAACACTAACAATTTGGGAGGCAGAAGCAGGAGGTCACCAGTTCAAGGCAGTCTAAGTAACTTAGACATTAAGAAAAAAAGGGTGTGGGGGGCTTAGCTCAGTGGTACAGGACTTGCCTAGCATTTTGGATTGAGGCCCTGGGTTTGCTCTTTAGCACTGAATAAAGAATACTGGACACCTCATCTTAAACTGCCCGTGTTTCAGGTACTCAGGAGCTCATGGCTACTGTGTTGGACAGGTCCTGCTACTACCCAAAGGATGTGGCCAAAGGTCAGAGGCTGAGCCACAAAGAGAAATCTGTGAACTGAGGGGACCATTGTGATAGCTCAGTGGGTAAGAGCACTTGTCATAACAAGTCCTGGTTCAATCCCCAGAACCCACGGTGGAGGGAGAGAACTGACTCCCTCCTACCCACACAAGTATGCCTCTGACACGGGTGCCCCTGTGCTCATACACAAGCAATATAGTAAAAGAGCTTTGGAAATAAAGAAGCTATGAACTGGGAGTGTGGCTCAATGGCTTATCTAGCATATATGGGGTCCTGAGTTTAAAGCCAGCTGTACAAAACAAAGGAAAGGAATCTGGGAGGCTCCCTGGGACAGTTGAAGGAACAGGCAGTGACAGCTAAGGACAGGCAGGGGTCAGAAGAGAGCTTCTCTGCAGCCAGGGACAGAAGAAATAGAGCGTGAAGAAAAGGAAGGTCCCTCTGTTAGGTGCCTTCCCAGACCCTGCTATGGCTGCAGCCTGGAGCTTTCCCTCTGCAGCCCTGTGGTCGCACATCCTATAGGCTACAGAGAAGAGGTGGCCAGGCTGTCAGCTGGGAGGAAAACATTCTGGGGCCAGACCTGGACTCAAGACTGAAGAGAAGGAAGGAGCTGAGCTTTAAGCCAGATCCTATAAAACAGACAAAGGTCTTCCGGTATAGATGGTCTCTGACTTAATGGCTCAAAGGAATAATTTCTACATCAAGGTGGGGATAAAGTGATAGGCATTCTGCAGAAATTGCAGAATTGTGATCCTTCCCATGCTGGCCAAATGCAGTGGGATGCTTTCTTGCGATGCTGGTGGCTAGGTCTGCCCACATGGCCAGAGGAAGCTTGGTGCTGACAGTGCACTGCCTAAGATGGAGCTAGTATTTTCAACTTCAGATTCGTTTATTGGTGTGTTTCCTGGGCATACCCCACTGTACATCTATGGGGTTTTGTTTTGTTTTAATTTTGTTTAATTTTGTTTTAAATGAGGTTTCACTATATGACCATGGTTGTCCTTGAACTTTTGATCCTCCTGCCTCAGCTTCTGAAGTACTGAGATCACAGGTACTGTATAATGTATGTATGTATGTATGTATGTATGTATGTATGTATGTATGTATGTATTTTTAAGACAGGGATTCTTTTTATATCTCTGGCTGTCTGAGAACTTACTCTGTAGACCAGGCTGGCCTCAAACTCAGAGATCTGCCAACCTCTGCCTCCCAAGAGCTGGGATCAAAGATGTGCACCACCACATCCTTTGGCTTTATTTTCTTTTCTTTTTTTTTTTTTTTTTTTTTTTTTTTTTTTTTTTTTTTTTTTTTTTTTTTTTTTTTTTTTTTTTTTTTTTTTTTTTTTTTTTTTTTTTTTTGGTGTGGTAAGATACATCCCTTTCCTTTCAAGTCTCAGTTAATGTCTAGAGGTGTCTGCAAAGCTCATGTGTCTAGAAAGAACATGGGGATGATTTTTAAAACTGATCACAGGCCTAGAGCAAAGACTTTAAGATATGCAAGTTAAAAAAAAAAGATATGCAAGTAGTGTGTCTAATATGTCACTATTGAGAAACAGTTTTACCAACAAAATTTGGGGTTTCAATTTTTGTAGGTTTAGTTTTTTTCTTTGACTTTTTAGGCAAGATAGCCTTCAGTTCTACATGTAGTTAATGACATAGGACTTCTGATCCTCCTACCTATGCCTCCCAAGTGCTAGGATTACAGCTTTTTTTTTTTTTTAAGAAAAGAAATTGGGGCTGGAGGGATGGCTCAGTGGTTAAGAGCACTGACTGCTCTTCCAGAGATCTTGACTTCAATTCCCAGCAATCACATGGTGTTTCACAACCATCTGTAATGGGATCCCATGCCCTCTTCAGTTGTGTATGGTTGCAGCTACAATGTGCTCATATACATAAAATAAATAATTTTAAAAAGAATTATGTGCACACACACACACACACACACACACGTGGAGGTAAAAGTTTTTCTCTGCCTATGCTATTGTATTATGAATTAAGGGTCCAATTTGTAAAACTGGATTGGCCCATGAGAGGATTATGATCTACATCATCGTTTAGGAGGGCAGATCCCTAGGGAAAGCCTACATGTGGGACTATGGAAAACTGAGCATGCATTTTGGAGTCAGATCTGGGTTCAAATCCTGGCTTTAACCATTAATTTATTCTCTGAGCCTCAATTTGTTTATCTATAAAATGGGGATATTAAAGCACCTAGCATAGCGCCTGATAACATAATAAGAGTTTAGTAAAGGGAATTCTGGGAATCTGTCCCAGCGGCCATTTGAAAAGTCTAGCCAGCTTTCTTTAAGCTCTTACATTTCTTATTCTCTAGCCCTCCTTTTCTCTCTCTCTCCCTTCCCCCCCTCTCTCCACGTGGCCATGGCCAGCCTCTCTCTCTCCTTCTACCTTCTCGCTTTCCCCCTGCCTTTCTACAATAAAACTTTAAAAACCATAAAACAAAAACAAAAAGTCTAACCAAGTAGTTTAGCCCAGCAAGCCTGCCTTGCTCAGGCAAAGCTGGGCTTTGAGACAGAGGGGACAGCCCATGGCTGCTGTGACCAGGAGCATGTGGGGCTTCCAGAAAGGCAGTTTCAGGGCTTTGGCATAGCCAAGCAGAGAAAGGTTCTACCTACCCCAAAGGAGATGTAGGCTCCCAGGAGGCTGCCAGCAATAGTAGCATAGCCTCCAGTCATGACAACGTGAACTTCAGAGAGTGTCATATCTGCCAGATAGGGCCGGATCAGCAGCGGAGCTTCAGTCTAGAAACAAGTCAGAAGGCAAGCAGTGAGCTGCCGTAGCGACCAGCAGCGGTGGCAGCAGCGGCAGCGGTGGCAGCTGGGTGATGGTCACAGTTCTTGACGAAGAATCTCAGAGGAGACAGAGGGTGGGTTCCTAGTCAGCTGAGCCTCTCTAGGCCCCATTGTCCTCCCAGCTCTGTGACAGGACCTGCATACCCCACCCCTGTGTGTTGACACTTACCATGCTCCTCACACCTAGGCACCTCCCACTCAGAGCTTACAACCTCATTTTCAAAGGGAGCAAACAGAGGCCTGGGAAGGGAAGCAAGCGCGAACTTCACAAAGAAAGGTGCTGGGCCTGTAGTGGGCATTTGCTTTGGGGCTTGTGGGGAAGTCTGGACCACTCTTTATTTGTCTAGTGCAGCTATGGAGCCCCATAGTCCCATTCTTGGTACTGCTTTGCAGGATGGGGAGATGGGTGTACGATAGTTAATCTTCATTCTAAAGCATGGGTTTAGAATCACAGTAGAAATACACCTCATAGTGCATCTGTAAGGGTGCGGTCAGAGAGGTCTAACTGAGGAGGGGCGGCCCACCTGCCCTGGATGTGGATACACTACACTATCTCATAGGCTGGGGCCCCAGAATGAACATAAAGAAGAACGTTGTAGGGGATATGGAAGTCAACCTTGTGAAAGAAAAAGTGGGACAGAGAGTGAGGTGCCACAGGCTCCTGAGACTCCTCAGAGAGTCCTGATCTGCTATAGATGGCATTAGATCTAAGATGGCTCCCAGAACACCAGTGAACCAACAAAAAGGACCTGCGGGCAGGTGGTGGCTGCTTCCCCTAACTCCTCCCACTTCTGCTTCCCCTAACTCCTCCCACTTCTTCTGAGTAACCTCATTAGACGGGACTTTCATTGGAGCCCAGTGACAGTGTGGTGAGATATGATTGGCCAAGGATTTAGGGGCTTGGGATTGGCTCAAACACTGAATATAAGCATATGTGCTGGGCAATAAACTCAGATCTGTGCCCTGAGTGTGACTGCCTGGGCTGGGCTCCGTCACATGATTCTGTCGTCTCTCACCCCCTCCCATCCTCAGTCCTACACCCACAGACAGTAGGCTGAACACCCACATTTGTCTCACACCCGGGCCTACAATGTGACCATCTGCCTCACACCCACACCGCCATGCCCTCTCTACCATGATAGCCTGTACCTCTAAACTGTGAGTCCACAGGCATCTCCTTCCTTCCCTAAGTTGTTTCTGTAGGGTACTTCATCACAGAGAAAAGAAAAGCAACCAATCACCCGAAAGCCACAAGAACATCTTCTGGGGAGCAGGAAGTGTGTGTGGAGGTAAAGATATGCTGTGATATTATAGGGTGATAGAATCCATGAAGATACATGAGGGGGAAAAAAGCCTCATGGTCAGGGAACATCAGCATAAGCCTCTTTGAGGATGTGGTACTGGGTTAATGTTAACTGAGATCGGAAGAAGCCAACTACACAGGCTGATTGCTCAGCCACTCAGAAAGACCCGAGGCCCTGAGACAGGAGTAAGCTTGACCAAATTTGAGAGGTTGTTGAGGAGAATTACGTGTCTGTCACTGAGTGTCGCTGGGTGTGTGGGGACTAGTGTGTCTAAGTTGCTGGTCCAGTTGCCCTAGGCCTTGGGCTCATTGCCTCATTTCCACCAAAGAGAGGGACTGAATAAGGAACCTTCAAGGCTTACTAACATTATTTCAGTCTTTAAACATGGCAGGCCTGGGCTACCTCTGCAGCCCACACTCCTTCCCCAAGGTTTTATGTTTTATGGAGGCAGAAGAGGGCAGGTGGGCTCTGGAGAAGTTCGCTTGTTTGGATAGGACATGGCATGAGGGGTATGTGAGAGAGTGTGAGTGTGTGTGTGTGTGTGTGTGTGTGTGTGTCTAGGAAGGAACCTCCAGGGGTTTGCCCATGTTAGGCAAACATTCTACCACTGAATCACAGCCCCAGGTCTTCATACATGTTTTTGATTGGGTTACTCAGACGTATGTCTCAGGATGAATGTCAGGAGTGAGGTTGGAAGCAGGGGAGAACAGAAAGTGATTACAGTGGTCCAGGAGACTGGCAGCATGGCTCAAGGCAAGGGAGAAGCCATGGGTGAATGCAGAGGCGGAGCTGAGATACCTGGTACCAGGTGCGATGCAGGTAGTGCAGACTGAGGGAGGCAGAATGGCATTCTGAGTGTTCTGAACAACTCACGCAAGATGTTAATGTTTCCTCAAAGTCTCAGAAATGTTTGCTAGGCCTTGGGAGGGACTCCAGGCCCTGTTTGGTGAATTTGAGACATCTCTGAGGTATTGAACTGGTGGAGTAAGAAACCTGTCAGACCACCAGTCCAGAGTTCAGGAAGGAAGGATGAACTCATGGCTCCAGATCAGGGCACATTTAAAGCATTTGCAGCCATGGGGCAGACATAAAACCTTGGGGAAGGAGTGTGGGCTGCAGAGGTAGCCCAGGCCTGCCATGTTTAAAGACTGAAATAATGTTAGTAAGCCTTGAAGGTTCCTTACTCAGTCCCTCCCTTTGGTGGAAATGAGGCAATGAGCCCAAGGCCTAGGGCAACTGGACCAGCAACTTAGACACACTCATGCACTCTGGGAGCTCTTTACGGCAGCCAGAGTTACATCCACTGCTGTTTATATTTCTCTGCAGAAACAGGCTATATCTTTAAGCTTTCATAATAGGTATGCTTCTGTAGTTTCAAATCCTCCTCTTGCACCTCAGTTGGAACATTTTAAAGAGTGTTGTGTGGTAGCCCACACCTGTAATGGCAACACTCAAGAGGTAGAGGCAGGAGGCTCAGTAGCTGAAGGCCAATCTTGGCTACATGGCAAATTTAAGGCCAGTCTGGACTACATAAGACTCTCAAAAGAAAGCTGAGAGAGAGAGAGAGAGAGAGAGAGAGAGACAGAGAAACAGACAGAGAAAGAGAGAGAGACAGAGAGACAGAGAGACAGAGAGACAGAGGGGATTATTTTAGAAACAACTTATCTGCAGGCACATCTATCTATTACACCAAACATGTAAACTATAAAACCCTTTGTGAAATTAACATGTTTGCTGTTTCAGGATATTTGATTACACTGTGAACCACAAGATTGTGCTGTTTACTGGAAAAACCTGTTTCTAGTTGTGTGTGGTGTGGCTCAGCCTTAGCACACACCTTTAGTCCCTCTGTCTGAAATACAGACATGCCCTAAGTATACACCTTTAATCCCAAACAATGAAGGTAAAGTTAGTTTGTAGAATGAAGCACCCATGTTTGAAAGTGATGTCTAAATGAGTGGCAGACAAAGTGATGAATCAGAGGAAGATTTGACAGAATAGGATATGCCTAACTCTCACGAGAAGAGAAAGAAAAGCGAAGCTACTTAAGAGAGCACAGCAGAGAAAAGTAGAGGAGGCAGTTTTACTGGCACAGTTATAGAGAGACAGACTGCAGAGAGAGAATAAACTAGACTAGAGAATGAGGAGGAGCCAGAAGATTAGAACAGATTGCCAAAGTTAGTATGAGGCCAAGTAGATCAATTCAGTCAGAGGTCAAGAGAAAAGCCAGATTGAATCAGTCAGTTTGGAGAGGAGCTTGAGCTAGGACAGCTGAGTTGACCGGCCAGAGTTCAGAAAGAAATAGGAAGCTCACTAGAGTGAATTTATTCAGCAGTAGTCTCAGGGCTAAAAACATTCCAGGCTGAGATTAGATTGTATAGAGGCTAGAAGCTTCCAGTACTAGGCCTAGGTGAGCAGACAAGAGAGGAAGCCTCTGAGATGACAATTACATCAGATGAATAAAAGTTACTTTTACATCTTGTACCATAACAAAACCCAGGCCAATACTTTCTTTAAAAAATAATAATAATGTAATGCTTGGGATACGTTAGGAACTTATCTCTTAGGGACTCCCTGACTTCCACAGTCTCCTTCTTGGGAAGGTTAGCCCTGAAGAGACTCAGGAATCCTGGTGCCTTCAGAACTATATTATGTTAAGAAATACATTTCAGGCAAAGGAAAACTAAATAGACCAAATGATATAGTGGAAAGAAGCCTGATCAAGGAAAAACAAACAAACAAACAAATAAACAAACACCAACTGACTAAATGTGTCTTTATTTATCCCTGCAGGATCTTGGCCAAATTATTCACATCTCCCTAGCCTCGGTTTCCCTGATTAGCCTGTCAGTATCTAAGCTGATGACAACAGCCCAGGCTGAAGTGACAGAGGTGCCAAATAGACCATGTTGGGGTTTGGCATGACACAGGCAGGACACACACAGCATCCCTGGGCAGCAGCCTTCTGTGAACCTGGGGTAGTTATAGTACCTACCTGGCTCACAAAGATGTTTCCTGCCACACTTAGGGTTTCAGTGGCTGAGGTGCCCATGGTGACCTGCATCAACCAGGCAATCTGGAAAAAACCAGAGTACTCATGAGTGGACATTAGCAAGCCAGAGTCAGAAAGAGTTGGGGGGGGGGTGAAAGTACCTTAGAAGTCTTCCAGGCCAGGGGCCCTGCAGTTGTTTAAATGGCCCCTCCAAAACTCCTGTTGAAATTTATTAGCATTGGAGCAGTTTTAAGAGGTGATCAGGGAACTGGGGAGATGGCAGTGTTGGGGTTTGGTCTTTTGTGATGTATTGTAATGCTAAATTCTGTAAATTCTTTTAAAGGTGAGTAAATTCTCACCTTTAAAAGCTTTTTGTTGTGCAAACCTTGTTCCTTGATTTAAAACTATTGGTTAAATAAAATTGCTACAGCCAGTTACTGGAGGAATGAGAGGTAGGTGGGTTTAGAGTGACCTGGTTTGGGGGGGGGTGGGATGGGGTGGAGGAGAGCTGAGGAAGAGAAGGAAGAAGAAGAGAGGAAAGGAGAGGAGGAAGCCGCCATGAGGGGAGATGAACTGTGAGCATGTGGCCAGAAGAAACATCAGGTATCTGGGGTACACTGCTAGGGAGGTAGCCAGGCCAGCAGTTAGAAAAGAAGATTGGGGTGGCCCCCAGTAATTGTCAAAGCCAAATAAAATAACTATAGCCTGAGTCTCGTTTATTTGTAAGCTAGTCGGGGATAAGCTTAAATTGGTTGTACTACAGCTCTGTGGGTCAGGTAGAGTCCCAGGGCCCATGTAAAAGCATTCACCTGTAATCCCAGTGCCGCAGAGGGAGATACAGGAGGATCCCTGGGGCTTGCTGGCAGCCAGTCTACCCAAGTCAGTAAGCTCAGGCTCAGTGAGAGATGCTATCTCAGAAAATGAGGTGGAGGGTCAGCAAACCAACTAAGGTAAGCAAACCAGGTAAGACATTTGTCACCAAGCCTGACGACCTTAGTTTGATTCCCAGGACCCACAGAGTGGGGAAGAGAACCAAGTCCTGCAAGCTCTCCTCTGGTGGTGACACAAGTCTGGCGTACATACATATAAGCATATTTATATGAGTTTGTTTTCTGTGTGTATGTGTGTGCAGGTGCTGGAGGCTTAGAGAAAAAGGCATCAGATCCCCTGGGCTGGAGTTTCAGGGAGTTATGAGCTGCCAAGGTGAACAATGGGAACCCAACTAGGTCTTCTGAAAGGGCAGTACAAATTCTTAACTGCTGCTGAGCCATCTCTCCAGCCCCTAGATAAATAATTTCAAAACAACAACAACAACAAAAACCTTGTTGGCTGGCATGGTAGCACACATTTTTAATTCCAGGACTCAGGAGGCAGAGGCAAGCAGATTCTGTGAGTTCAAAGTCAGCCTGGTCTACATAGTGAGTTCCAGGACAGCCAGGGCTACAAAATAAGACCCTGTCTCAAGGAAAAAAAAAATCATTCACCATAATATAGAGTACAGAATGGGAAAATATCTTAACCAATCCTACATCAGACAGAGGACTGATATCCAAAATATATAAAGAACTCAAGAAATTAGACACCAACAAACCAAATAACCCAATTTAAAATGAGGCAATGTTAAACAGAATTCTCAACAGAGGAATCTCTAATGGCTGAGAAGCACTTAATGAAATGTTCAACATCAGGGAAATGCAAATCAAAATGACTCTGAGATTCTATCTCACACCTCTCAGAATGGCTAAGAGAGGGCTGAGAGAGAGAAGGGAAATTGATGGGAGGATCTCTGGGACAAGCCAGAGACCTGGTAGGAGGGGGCAGGTTCTGGGAGTCTATGGGGGTGATGCCAGCTGAGACTCCTAGCTGCCGGAGATACAGATACTGATATGGCCACGTCCCATAGCCAGGCAGGACTTCCAGTAGAGGGAGAGGGATGTGCAGGGATAAAGAAGGAGCAGAGATCGCAGGAAACAGCCAACCAATGACTGCCTCGACTTGAGACCCATGCCACGGGAGAGAGCCAACCCCTGACACTATTAGTGATACTCTGCTATGCTTGCAGACAGGAACGTAGCATAACTGTCCTTTCAGAGGCTTCATCCAGCAGCAGATGGAAACAGATGCAGAGACCCATGGCCAAACATCAGGCAGAGTTCGGAGAGTCTTGTGGAAGAGTAGGAGATTGGATTGAGGGAGCTGGCGGAGCCAAGAATACCACAAGACCTACAGAGTCAACTAACCTGGGCCCATGGGAGCTCACAGACACTGAACCACCAAAGACTATGCAAGGGCTAGACCTGGGCCCCCTACACATTTGTAGCAGATGTGCAGCTGGGTCTTCATGTGGGTCCCCTAACAACTGGAACAGGGGCTGTCTCTGACTGTTGCCCGCCATTGGACCCCCTTCCCCTAACTGTACTGTCTGGTTAGGTCTCAGTGGGAGAAGATGTGCTTAATTCTGCTGGGACTGGATGTCCCTGGATGGGGTGGTACCCAAAAGGGGCTTCTCCTTCTCTGAGGTGAAAAGCAGAGTGTAGTTGGGAGAGGGACTTGTAAGGAGGGACTGGGAGGAGAGGAGGGAGGGGGCTTTGATAAAGTGAATAAGTAATTAAATTAATGAAAAAATTAATTCACCATAATGTCTAGCCTGGTTTTCTTCAGTTACTTAACTAGAGACTTTCTCATCCAAGTAACATTTGGTAGCACGCCAGGGTCTAGAGTTCAACAGAAAAGGGTTTGGGACATATTGTACTTCTTCTGGAATGTTTCTGTGTGGCTGCTGCCTCTCAGCCTGTCCTCGGCTAGTCTTCCTTCATAAGAAGTTGGAATTAGCTTTCCCTCCTATCTTCCTCTGGTCCAGGCCCATCATTCTCCATCCCTCCAGCCTGGCTGTGAAGGATGTGGATTCTTCCCTGCTTATAGCACCATTTTTCCAAGTCTGTGTTTGAACACATGTTCCAGATCCAGGGGCAGTCACCTCCTCTGGATTCTGCAGGTTAACGTAAGCATAGGTCGCTTTTTATTCTCCCTGTCATGCAAAGGTGCTGACTTATTCTGAGCTCTGTTGGCTAAAACCTCAGACCTCTTTGCCAGGTCTGATACTTTCAAATACTGTAAGACGCTAACACCTACATCCTAGTCACATGCAGATTTTATAAACCTAAGCACGGTTGGGCTGCCAAGATGACTCGGCCGCTAAACATGTTCAGTGCCAAACCTGACAACCTGAGTTTAATACCCAGGTCCTACGTGGCAGAGGGAGGAAGATGTCTTCTGACCTCCACATGTGCATCCTGGTATGCATGCATGCATGCACACACGTGCACATGCACACACAATAAACAAATATATCAACAAGTGAACAAACAAATGAATGAATAAATGAATAAATGAATAGTCCTTTTAAAGTAAACACATTTATGCCAGCTAAGTCTGGCCTATCTAGCCCGGTATTATAATCTCTTTGGATCATTTTGGTAAAAATAATTTCTCCCCTAAATCACATGCCGCTTCCCTCCCTCCCACAGAGACATTAGATTTTGTGCCATTTTACCCTAGTGTCAGGACAAGAGACCTTCTAAAGGGATGTTTGACTAGCAGTAGATATGGAGAGATATGTAAGGTGTGGAGAAGAGCATTCTGGGAAGGCATGGGCTTCAGGAGCAAGAGACTCCAGGAGGGTAAGGACCCTGGGAGCAGGGGATTCTGGGAAGGTATGGATCCAGAAAGCAAGAAATTATAGGGTAGAGAGGTAGACCTTGAGTCATGGGACTCTGGGAGAGAGGGGACGCTGGAAGGCTGTGCTGGGGAGCTGGTGACTCTGAAGAAGCTGGCCCAGGCTTGAGGACTCACCTTCAGGATCACCCACTGCATGAGGCCCAGATAGTACAGAACTGACATGACGCAGCTGAAGAAGACAATGATGGGCAAAACCTGCGGGGAGACAGGGTCCTGGGTTAGAGGTGTGCAGGAGACAGGGTCCTGGGTTAGAGGTGTGCAGGAGACAGGGTCCTGGGATAGAGGTGTGCAGGAGACAGGGTCCTGGGTTAGAGGTGTGCAGGAGACAGCCCACTCCTCTAAAGCCTTCTCTTAGAGATCTGCCAGATACAGGGAGAGAAGCTCTGAGGCCTGTGCAAGAGTCCCAGGTGATTCCCCAACACAAGCCTGCTCTGGGCTGTGAGAGGGTCTGCTTTCACCCCCTGCCTCTTTACCTCCATCATGAGGAGAAATCCCTTAGGATTGTCATGAAGGCTAAAGGAGCAGGCTCAGGTCTAGCACACTCAGGGACTCTCCTGCTCCTGCATAAGCTCAATTCTGGCCAGGCAGTGGTGGCGCACATCTTTAATCCCAGCAATTGGGAGGCAGAGGCAGGTGGATTTCTGAGTTCGAGGCCAGCCTAGTCTACAAAGTGAGTTCCAGGACAGCCAGGGCTACATAGAGAAACCCTGTCTCGAAAAACAAAACAAAACAAAACAAAACAAAACAAAACAAAACAAAACAAAAAGCTCAATTCTGTGCTGCCACCCTGGCCACCTGAGTAGTTTCACCCCTGGGACCCACATGGTAGAAGGGGGAGTCAACTCATTGTTTTCTGACTTCAGCACTGGTACTGTGGCATGTGTGTGCCTGCACTCTCACACATAAGCAGGCACAAGATGCTGAAGACACCCTTTTAAAACAGAAAAGAAGGCACTACTTCCAAACACTTACACACCTGTATGCCAGAGCTCTGGGAAATTTGGTTTCTTTTCTTTTCTTTTCTTTTCTTTTCTTTTCTTTTCTTTTCTTTTCTTTTCTTTTCTCTTTCTTCCTTTCTTCCTTTCTTCCTTTCTTCCTTTCTCTCTCTCCTTCCTTCCTTCCCTTCTTCCTTCCTTCCTTCCTTCCTCCCTCCCTCCCTCCCTCCCTCCTTTTCTTTTCTTTTCTTTTCTTTTTTTTTTTTTTTTTTTTTTTTTTTTTTTTTTTTTTTTTTTTTTTTTTTTTTTTTTTTTTGAGACAGGGTTTCTCTGTGTATCCCTGGCTGTCCTGGAACTCACTTTGTAGACCAGGCTGGCCTCGAACTCAGAAATCCACCTGCCTCTGCCTCCCAAGTGTTGGGATTAAAGGCGTGCGCCACCATGCCTGGCTTCCCTTCCTTTTCTTAATTTCTGAATTTCCCATCTGTTCTTCTATTTTTTTCCTTTTTGTTTTATGGGTGCTGAGGATCCAACCCTGGACTTTATGTGTGCTCTGCAAGCACCCAGCACACGTTCTGCAAGCACCCAGCACACGTTCTGCAAGCACCCAGCACAAGCTCAGTCCCTGTCCCCGTTCCTGTAACATTTCTCAAGGAGGGAACAAAGTGGAGGGGAGCCTCAGAGTCATCTATTGAGCTTTGAACTTGGTGGGTATGGGAGGCCCCAGAATCTCCAAGTGGAATGTTCCATTGGGTAAAAGGGTCTAGGGCTGAGTGGAAACTCTGGGTGGGGGCTGCATTTGGAAGTCGGTTCATGAGAAATGCAGTTGAAGCCTTTGAGATAGCTCAGCAGCTAAAGGCTTGCTACCAAGCCTGATGACCTGAGATCTACCCTGGAGAGCCCCACAGGGTAGGACAGAGGCGGGTCCCACAAATTGTCCTCTGACTTCTGGGTCTACATCGTGTCACACACATCACACTTCCCCAATGTATACCCAGAAAATTAACTAATTAAAAGTAAAAGAAAAAAAAAGGTGAGGAGGTCCAGCTGAATCAACAGAATAAACACTCCTCACAGAAACCTGCTGAAGTGTGCAGAATAGGACCCTACAGCCTGAGTGGCTAAGGACAGAGGAGCATAGTGTCTAGGAGACCCAGGACACCAGATAGAGCAGCCAAAAGGAGAGGGACAGAGACCAAGCAGGCACAGCCAATCATATGCGGGCACCTCAGCACTTTGGCAAGACAAGTCTTGAGACAGACAATGTCACTCAGGGAGAAGCCTGGCTATGTAAGAACAGTGTCAGAGGGAGGGTGTGGACACAGACCAGAGTCGCACTGAGAGGGATCAAGAGATCCAGAGATGGCACCGACAGGCAGCACTTCCAGGAGGCCAGGCTGTCAGGGAGGGCCAAAGGGCAGGAGCTGGTCATTGTATTTTGAAAAGGGAGAGTCTTGCACAATCTCTCAGAACAAGTAGATGGTCCTAGGTGGCAGCCAAGATCTGCTCCCACAGCCCAGCTGAGAAAGAAAAGAGTGTGGTTGGGCTTCCCCTCCTCTTCCCACCAACACCACAAGCCTCTCTAGCCTGCTGCTGCTGGGGACATCACATGACAGGGAGCATAGATACTGGATTCAGAAACTCCGTTCCTGCCTTCTAACCCCTCCTTGCTAAGGCTTGGAGCTGGAGCTGCTCACAGCTCCGGTGGTGATGTCATTCCCTTCTCCCAGAAGCCAGATGTGAGTCTACTCAGCTGGCGCGGTTGACTATGTGAGGGACTCCAGGGCAATTGGCTGGCACAGCCCCAGGCTGGAGCTAGGAAGACATGCCCAGGGTGGCAGAGTGGGCATCGGAAGGCATGTTCTAACTATAGGCGGAGACTGTTGGTGAGAGGGAAGCTGCATTTGGGGTGAAGGAGTGAATGGTGAGGGAGGGAAGGGAAGGGAGGGGGTCTCTGGATGGCTCAGTGGTAAAGCATCTGCCTAGCACGTGAGGCCCAGGAGCTGCAGCACCACAAAGAAAAGAAGAAAAGCACAAAGGAAAATAAGAAGAAAAGAAGGGAGAGGAAAGGAGGAGGCAGGAGTGGATGGATAGAGGATGGATAGTGGATGGATAGAGGATGGATAGTGGATGGATAGAGGATGGATAGAGGATAGAGGGAAGGGGGAAGGCAGGCAGGCAGGCTCCAATTTTCTAAGGTACAGTATGTAATAATGTTCCTGTGGCAAGTATGATCTCACAGCTCAGGAACCACCTCTGGAGTGCCTGGGGTGGTCCACAAGCAGTGTGTGTGTAACTCAGGGCAGTGCTACTGAGGAAGGACTCTTAACTCCTACTATGATCCTGGAAGGAAGTCCTACTGTGTGTCATATACTCATTGATATGTGATGGCTCATTGATTCCCAAAGCAACTGAGGTGGCTGTCACTATCTCCCCGTAACCAGTGGGTACACTGAGGCTCTGAGGTGCAGGCCACCCATCCGAGGTCACACAGTTGAGAATGGGCAGAGACCCCTCAGATGGCTGAGGCATCTGAGGAAAAAGCTTGATTCTCTGCATTCAGGGCCACATGTGTCCCTGCTATAGGTGGAATCTTCCAGATTCACGTGATAAAACCAAAGCCCCAGTGACAGGTTCAGACAAGCCATCAGGAGGTGGAGCCCTCATGAATGGGGTCAGTTCCCCTTATGCAAGAGGCCCCAGAGTGCTCCCTCTGTCTTCGAGCATGAGAGGATGGGAGAGGAGTAGATTGTGACCAGGAAGAGGGATTCCTGATCAGAACACGACCCTGGGGGCTCTCTGCTGTCCTTTCCAGCTGCTAGAGCGCTAAGGAGTGGACTCCTGTTGTGTGTGAGCCAGCATGGCTATAGTTTTTAATCAGAGCATCCCACACTCTGAGGACCACGGCTTCAGAGTCTCCACTGCGCCACACCCTTGGAACAACTTCATCCTGCCTGGAAATCAACCCCATCCAAGCTGGCTCTCCTTCCTCCACCCCCCCAACTCCTCCCTTTCAGCCTTCCCTCTCAGTCTCTGCTCTCTTCCCACCCCATCTCTGAAGAAAGTACTGTTTACCTGAGGGGATTATGATCTGCCTTAGGCAGGTACCCCCAATCTCTCAGGAGATAAAAAGGGGGGGTGTTTGTTTGTTTGTTTGTTTTTACCTCTGGGCTCCTCAGGAGGAGCAGTTGAACACTGCTTAGCAGAGCAGGTGGGGCCTGTGCCAGAAGCTGGAGTCTGCCATTGTGAGAGGCAGAGGGACTGTGACCCTGGGTCAGGCAGACCCAGCAAGAAAGCAGGAGCTGGGCTGTGAGGAGGGGGGCCTGGGGGGTCGGGTGGAAAGTTACTAGAAGGGAGATGAAGCCAAAGCAGGGGTGGGGACAGGGGTGGGAGGGTGACTAATCAACCAGATGCAGCCAGGACGGGGAGGACACTACATGGACTGTGTAGAGCTCTGGGCCAAGGAGAAGCAGAGGACTAAAAATGTCCCAGGGTGATTCTACTTCCTGGAGAAAAGATCATTTGGACTAGATCCCAGCAGGAGACAGCCTAGGTCTAAAAATCTGCAGGAGCTCAGGGAAGGCTTCCCACTGTGGACAGTGGCCAGAGACTTAGACCAGAGTCTGAGAGGCATGGAAGTGCCTTGAGTTCAAGTCAGTACCCAACAGTTACCCTACCTTGAGGGCAAGTCTCAAGACTGAAAGAGGAGTGTTTGGGGTGTGGTATGTGTATGTGTGTGTGTGTGTGTGTGTGTGTGTGTGTGTCAGGGGGGCGGTATATAGTGTGTGTGTGGTGTGTGTGTAGTGTGTATGTGGTGTGTGTGCAGTGTATGTGTATATGGTATGTGTGGTGTGTGTGGTATGTGTGTGTGGTGTGTACTGTGTATGGTATGTGTATGTGGTATATGTGTATGTGGTGTGCATGTAGTATGGTGTGTGTGTGGTGTGTGTATGTACAGTGTGTGTAGTGTGTGTGGTATGTGTATGTGGTATGTGTAGTATGTGTGGTGTTTATGTGTGTGTTTGTGTGTGTATGTGTGTGTCTTGTTAAGGCTGTGTTGACTTGCACACTGAGATCTTCCTGGCCCTGCTTTCCTATTGACCTCTAGGATCAAAGATTTCCATCACAAAGGATACATTTCTGTCAGGTGTGGTGGCATGTGCCATTAATCCCAGCACTCAGGAGGCAGAGGCAGGCAGATTTCTGAGCCAGCCTGGTCTACAAAGTGAGTTCCAGGACAGCCAGGGCTACACAGAGAAACCCTGTCAAAAAAAAAAAAAAAAGGATACATTTCTAAGTAAGGTTGCTTCCATTCGCTCAGTGATTCATCCCCATGGCCCGGCTTCACATCAGACCAAGAGCTCAGTTGCCCCACTTGCTGGATGCAGGCTAACTGGCTCAAGCATAGTCATATTACCTAACACAGCCCAATCAGAATCCTGCCCAGGACTTGTCTGGCTACAAAAGAGAGTTATCCATGCTAGTGGATGTGTTGTAAGAGTGAACATCTGGTGTTGATGGGGTAAACATGGTGTGAGAGATAAAGCTGACCCTGAAGGTTAAGCAGAGAGGATATGAGGCTGCAGCTGTTAAGGGCCTGGATCTGGCCTTTGCCGGCTCCACCTGACCATCTAGTGTGTGAACCAAGAAGTCCTCTCCTCCCTGGGAAGCTAGGTGCAAGGGATTTCTGTCACTCTCAACCATCCCAAAGAATATAATGTCTTATAAGCCAGGAGGAGAACAAATGTTCTGAGACCCAGAGCCCCTTGCCACCTAAGTAAGGGGCTCTAATGTCGGGGCACAGAAACTAAAATACGGACATTGTGTTGGGGCTCCAATCTTGACTCTTTAACCTCGTGACTTTGCACGAACATCAGCTATCCTGATCACGAGGCTCCTCACCTATAAAGGGGTCATCATCGTATTTTTCTCTGAAGAGTTGGTGTGAGACTAGAACGAAGTCTAGCCACAACTCCTCTCTGTAAGCCATAGCAGTTATCAGGACTTTCTTCCCCTTGCCTGAGCTTTTTTTTCCCACTAGAGCAGTGGTTCTTAGCCTTCATAATGCTGCAGCCTTTTAATACAGTTCCTCATGTTGTGGTGACCCCTAGCCATAAAATTATTTTTGTTGGAATTTCATAGTTGTAAATTTTGCTACTGTTAAGAATGGCAATACAGCCAGGCAGTGGTGGCACACACCTTTAATCCCAGCACTTGGGAGGCAGAGGCAGGCAGATTTCTGAGTTCGAGGCCAGCCTGGTCTACAGAGTGAGTTCCAGGACAGCCAGACCTATACAGAGAAACCTCATCTTGAAAAACCAAAAAAGAAAAAAAATCACAATACAAATATCTGATATGCAGGATATCTTATATGTGACCCCTGTAAAAGAGTCATTAAACCCAAAGGGAGGGAGACCCACAGGTTGAGAACAGCTGCACCAGCATATCCAGCACTGGGTGGGAGAAATGGTTTATAATATCCCTGAATAACTTCAAAGTCACCTTTGGCCCTTGAGGGATTAGAAGCCTCTTTCTATGGAGGCTGGAATCTGGCATGCTATTGTATGCCTATAATCCCAATATTGCACGGGTAGCAGTAGAAAGATCATGAATTTAAGTTCATTCTCTGCTCTGTGATAAGGTCAAGGCCAGTTTGGACTACATGAGACCCTATCCCAGCACTTTGGAGGCAGAGACAGACAGAACGCTGTGAGTTCAAGGCCAGCCTGGTCTACAGAGTGAGTTCCAGGACAGTCAGGGCTACACAGAGAAACCCTGTCTCAAGAAACAAACAAACTAACTAACAAACAAACAAAAAACAAACAAAAAAACACAAAGTAGTTCAGCCCTTATGTTAGACCAGGGACTCCAGGCTTTGGAACATGGTACCCTGGCCAGGAGAGGCTGTCTCCACTGAGCACACCCCCTGTCTCCTTGGGGCCCACTGAGCACACTCCCTAGCAAGCACAGAGGAATTTCCCAGAATCACTCCTGAACCATGACTTATTTATTTCCTTCATTCTGCAAACAGCAGAGTCTCTGGCTGTGGCCCTTTAGGGCTTAAGGCTACATGAAGGATGCAAAGTGAGGCCAAGCCTTGTCCTCAAATGGTAAACGCTCTTCTGACAGCACCTATGGAATTGAGGAGTAACTGACATCTGTCTTCCCCTAACCTGGCATCCCTAGACTTTAAAGCACCTCCTTTGCTGGGCCCCTCTCCAGCACACACACCAGCATCTGTCTTTCATATCTGCTGTGGACATGTTAAGAAACCAATGCCATAGTCAGGACTGCTCAAAACTCTTCAGTGGAGCCTCTGTTAGTGAAGAAAGTCCAAATGTGGGCCACCCATGGTGGTGCATGCAGGTTATCCCAGAACCCAGGAGGATCACAAGTTTCAAGCCAGTCTGAACTACATCCAGGCCCTGTTTCAAAACAAAACACAGCCCAAAACACAGACTTAACAAGAGACCCTCAGATGCCTCAGCCTGGCATTGAGAAGGTTTGGGACAGAGTCTGCTGAACCCACAGGCTGTCCCCCAGCTTCCCTGCAGGTGTTTCCATACCCCAGCATCCCTCTCAGCCTTTGCCCTCGATACTGCACCCTCCTACTTCCAGCTCCAGCACCTCCCAATCCTCCACATCCTGGGACTCTTCCACATCCTCAGGGAGTCTTCCTCACCATGCCTAGTGGCAACTTCTCTACTACAGGCTCTGCGTCTGTCTCATGCCCGTGACCCCTGCATGCTGGAGGTAGAACTGCTGTGTGCTGTTTAAAGCTGAGAAGTTGTTGGGCTTTACTTTTTTTTTCCAAGAAGTCACGCACAGCAGATGCTCACCTCTTCCCGCTGGACCTTTGGATGCACACTACTTGGCTATGGAGATATGGAGAGTGCAGTCCCCACACCCTATGGGGATGGTATTTGGGTGAGCTTGTAGAATAGCCAAGGCTGTCTTTCAATATCTTTATACACAATAGTTAAGGGGGGGGATGGCAAATCTGCCCAGGGCCAGACAGACTCTAGGAACCTGAGCCCCCCCCCCTTTCCCTACAGCACTGGCATCGTTCAAACTCTTTGGACAGGCTGGATCTTCCTCAAGAGGTGGCAGGCAAAACAGGCACTGAGCTCTAAGAAAAGCTAGTAAGAGGTCAGAGTTCATGTCCAGAAAGATGGCCTGGACTTCATTTGGCCCTACATGAGCCCAGAAGTCTACAGAAGAAGCTGGAAGCCCTCTGGGTCCATCATCCCAGCAGAGTAGAAAGGCAGAAACTCCAGAACCTACCAACATTGCCTGTGTGATCCCCCCGCCCCCGGCTTTAGTGGTCTAGACTGGCATCCATGATTCATGTCCTTGTTACTTTGACACCAGAGGCAGAAAACTGGAGCCAGGCTGCCACTCTCTCTGCCTGCCTTTTGGAAATGCAGTGTAAGCCTGGAGTGAGCTTCAGGCTGTAAAGCTGACTATACAAAAGGGGGAACTGTACTAAAGTCCTCACTAACCAAGGTATGTCAGAGGCTTAACCAGGTTACCGGAGGGAGAAGAAATATAATCATAGCTCCATCCAGAACAGCAGAGGGGGTGGGGTGGGGACATATCAGCTGTGTCCCCAGCACCAACTGATGTTTTAAACTATGGCTGGGCTCTGCCATGGGACAATGTAGTCTTTAAAACAGAAGGATGGCTTTACGCTTAATGTCTCCTATACTACTTCACATGACTGTAGATGCAGTGTTGACTGAGCAGAGAGAGAGAGAGAGAGAGAAAAGAAAGAGAGGAAGGAGGAGAGGCACTAGAATCAAAGCCTGTGGAGGAGGTTGGCTCTGAGGGGTGGTGAAGGGGCCTGAGAGGAAACAGCATTTATGGATCCACTGTCCCCACCTCCTCAGGGTTGTCTCTCAGCACCCCCACCCCCGCCACTTCTTGCTCTCGGCCTTCTAGCAGCTATGTCAAGTGGTGCATAAGAAAAATAATGCAGAAACAGCAAACTTCCCCACGTTTTACCAAAAGTCATCCAACAAACAGGGTGCTGGGTCTTTCCCGGCCCTAGGCCTTGGCTTCCTAGGCCCTAGTCTGAGCCCACAGGAGCCCTCCCCACCCGAGCTCATCTGCTCTCAGCTTAGTTGGCTCCCATAGCTGGGACCTGAGCAGCAAGTGCCAATCAACCCTTGCTGAGGCAACAGTCAACTGACCTGAAAGGCAAAGACATCCTTGACCAGAGCCTCTCCAAAGACGAAGCTGGAGCCAGCCACGGTGTAACTCAGGAAGACCTGGAGGGGACACAAATACAGGGAGTGGGGATGGGAAGGGAGCCAGGAACCATGGCCAGGAACTCAGGCTGGGGTGAGCAAGAGCTTCAGCCTGGCACAGGTGGGAGAAGGATGCCAAGGCTACAGGCCTTCCTGCCTCAAGATGTACCTCTGAAACATGGTCCCTGTGTGCAGCCTCCAACCTGTGTGCATGGAGTTGATTAATGAGACAAAGAGTCATAATGGTAGACTTTGTTATATATTTTTATCAGAGTGAGTCTGAGGCTAACCAGATTACACCAGACACTGTCAAAAAAAACAAAAACAAAAAACCCCCATAACTTAAAGAGCTAGGAGCTCGTGCCTGTAATCTCACTTGGGAAACTGAGGCAGGGGGATTGCCAGGTGTTCAAGGCAATCCTGGGCTGTGCAGTGGTTCTATCTTAAAAAGTAAAACAAAGGACAACCTCTGAAATTTAAGGGGATGGCCCAGCTGGTGCCGTGTTTGCCTCATAACAAGGACCTACATTATGATTCCCCAGAATCTATAGCTTTGAAAAAAGCCAGGTGTGGTGGCAGGTGCTTTTAACCCCGTGCAGGGAGGCGGGCACAGGCGGATCTCCCAGGACCCCTGGCCAGCCATTCTACTCGGCAAGCTTCAGGCCAGTGAGAGACCCTGCCTCAAAAGAAAGAGGGTGGTGCCTGATGAATAGCACCCGAGATCGTCTTCTGACCTTTACATACATGCACACCTACAACTACACACCATGGCAATATACAGACACGTGCACACGTGCACACACACACTAAGCCAGGCCAGCTCCCAGAGTTTTTAAGTGGAACAACTCAGCATAATAAAAACCAGATGATGTAAGCCAGGCATGGCAGCATGTGCTTTTAATCCCAGCACTTGGAAGGCAGAGGCAGGTAGATGTTTGTAAAGTTGAGGCCAACCTGGTGTATAGAATGAGATCCAGATCAGCAATAGAAACATAACAAGAGCCTGTCTTAAAAATAAATAAATAAATAAATAAATAAATAAATAAATAAATAGCAGCTGAAAAAAAAATAAAAGAAAGAAAACCAAACATGACTTCAGTAAACATTTCTAAATTCAAATGCCAAAAGGATGAGATTTTTTTTTTTAAGGTTTCTGTTGTTAGCAATTTTAACTCATTTACATCCCAAAGGCACTGAAAAACCCAGCAGGTCATATGACCTGGCATCTGCATGCCCTAGGAACCTCACCATCTGGGAATCTATTCCATCATGAGCCTCTGAAAAGATGAGAGGAACTGGGGCACCTTGGGCTGGTGGCCCCTGCAAGCCCCTGACCAGCCCCCTATTCTCAACCCAGATATGGGGCCCTAGTCTTTCTGGTCCTGAACTATCTCCCTGTGACCTCCACATCTATCTCCCTGAATCAAGTGGCCTCTCTCCAACTCTCCAGAAGCAGGTCCGACATACACACCTGGATCTGGTCACCTAGCCACTGGAACGCAACGAACCCCGGTTCTGTTCTGATGACGAAGAGTCCAAGCACAAACTGCAGCCCAAGGCCCCAGGACACAGCCCGCCATGACACCTGCCAGCCAACAGAAAGGTCATTGTGAGCTGAGCCGCTTGTGGGGATCCACAGGTCCCCTGCAGGGTATGGGATGGGGGAGTGGGGTGCAGGAAGGACATAAAGAGCTTTGTTCTGCCTGTAGTAGTCTGGGTCCAGCCTAGTACTGGGCCTCCTGCCAACAGTTACACAGGCTCTTAGCAGGTGAAGCAGAAACAGTACAGCATTCTGCAGGCTGATGTGCAGCTCGCCTGGTCTCTAGGCCCAGCTCCTCTCCAGCTCAGTGTACAATGTCTGTCTGCCCAGACCCTCACTGGCTGACCTCTATGAGCTCTCAGCAACCCTGACCTCAGGTCTCTTGATGGCCCTTGTGACACAGAAGAGCCCAGGCCCTAGTGCTGCATTTCTCACTCAGCACAGGCTGAATCCTTGACTCCCTCCATTACAGGACAGCATCAGACACTGGTGCAGCCACACTCTGAAGCACACAGGGGTCCTGATTCTGGGGCATGGTTGCTCTATGGTTGCCATGGAGACAATGAGAGAAAAGCCCATCTTTCCAGCACAGCAGGGACTTCCCTCGTGGGCAGGACATTGTGTATACCAGTTACCTGGAAGGCTTGCTGGGCCAGCCTTACCCCAGAGTTTCTAACTCAATATGGGAGGAGTCAAGACCAAGAGTTAGTGTTTCTAGTATATTCCAAGGAAATGTTGTAACCCCTGGTTAGGGAAACTGACCTCAAATCATTAATGTAAGCTAATGATTTCAGGATACCCTTGGACTCTCTAATGGAACCGGAAGTTCAGGCTTCCTATCTTCTGGGGTAAAGGTAGTTTCTGAGGCCAAAGACCTGAGGAACATGTATATCACCAAGGTGGCAAATATCCCCAGCAGCCTGGGAGTTTGGAATGATATCAGCAGTCCTCCCCAGAAAGCTCCCTGTCCCCTGGAGGATTCAAAGGCTTCTGCTTAGACAGATAACTTCCTACTTAGGGTCTCCAGTCCCAATATGTCCCCGAACAGCTGCACAGGGAACTTATCCCAGTGCACACTGCTCTTCTCCTCTGAACCGCACGTGTTCTCCCAGCAAGAATATCCATCTCACCCGAGCCCCAGCCCACAGGGAGCGTCCACTGGCTTGCAGCCTGGGTAGCCAGCTGAACACTCACAGCACGGTGATGCTTTGAGCCAGCGAAGAGAAGGACCAGGAACACACAGATCCCTGCAAAGGACACCAGCTGTTCCGGCCGCTGGGCAGTGTCCAGAGATAGCCACAAGATCACGCCCAGGCCAGCTGCAAGGGCTAGACCTCTGTAGGAGAGAGATAAGAGATAGAAAGCCATCAGCCTTAACATCTCTCTCTGTGTCTCTCTGTCTGTCTCTCATACACATACAAATGCACACACACATGCACACATACACACATGTGCACATATACATGCATACACACACATGCAGGCACCCACATAGTGGCCCAGGGACTCTGCCCAGTGCCCTGTGGGTTATAGGTTCTTTACTCTGAGTGTTGAGCACAGTCATCTTCCTGGCTCTTGGCAATTCCAGGCCCATTTCCCTCCCATCCTCTTGAGTGGTTCTTTGGGATGGTTTTCTCAGAGGTATTTGCCAACCAGAATTCAGGTGGATGTGCCAGAGAAGCCCTGTAGCTCTCTGGAGTTTTCTCTCTTAGCCTCATGTCCAGTTCAATATGCCACTGCTGTAGAAGTCACAGATAATAATCCCTGACTGAATCCCAGCTGTCCACATGGGGCTGCTTCTGCAGATACACAGGATGCACGAACTATGGGGCTGGCTTCCTCCAGTAGACTGCAAAGGATGCTGGGAACAGTCTTGGGAATGAGGGTGTAGAAGCATGTGGCAGAAATAAGACTACTCTGGAGACCCCATAACAGTAGATCTACAGGCAACAGGCAACATTGGACTAGGAAAGCCACAGGCTTTAATATACAATTCCAATCCATGGGAACATCTCTGTAGACTGAGCCCAGCAAAGTCACAAGCCTGAGTTGTCTAGCTGCCCCAGGGTGTCCAAGACGCAGCACCTGGAGTGAAAAATTACTCTGGAGTGTGAAGATCTAAGGTCTTGAGCTGGCAAGATGGCTCAGCAGATAAAACTGATGATCTGAGTCCAACTCCCCATGGTGGAAAGAGAGAACGGACCCCCAAAAGTTGTCTTCTGGCATTTACACATGCACATTCACACCCACCCACATCTATCATGCACACACACACACACACACACACACACACACGCACACATACACACACACACATACACACACACACAAATATAACAAGATAATTTTAAAAAATTAGGATCTCACCTTCTTGCCCTTTGCACTTGTTTGGGTCCTGTCACCCCGCCTGCTTATCTCTCTCACCCGTTTGGACGGCGTCCTACCGTCTGCCGTGTTGTGGAAGTAAAAACTTGTTTTCCTGTGCAGGCTCACAGCTAATTGGAGTTTGCCCTGACCAGCAGGTAAGACTTTTGACTCTGAACTCTCCTGTTGATGTCTGGCCAAGTAAAGACTGAACAATTCGGGTAAGAAGCCGTGTCGTGTATGTGAGAAGGGGTCGGGCCAGGGGTAGGGGATGCTATGGCTTGGGTGTGGTTTTTCCCATCAAAACTCATGTTGGATTTATTTTGTTTTGAGACAGTGTCTCCTATTGCCCAAGCTGGCTTCCAACTCCTGCTTCCATTTCCAAAGCTCTGGGATTATAGGTGCTTACCACCATGTCTGGTTTTTCATGGTGGTGAAATGAAACTGTGGCTGTGCTGGAAGGAGCGGCCTTTAAGGGATAATTAGGTCGTCCGTGAAGAGACCAGTTAATCATAGGGGATCCAAGGGAGCTCTCACTCCACTGGGTTAGTCTGGATTGGCTACTGTGCAGAGCTAGTGTGAATCGAGAGGCCTCTCCTATTTTATCTCTTCCATGGACCCTTGCTTGCCCTTCTGCTACCATGAGCTGAAGCATGAGGCCAAACAGATGCCAATCACGAGGTCTCAGACTTCTCAGACTCCAGAACCATGAGCCAAAGTAAACCTCTATTCTTTATAAATTGTTCTGTCTGCGGTGCTCAGTTATAGCAACAGAAAAGCATGGTAGCGGTCTGAAACTACCTTCTCTTTCCTCTCTATGGTATCTCTGTGGTTTGTGGCTTCTAGAGCTTTTTTTTTTTTTAAGATTTATTTTATTTTTAATTATGTATGTGGGAGGAGTGGGTAAGTGAGTGTAGATGTCTGCTGAGGCCTGAGTATTTGCTGGAATTATAGGCAGTTGTAAACCATCCATCGTGGGTGCTTGGAACTAAACAAGGGTCCTCTGCAACAGTGGTATTTTTTTTTAACCACCAAGCTATTTCTTATACTGTAGGTCTATTAAAAGAATGATTTAATACTGTGTGTGTGTGTGTGTGTGTGTGTGTGTGTGTGTGTGTGTGTGTGTGTAGGTCAAAGGAAAACTTTTAGGAGTCTGTTCTCTCCTTCCACCTTGGACTCCAAGGATCAAACACAAAACTATTATTCAGGGCCATGCTAATTACATCTGAATGCCCTGGGGCTAATTTAAAGTGTTGGCACTTGGCCCGACCTAGCCTGTTGATGTCCCTAGGTATCCATGATCTCTGTAGTGGGGAGTTAAGCTTGCCCCAGGGGATCTGCCTAATAAGCATCTAGGAAAGGCCTATGTGCTTGGTGGCCAAACTCTCTGAATATAGGAAACTCTCACAAGTCTGCCCTTAGCCCTCAGTTACCAGGTACAACAATCAAAACAAAGAAACTAACAAAAACCTGTTGAAATAGAGCTGGCCAAAGCTTCTGCAGCCACCTAGCACCTCTGCCCAGGGCTCTAGGGGACAGGCAGGGTGGCGCACACTCTGAGGCTTCGGGTGTTCTCACCTCTTCAGCCAGAGGCTCAGGCAAGAGTGGCCCTGAAACTTCACACACTTCTTCAGCTTGGACCCCAGAAGCCTCTTTAGCAGATTGTAGGCCAGAAAGACGAGAACCACACAGGTGATGACAAACAACGCCAGGGCCCTCTGGAAGTCCAGGAGGCAGGCGACGATCAAGAAACCGATATATGCTGCAGGAGGAGTGGATGTCAGGATCACCAGGAGAAGACATTGCTCTTAAACCCTGTGGCCCAGTCCCCTGGCTCTGCCTTGTCCACCCAGAGCGTTAAAGGGCAGGGAACTCAGTTCCTGCCAACCTTGCTTTCCAAATGCAGACGTGAAATCACCTGTCCCTACTGGGTCAGAAGGTTATTAGGGGGCTGAGGGGGCTACTCTGTGGTGGAAGCTCACCCAGCATGCCTGAGGCCCCGGCAAATGCGTGAAAGGGGTCTCTGCTCTTAATAAAGTGTGGTAGTGACTGAGAGAGACTGAAACAATGTAACGGGCATCCAGTGAGTGCCTGGCCAGAGCCATGCTAGATGTACAGAGGACCAGGCTGGATAAGTCAGTGACTCTATGTGACTCCAGGTAGATGACTACTCTATTCTGTCAATCAATGACATGCCCCCACTCCGCAGCGTGTGTGTGTGTGTGTGTGTGTGTGTGTGTGTGTGTGTGTGTGTGTGCTCGCGCACGCTCTGTTTGTTTGTATGTTGGTGAGCACAGCGTTGCTAGGTTTGGGTAGGTCACACTTCATCTACAACAGCCTCTTTCTTCCCCTACCCTCACAGCTGCTATAAAAGAAATGGCAGGCGCCCTACTATGTCTGTGGGTCTGTAGTCTTCACTTCTCAGAGTTCAGCAAGCTCAGGTTACTGGACTCTGGGAACTTGATAAGACCCTGCTGTGACCCCACAGTCACTGAGGAGGATAGCTTCCCCTTTCCTTGCTGCCCAGGCAACCTGACTACAAGCACACGCTATGAACTACTCATTAACTACATGGCATGTGACTATCCTCTCTCGGAAACCTCTAAGAAAGGGAACTCACACAGTCCCTGCCATGCTGCTGCCTGCCCATGGAGTTGAGAACTCTACTTTAACCATGCTCCAGACCTTAGTAGGCCCCTAGACCTTAGCATGACTGACTCCATGATGGAAGTACCACTCAGGCCATAAAACTCAGCACAAACACAGCACCGCCTGCCAAAATGAAAACAAAGACCTAATCCATCAAAGTCCACGGTTCTGGGAAAGTCTCTAAATGAACTAACCTGGCCTTTTTGGCTTCTGTAGTTCTGCTGCTGGCTAGCTGTTCTTGTTAACTGAAGTATGTCAGTTCAGGACATAATTTTTGTGCTTAAACACTCACCCTGAGAAAAGCCCAGGGCTACACTGGGATCCTGAAACACTCAGCATAGTTATTACCAGCAAGCTAATCAAAGTTTCTATTGGCTTGAACCCGTCTCCTACCCAAAATGACAATCAGACTCATGGTGGAGTTTTTATGGGTATTGTATGTCAAGCCCTTTACTGATAGAGCCATCTCCTAGTCTCACCAATGACAGCTTTCTTCCTAGAGCTCCCTCTTCCATGGCCTGACTCTCCTATGAGCCACTGAGCTAGTCTAAGCTTTTGCCTTACAAAAGAAACAGGGCAGCAGTGGAGGGAAGATGCTTCTCCCTGGCCTTTGAATTTCAGAATCCAGGGCCTTGAAGAGTAGAAGGGCTTAGCCAACGAAAGGAAAATATGGGGAAGCAGTTCACAGAAACATGAGTCTCACCTCACCTGCCACCTGTTAGAACAGAACACGACAATGTTCCTGGGGCTGGGGGAAGATTGAAGCTTGAACCTCAAAAACTGACCAAAGCCCAGGGCTTCTGTGGCAGGGCAAGCTGAGGTACCCAGGCCTTGCTTCCTGAGAGGAGCCCCAATAGGGCATAGGCCTTCAGAGAGGACTGCTGTGTGTGGCCTGTAGGGAGGCAGAACTCATGAGCTCTGCACACCCGCAGCAAGCACAGAAGTTCTGGAAGAGACACCCCTGTCCCCACATAGGGGTTCAGAAAGGAGGGAGGTGGGGGCCCAGGCTAGGTACACAGTGGAGAAAAGGGACATCAGAATCACCTACCCTAAGAGAAGCTAGGATAGGTGCAGAAGTGGAAGGTCAGTAGATACCGAGGGACAGTAGTTAAGGCCTGCTGGAGAAAGGGTTCTGAAAGGATAGTCCAGAGTGACAGAAATCAAGCTCCTGTCACTCAAAGGATGACAAAATTGAAGTTTGTGTCAAGTTGTAGAAATAAAGTTTCCTTTCTCTCACTAGAAGCTCCTGCAGAGAAGGGCTCTCTTTACCCCTTCCAGCAGTAAGGTCTCCCTCCCTCCCTCCCTCCCTCCCTCCCTCCCTCCCAGAACCAAGAAAACCTTGAATTATAGTCATAAAACCAACCAAACAACAGCAAGCCCAGGATCTCATACCATAAGGGCAAAAATTCACCATGTAGCTGATGACAGCCTTGAATTCTGCACTCCATCTCCGGGTGCTGGGATGCAGGACATGCCATCATTCCCAGTTTAGGGCAATGCTGGGAGTGAACACGGGGCTGACATGCCATCATTCCCAGTTTGGGGCAATGCTGGGAGTGAACACGGGGCTCTCTGCACACTTGGCGAGAACTCTGCCAACTGAGCTATAACCCCAGCCCATTTAAAAAGAAAGTTGTAATTTATTGTGGGGTGGCATGTGGGTGGCATGTGGGTGCCAAGCTCAGAAGACAGCTTTTAGGATCCTCCCACGTCTCCCTGGGTGCTTTAGACAGAACCCAAGTCCTCAGTTTGTGTGACAAATGCTTTGAGCCACTGAGCTATCTTCTCCTGGTTTTGGATACAAGGTCTAATGAAACCCAGGCTGGCCTCTAATTCACTATCTAGATGAGGCTAGCCTTTCCTCTTGATCTTCCAAGCACCAGTGGGCCATTTCTTCATCTTCTTTCTAAAACATACTCTCAGCTCAAACATGTTCAGTGTCTCCCCTTAATAACACCTGGCATCTCCACCCTCTGTCACACACTGACCCCTAGGAGTCCCCTCTTCTCATAAAAAACAAATGAACAAAAATCTCTCAGCAGGGAATGGTGGTTCATGTCTATAATCTCAGCACTTAGGAACCTAAGGCAGGAGGACTACCATGAGTTTGAGGCTAGCCTGTGCTATACAGTGAATTTTAGGCCAGCCTAAACTACAAAGTAAGACTGTCTCAAAAACAAACCAACAACTCTCCTCCTCCTCCTCCTCCTCCTCCTCCCCCTTTGGGGTTTTGGCTTTTTGAGACAGGGTTTCTCTATGTAGGCCAGGCTGTCAATTTCTTTTTTTCTTTTCCCATTTCTTTTTTAAATGCAGAGCCTCACCGTATAGAGCTGTTTGGCATGGAACTCAGACATGGGCCTGCCTCTGCTTTCTGAGCATTAGATATGAGCCTCTTACATCCCTGTCTCTAAGTCCCTGTCTCTAAGATACTGCTCAGCCCTTATTCCTTTTCCTTCCCTTTCTGAAGGCATTGGCTGTTTGAGTTCTTTACATGTAGCCAGTCTAAGACTTTCTGTCCTTGACTTATTTCTCAGTTCATTCTGCAAGTGTCCTTTGGAAACAACTTCCCCTGCCCATGGCTTAGACTGTTCTACTCCTAGCAAATGGTTCCCATCTCTATCTCCCCATGGAGACCATCTCCTTCATCTGTGCTCTGTAGAAGAGACCCTTGTGTCCCCATCATCCAAGCAGGAAGCTGGGCCAGCCTTAACCTAAGACCTCCTCCATCCTATGCACCTTCCAGGGTCGCCAAGCACTGATTGTTCCCTCCATTCTCAGCCAATCTGTCCTTTACTTCATCTTCATACACGCTGGGGCCTCACTTTCTTCTCTCTCTCTCCTGCAGCCATATTTTGGTTTTGTCGTGATGTCAACCCAACCCGGACACTCCTCAGTCTAAATCCTTCCACAATATCTCTGTACTTCAGAGTCGAATCCAAGTTCCTGAATCTATCAACTACCTCCCTCACTTCTGATTACCAGGACTTTCAGAGTCCTCCAGTCTCAGGAGACTCAGGCTGGGCACCCTTCAGAAACCTAGCTCCAGCTACACCAGACTATCAAAGCCCACACCCTGTTTGTCCTTACCTTTGCACCCTGACCTTTGTGCTTTGAGGGGTGGGGTCTCAACACTCATTGCTCTCCCCTCTCTATCCAGGTGACTGGAGACCATGGACCTGAAAGGAAGCACCCTCCCAGATGGCTTGTTGTTTCCTGTGAGCATTTTTAGGCCTTTCCCTTACTCCTGGGGAAGGACTTGGGAATGGGTTCTAGTTTAGCTTGAGGGAGACCTGAGCTCTTATCTTGAGTTGGCTGAGTTGGTGCTCAACAAACTTTCTTGGTTGACTGGGTGAGTGGATGAGCCTGCTTCATGATACGGAGACCAGAGGGGCAGTAACTGTCTCCTGAGTGGGACGGGATGAGCCATGCTTACCAGTGGAGAGCAGGCCTCTAACAATCCACCCAAACAGCTGCCGGTGCTCCCTGCAGAGGCTTCTCCCTTGCACAGACGGCTGCAGACTCCTCCTGAGGAGAGGACCGCCAGGGCTCATAAGGACCCACCCCAACTTTCACCCCAGGGGGAGCCCCAAAACCTGCAGGTAGAAGCTGCTCAGGTATATTCCCAGGGTTGCAATGGAATAAGGCAGGCTGTTCTTGCTACCTCACAAGGCTGAACAGCAACCACAAAGACACAAGCCATGGTTCTGCTCATGCTGGGGGTTGAGGCCACTCCACGGGGCCACCTCTGATCTTGGGTGAGGGAAGGAACTAGCCGACAGGTAGAGGCTTGTGGCCATTCAGAAAGGACAGACTCATGGCTATCTAACTTCCTCCTCGCTTCCACCTGCCCATTGAGCAAGGCCAAAGGGTTCTCAACTATTGGCTCCCATTGGTCAGGGACATTTATTGTCTGAGTCCTCAGTGCCTGAAAGGACACATAAAAGTATGCAGGTGGCCATCCCCATTGCCTCCGGTGTCCAGAATGGACTCCATTGGTCACTCCATTGGTCACTTGTGTGTTCCTAGAGGAAGGGCTGCTACCCAACTTTAAAAGGTCCTGTTGGCCCAGCAACTAGTAGATGCGCAGCTGTTGCTCAGGAGATGCAACCCTCTGCTACTGTGGCCAGGGCTCCTCACACACGGGAGGGGCATCTTCTCCAGTCCGCCTAAGCAGCTAGAGGTCCCACCACCATCACACCCCGTCCTTGGGGTGTTCTTCCTGCTTTGTTCGGCCAGCCAGGACCCTCTAGGCTCACACCAGACCCCGTGGGCTGGTCCCTTCACCTCTGTGTAAAGTGGGGAGCCTGGCCTACTCCAGGAGTGTTCCAAACTGAGCCCTGGAGTTTCCAAAGTGGTTCAACAACTGAATGGGGTAGCAGGCAAATGAGGGAGGTTGCAGAGAAGCCTGAGAAGCCCTGTGTCTACATTAGGATTACATCCTGGCTGGGTACCAGCACCTGGCCTGGCTTGCCCCTTGACTTCCCTTGGCCAGGCTTCCATCAGCTTTCCCCCTGCCCTCACAGACATCACCTACCATCGGGATAAGGGCTTCCACACTGCTTTGTTCCTGCTGACTCCACCCTCTGGCAGGCTTGAGTGCCTGTGTGGGAGCTGGCCTTCCTCCTAAAGCCAACAGAGAGCAGTCAGGACCAGCCTTCCCACCAAGGGACAACTACAGCCAAAGGGCACGGAGATAAGGAAGACCCTGGCAGCCCCATGCACATACAGGCACCTCATGAGAAGACTGGGGTAGAGACTGGATTGCTGCATGGGAAATAGGGGGCCTCTTAATTAGATTCTTCAATGCATGCATTAAGCATCTACTATGTACAGATACATTCTGCCTCCGAATTTTAGAGTGGCTTCCTGGAGACCCAAAGGAAACCCTTAAGGAAGGTCCCAGGCAGACTCGCCCCACTGCATGACTCCAGGGCACCTCTTGCTGCCCTATCCAAGCAGTTATTTGGGGGAGCAGAGAGGGGGGCATTTAGTAAAGGAGAGGGAGCCTTGTTGGGGAAGGGAGGGAGGGCAGAAGGTATCATGTCAGGCTTTTCATTGTTCTGCTTGGCCTTTGGGAAGCCAAGATAAGATGGCAAGTTCTTTGAATGCCAAGGACACCCCACCGCATCAACTGCTTCCCCTCTCATCTTGTAGACCAGATGTTCTTCCCTCCTGGGACCTTTGCTGACAGCACACAGTGGGTATGTCACACAGTGGGTACTCGGACATATTTAAGGGGAGAAATAAAGGGGGGTGCTTTGTGCTGGGGAGAGCTGAGAGCACAGAGTGAACACACAATCCCCCAGCCCATGAGCTGTCAGTCAAGCTGAGGGGCCTTCCCACCATGAGCTGCCAGTCAAACTGAGCCACCCCACCTCGTGAGATGCCAATCAAGCTGAGCCCCACCCCCACACCACACCCCCATGAGATGCCAGTCAGGCTGAGGAGCAGCTATAGGGGAAGGAGACAGACCATTATTTCCAGGAACTCGGCCCCCATGTTCTCCAGGCCGTGGGCCACAGGTGTGAGAGAAATGGACTCTCTTTGCCTCGGTGTATTGTCTGCCATGTGCTAGGCTCTTCGGCTGAAAGACAAAGACGCCACAGAGAGTCCACAGCTGAAGGGAGAGCCAGGTGAGAGAAGAGGAACCAGAGAGGAAGAGGGAGGGGAAGGGGAGGGGGAGGGGGCAAGGGGAGAAGGCAGGGGGAGAGGTAGGGGAAAGGGAGGGAAGGGAGAAGGGAGGGGGAGAGGAAGGGGGAGAGGGAGGGGGAGAGGGAAGGGGAGAGACACCCTTTCTGTCCTCACTCCTGATCCTGGGAGAGGCAAGTCCTTGTAAGCTCCAACAGTGAACTGTCCCTTAGTCACCAGTCACCAGGAAGGAAAAGAGGGAATGGTGTAGGCATCTGGTGTGGGCACTGCTCAGAAAAGAGGCCTTAGTTATCTTTACTTCCTACAACGGTTGAAAACCATTGCCAGGGGAGGAAGTGCTCATTTCATCCATCTTGAAAACATGGTTCCAGTCCCTGGGTCCGAACCTATCTGAAGCCGGTGCTACCCAGGACTATTCCATTCAAAACCCAACATTCCTCATTCTCAGTGAAGCTGCTTTTAGATGTTAGCTCACCTGTAAATGAGAGCCCAAACGTTTCCCCACTGCGGTCCCTCTCTTACTCACACCTTAGGCCTGTCCTACTCAACAGCAGCTGGCTAAGCAGATCTTCCCAAACACAGACCCTCAGAGGGCATGTGAGCATGTGGCCAGGGCTGGAGGACACCTGCTACCTGGGCACTCGCAGACACTGCTGCATGAAGAGGAGAGGAGCCCGCACTACTCACAAATTTGCAGTAAGAAGGTAGCGTCAGGAAGGACTGACTGTCAGGAAGGACTGACAGCACAGGTTGCTGTGGGGAGGGCTGGGTCCAACCTGTTTGGGCTTTGGCCTCTTCACTTCTGTGGAAATTCCTGGGCAGAGTCCAAAACTGAAGTAGGTTGGGCTTCCCCAGAGCTCAGAGCCACTGCAGGGGCGGGGACCCCAGCCTGTTTCAGAAAAAGCATGCTGGGGTAACCTGGCTCACTCAAGCTGGGTCCTCTGTGGTCCTGCCCTCCATCTGCTGCCCTTTCCCACACCAACCTCTTCCTGGTCTTGCTCCAGGCTGCCTCCTCTGGGAAGCCACCTTGGTTACTCTCACCCCCCTCCTCTTTCTGTCAGCATCCTGGAAATGTGTCTTCATGTTGCAGCTCAGCCTCCTTTTCTCACAGTGACTCGTTTTCTAAAACTAGAAGATATGGAAAGCGCTGTCTTTATCACAAACAGGTAGTGGCTTGGGGCTAAGCATCACACGGTCTCAAAAATACACCGTTTCTTTCTCTCCTTTCTTCCTAAAGTGACACCGGAGTTACATGTGCAAAGTTGAAGGACAACACTTTCATCTATAGTCCTCAAACTATAAACTTAAACTTACCATGACAGGATTTAATAATTAATGATGCGCACTCTTTAATAATTAATTATCTTTTATGATAAAAAAAGGTACCTCACACAGAGGCACACACTGGCTATTTTGGAAAAATGGAAAAGAAGAGGCTGGACATCGAGGCACCCCCTGCTCTTGGAAAGCATCTGTTCCTATTGGGGTTGGGAGAATATCATCTTATCTCACCCAGCCTGACTTTGAACCTGCTGTGTAGCCGAAGACAGCCTTAAACACCCAATCCTCCGGCCTCCGAATGTCCAATACTGAAATTACAGGTGTGTGTCTTCACATCAGGCCTTCAGTCATGCAGAATGAAACATGAAGGTGTTATAGAAATATACAGAGCATAAGAATTTTTCTTATTTCCCCTTAAGTATGCACTATTTTTATTATTCATTTTCCAATAGGAAATTGTCCTGTTCCAGGGTTTTCAAAACTTGCTTATCTGGATATACATATACACACACATGCACACATACGTATATTGTATCTAGAGATACAATACCCACTGTCAGGTCACTGGGTCCCCTTGATCATAAAATAAATGTTTACCTTGAGCAAGACCGGGATGGGACCAGAGCAGAAACTGAAGGAGCCCCCCTCAGCCTCAATGAAGGGAAAGGATCTTATCCGCTTTGATGCCTCTGTTCTCAGCGGCTCCTCTTGTGTGTGCGTGCACACACACACACACACACACACACACACACACACACACACACACCGCCCTTTCTTCCTCTTGGTGTCCAGAAGCCGGCAGAGGCTCACTGAGAGAGCAAGCTGCCTCCCAGTCTTCCTTGCGCTGCAGCTTCAGGGACTCTGGCCTTCTAGACAAGGATTTAGTGTTATGCACGTCACAAGATGAACCTTGAGCTGAGAGCCCAAAGATTTCAATTCACCCTGGACTCTTAACTTATTCCCTAATCTGTGGACTACCGAGGGTGGGAACAAACTGAGGATTAACCCAAGTGCTTGGGCTCCCTGCCAAGCTGGCAGCCGCCTTTGCTGTCCCAGGCCCATCCTGGACTGTCTTGGCACCCTGCTGCCCACTTACTGCCCAGGATGCCCTGTGCCTTTCCCAGGCTGCTCCCCTCAGGGCTGGAGTGACCACCAGGGATCTCACCCAGGAAGTCAGATCTCTCTGAGGCACAGAGGCTTGGGAGACTGAGGAATTGGGATGCGGACCACAGGGATGGACAGAGAGCTGGAGGTGGGGTGGGTGTCCTGCTTCTGACTTGCCCCTGACTGCCTCACTGGCCCCCTATGCTACTGTCTGTTTCTCAAGGGAACGGTTCTCTGAGGTCCCACTTACCCTGACAGGCCAGCAGAGTGAGGCGCAAGCATGAGAAAGCAGGGTGCTGGATCATGGAACACTTTGATCATGTGACTACACATGCAATCTCCCTGAGATCAAAAGGGCCTCAACACAGCTGCAGGTGCACCAACCCCCAAGGGGCAGCACCTTGGTTTCTTTAGCTCCTTTTGGAGCCACCTCCCATTTCAGGAAAACACTTAGCTGTTGGGAATTGGCTCTAATGCTTTGTATTAATTCAGCTCCCAAAAGCCATGTCCAGACACTGAGGATTCCTGCCCCCAGCTAGCTTTGATTGGTAATAAAGAACTGCCATACAGCCAATGGCTGGGCAGGGAGACAGAGACAGGACTATTAGCTTGCGTGGGCAAGAAACCAGGACAGAACAGGCAGAATCGCCATGATGGAGAAGAGAGCAGACTTAAAGGCCCACCACCATGTGAGAATCTGGGAAAGTGGCCCTAGGAGCCACTCCCATAATTGTGTCTTGGGGTAGCAGAGATGAAATATAGATTTCAAAATATGTTAACTCAGGAATACTGGAGGGGAGTGTGTGCTAGCCACAGGGAGATTTAGAAATGCCCAACCATTAAGCTAATCGAGGCGTATCAAAATTAGCTGGTGTGTATGTATGTGTGTGTGTGTGTGTGTGTGTGTGTGTGTGTCTTTCACTCGAGAATCCAGAGAGCTCTTGGGCCAGTGCAATGTGCACACAACCCGCCAGGAGCCAAAGTGGATTAATTCACTGCTACACTTAGCCAAAGACCTGGCAAAGAGCCCTTCTTACTTGGCATGTTCATCGACATGGTCCAAAGGGAAAGAACCGGTCTGCCCCTCACTGATCTCAGGCACAGGGTAGGGCTGGTTAGAGTGGGAGCACCTGGGCCCATGCCCAGCAGGGTCAAGGCATATCAGCCAGGGAGAATTTGACTCAGTCTAGAGGTCACTGTTGGCAAATCTCTAATTGGCTGGAGCTTTGGGATGGCTGCTTCTTGATTGGGTCTTACTTTCCATCTGGCTTGGCTATCTCTTGTACTCTCCATGCAGTGAGGTAACTAAGGTGTTTCCCCTTCAGTCTGAGCAGGTTAAGATAATCTGAAAACCAAGATCAACCTTCTCTAGAGCTACTCTGAGGGTTCCAGGACGGGGCGCCTGGATTTCATGGATTTTGCAGCAAAGGCTACGACATCTTCCTTCTGAGTGAGCCGGTTTCCTCCCATCGCCCGCCGGCATGGGTGAAAGGAGGTGAGGTGGCGGTTGATTTGGGTTTCTGTTGCCTTGTTAGCTGAGAGCTCTCTACTTGTGGATGATTTTGTTCCTTATACTCACAAAAATGATGTTTTATTTAGTCCCTCACCTTGCTTCCTGTGAGAGAAGCTGACTGATATGCTACAGACTCAGTTAATGTGCTTTAAAGAAAATCTTTTTGTTAAAAAAAAAAAAAAAGCCCGGAGTGGTGGCACATGCCACACGCCTTTAAATCCCAGCACTTGGGAGGCAGAAGCAGGCAGATCTCTGAGTTCTAGGTCAGCTAGTCTACAGAGCAAGTTCTAGAACAGCCAAGGTTATACAAAGAAACCCTGTCTTAACAAAACAAAACAAAACAACAACAAAATTTGAAACATGGTTTTTTTTTTTTTTTTTTTTTTTTTTTTTTTTTTTTTTTTTTTGTATCCCATAATGGCCTAGAACTCACCACGTAGCCAAGGATGACCTTGAACTTTTGAACCTCCTGCCTTCCATGCCCTAGGGTTGGGTTACAGGCTGCCACCCTGCCTGCCTGCCTTATTCAGTACTGGGGATCAAACTCAGCCTCATACACACTAGGCAAGCATTCTGCCAACTGAGCTATGTGCCCAAATCACATGACCCATTTGGACACATTCCCTTCCATGTTGTCACATCTCCAGAAGCAGGTCTCATCAGTCCATTCCCTCAGCTCCATGACTAGGAGAGTGTGTAGGGGAACCTGGTCACCTCAGGGCTAAGCACTGGCTGCCTTATAGGTCAGCAGGCTCCTGCAACCAGTCCTCCATTCCTAGGACAGAGCCCACTGTTTAATCCTGGACAGGTGAGAGCTAGAAAGTCAATGTTCAGGGTCAGGGACAGAGAGCTTTCTCGGGTTGCTGCCCTGTAGGCCCTGAAGAACCATTGTGGGGGTGGGGGTGGGGGTTATTCCTGAGACCGATCCAGGAGATAGTGACAACCTCAGAGCTCTGCCTGCAGTGTCAATGAACCCTCAGACACAATGACTCAGTGCATAGCCTTTTTTCTCCTAAATTGCTATTGCATGCATATGTGTGTGTGTGTGTGTGTGTGTATATATATATATATATATATATATATATATATATATATATATATATATATACATGTGTATCCCTAAATAAAACCTGTATATCCATATAGAGTTACTTGTATGTTTGGGGGGCTGACCATTGGGCACTAGATCACCAATTGGGGAAGAGCACCTCTCTCAGTCCCAGCTCTCCTTGGTAGCCTCAGTTACCTAGTCTACAGTTCTCTGTGCAGGGTTGGGTTCTCAAGGGCTTTTCACCATCCAGTTTGACACATCCACTGGTGTTGTGCCTGCTCAGCTCGCCTTCGGGCTGTCATGTTGGTGAGACTTATGGGTATAGCTGCTGATGTTACTAGGAGACACAAGCTCATAGCAACCTTCTTGATCCTATGGCTCTGCCATATCTTCTCTTCCACAGCGTTCCCTGGGCCTTAGACTCAGGAGCATTTTGTAGATGTATCCATTGGGACTGGGCTCCACATCTCTGCAGTTTGATTGGCTGTGGTTTTCTGTAGTACTCTTTGATGCTAAGAGAAGTTTCCTTGCTGAGGGGTGAAGATACTTATCTATGGGTATACGGATGAATGTTTGTAGATTGTCGTTAGGTAGTATGTACATTCATGGTTGGTTGTAGATTCTCCTCCAATGACCATGAAGTCTCTAGCACTGAGTACTTAGCTACGGTTCCAGTACCAGGCACAGTTTCCCTCTTGTTGGGTTGGTCTTAAGTCCAGTTAGGGGCGTTACCACCAATGTGTGCATACCAATTTTTTTACATGGATGCTGGGGATTCAAATTTAGGGGTCCTCACAGACACATACATGTGTGTCTATCATATGTTGTGCTTGTGTGTCAGAGATAGTAATACAGACTTGAAAATGCAAGCAGCAGACACTTGCTTCTTGAGAACGTCTTAGTGTAAATGTCTGTTGAAGTCGGGAGAGTCCTTTGTTTTATTTTATTTTCTTGTCTCTTCGTACTGTGGGTCAAACTCCTTGCTATTAAGGCCCAGGTTTTGACTGATGGATCAAGAAGGCTGCCAGGTCTGGGCTGGGAAAGAGTAAATGCAAGGCCCCCAGTCCAGAAAGCTACTGGGGTAACTGACTCTGCCACCAGGTTTCCAAAGCCAACAGTACTTGGGGTGTCACTGTGGTACATTGGGGAATGACATGGAGCCTGTGACAGGCAGCCCTAGAGAGCTTGTGGTTTAGCTTTATCAAGAAAAATATGGTAGTAATGTCCAGAATTTGAAGTCAAGCGATGCTTTAGCCAATGAGTAACTATTATACTTCTGAGAAAGTCCTCTCTGGATGGCTACTAGGTCCTCAAGGAAGATACTAATCCTCAAAGATACAATAATGGCACAACTGAAAGCCAAGCAGCCACCTGCTATTCAGGGTCCTTATGCCCTGAGCACTGTGTTAAAAGACACAGCTAGCAGGGACTCTATGGGGGAAAGTATGCTTGCTACCATATCACACAAGGCAGGACTAGAGATGAAGCTGGAGATGCCTGGGGTGCTTCTGGCCCTCTGATGTCCAGCAGAAGGTCCTGTCACACAGGCAAGACTCCTGAGGAGCCAGACTTGAGAATTGAGGCCAAGAGGCCACAATCCAGGAGGTTCTATAATGTTTGGTTGGATTTGATTAATGCTACCAGTTTGTTCACAGAGTATGGGATCTCACAGTGGGATTATGACTAAACTGAAAAACCACAGTGTGGCTCCTGACTTCGGCAAAAGGCAGCCTCTCGGTTACCATTAGACTTAGTAGTTGGATATCGGGTATGGACTGCTCTAAGCAGGAAATTTGGTTTCGGCTGAATGTGGGAATTGCAGCAGAATGGACAGGAAGAAGCCTTTGTGTCTGTATCAGTGTGTAGATCTCAGCTTCGCCTATCCAATCCTTTCTGCCCCTCCACTCTCCGTTCCTCTGAGAAGAATCACCCTCTTAGCCTGGGTGTGGGGGTATATACTGGTGACACCAGCAATTTAGAGGTTGAGGTAAGAGGATCAGGAGTTCAGAGCTAGTCTCTCAACTATCATATATAGTGAGTTTGAAGCTAACCTGGGCTATTTGAGATGCTGTTTCAAAAATAACTCTCAACTTTTGGAATACTGCCTCTCTCACTACTCTTTTGGTTCTGTGAATGAGCTACCCCAACATCCTTCTTGGGAAACCACTTTCTTGATTAAGTTGGTCCAAGGTATAGTTTTTGTTGCTTAAAATCCACATCCTTGAAGACACACATTCTCTTCCTGAATGGTGGATATTGTCTTTCAAAAGCTGTCACCCGAGCAGTGGTGGCGCACGCCTTTAATCCCAGCACTTGGGAGGCAGAGGCAGGCGGATTTCTGAGTTCGAGCCTGGTCTACAGAGTGAGTTCCAGGACAGCCAGGGCTACACAGAGAAACTCTTTCTCAATTTAAAAATAAAAATAAAAAGCCGGGCGTGGTGGTGCATGTCTTTAATCCCAGCACAGAGGGAGGCAGAGGCAGGCGGATTTCTGAGTTTGAGGCCAGCCTGGTCTACAAAGTGAGTTCCAGGACAGCCAGGGCTATACAGAGAAACCCTGTCTCGAAAAACCAAAGAAAAATAATAATAATAATAAAAATAAATAAAAAATAAAAATAAAAATAAAAATGTCAATCTGGGGTCTGGCTGTAGTGGGTGCTTAGTGTGTGTGTATTGGCTGAATGATTAATGCATAAGAATGACCCAACTCTCACTGGATATACAGGCTGGCTGGTATAAGTGGGGGTAAGAAGAGGGGAGAGTCACCTGAGTAGAAAGAGAAGGTAGAAGTTAGAAGCATCCCCCTGGAAGGGGACATGTCAATCAAGGGAAGGCCCTGGGCAGGGCAGGGTAGAATGGGGCATGAGCACTTGCTGAGAAGGAGGAGGAAAGGACCAGCGGGCAGGTGGGAGAAAGATGTCCTGCTGGGCTCCTCCTGCTGTGGTGGCAGCAGTGACAGGGAGTTTCTGCTGAGCCCCTAGCTCTGCTCTTCCTTTTTGGATCCCTTCCTTCCAGTTCCTCTTCCAAATCCAAGGCTTAATTCCAAAGGAATTGGGTTCCCAGACACCCTGCTGCAGGGCAGGAGCCCTGAGCTCAATTGGGCCTCAGCACTGACTGTCCAGCTGTGACCACAGACAGCTGAGACTGTGCCTCAGGCCACAAGCCAAAAATCAGATCCATGTTGGCCCAGGCCGAGGGACTACAGAGAGCCTGCCTGACCTTTCTTAATCGATAATCATCACACCACATGAGGGCAACGAACAGGACACACAGTTGCTGCCTTTATTGCATAGCAAGGGGAGCAGGCTAGCTCCAGACCCTACCCCATCCCAGGTCTCAAGGAGGGGTATCTAGAAAGGGCCCAGGGTGCTGGACCCCCGCACAGAAATTCCCTGGGGACCCACACCTGAGCAGGATCAAGAGCAAATGGTTGGAGGTAGGCATAAAGATATCCTTCTCTACAAAAGCATGTGAATGGATGGAAACCCTCCAGGAACACCGAGTGAGGAAGAGTCCCAGTCTCTAGTCCTTGAGGATAGAGATGTGACATTTGCTGCAACCTCACTCCTTTCAGAACAGAGCACAAGGCACCTAGAGTTAATCCCTGGCCCCAGTAGCTGTTCACAGCCCCCCACCCCCCATGCAGCCTCCCTCCTCCTGAGCAGAGAACCTGGGAGAGCCAGAGGAGAGGGCACTAGGGTAGAGTGAAGCCAGACAGGTTGTTCCTCACCCAGACACTGGTGGGTAGGATGCAGGGTCAGGATGGAAGGAGCCCTTGGACAAAGGGACAAGCAAAAGCCAGGGAAGGGCAGGCAGCAGACTGAATTGGGGTCAAAGCCTGGGATGGGGGATGGGCGTGTGTGCAAGGCAGGATGGAAAACGAGTAAGTGCAGCGTGACAAGAACACGTTCCATCAAAAAAAACAAAAACAAAAACACCAACACTGCACAAAAAACCAAAGACGTGATGGGCTCCAGAGGGTTCTGGGGCCCAGGGGGGACTCAGGACAGGTTAGTGGCAGGATAAACTGTGATGAATGAGGCAAAGAAGCTGAAAGGAGATGAAACCCTGAGAGGCACAAGGCTAGACTCCCCCCACAATAAGTCTAGTGCCCTGAGGACAGGGAGCGAGCCAGGATAAGCAGGGGCAAAAAGGTAAATGCTGGCCCGCCGGCCCCAGAGTGCAACATTTACTTGTGTGGTGACTGGGGCAAGGGGTCAGAGTGCAGAACTCATGCAGAGGACTCAGGAGCCCCCAGCAGTGGCAAGTGTAAACTTAGATGAGGGCCTAGGCCACCAGGCACTTGGAGGTGGGCCCCACTTAGGGCCTGGGAGCCCTGGGTGATAATGAAAGTTGAAGAGGCCAACAGGTCACGTGCCCACAACAGGTCATGTGCCCACAACAGGTCACGTGCCCAAAGCCTTCCTTCCAATGAGGTGAAACTACTCAGAGAGATCCCGAAGGCATGCCTCCTCTGGGCACCTTCTCTGGTTAGTCCTGAATTGAAAATGTCTCCATCTGGTTCAAGCTGCTTCCTAGTTGGTCTGCTCTTGGGTAGAGGCCCCCCAGCTTCCTGGTGGGGCTACCGCATGCTCTGGGCCTTAGAGCTCCCATCTTGGACAGGGGGCTGTCCCAGTAACTGAACAGTGGCTGCCTGGGAGGCCTGAGGGATGGCCCTGGAGCTTGGAGCGCTCTTCCTGGAACCCTGAGGACTGGGAAGGCCTTTCTTCTGGGGCTGAGGACTCAGCTGCGAGCCTTTTCTGCCAGCAGATGGACTTTTGGAGCCTTTGGCCTTGGCTTGAGGGTGGGCAGCCTCAGGGCCCTTGAGGGGTTTCAGCCCCAGCATGTCACAGTAGGTGTTACAGTGGTGGGAAGAGGCAAACTGGTCCAGCAGGGCAGGAAAACAGCTCTCCTTGAGGCCTTGGTATCTGCAGCCAAACATAAAAGCTGAGTGGGTCCTACTGTGCCACAGGCCCATGGTAGCTGGCTTTGGGTGGCTGACGTCTGAGTGTTGTGACAAAATGCTACCTCAGATGGCTCCCTCCCAAACTCAAATTTAGAACGGGTTCATTATATCCTGATATACACATAGGAGTCATCAGATGGGCCATTCTTTGAAATGTAAATTTCTATGGTCTGCTCCTCCACCCCCATCCCCCACCACCCCCCATCCTCCCATCCCTACCTATTTGTAGCTGCAGGACCAACCCTTGCTCGTGTGTGTGTGTGTGTGTGTGTGTGTGTGTGTGTGTGTGTGTGTATCATCTTCTGTAGCTTCTTAAAGAAGAAAGAAGTAGGAGAGGATCCAGGATTGCAGGAAACCTTTTGTGTAAGCATTATGGGTCAGGGGTATGGGGCAGAGAGGATCAGTGTCCCCAGGGTGTCACCAGTTGCCACATGGCCACAGGTTCATGTGACAGGTGTTATACAGGCCCAGGCCCAGCACTTCAAGAAGACTCTACAGCGTTCTGTCCTCAAGAAGCACTCACCCTCGAAGTTTGGTAGCAATCTGTACATCAGTCATCTTCCAGTCAGCCCCTGGGGGGAAAAAAAAAAGTAGGGATTGATACCAGCCTGGCAGCTCCTAGGACTCTAGAAAGGAACTTCCTGCAGGCAACTATGCAAGCCCGCCTTTATAGGTCAGACCAGCCCTATAAATTATCCTTGGGTTCTGGACTCAAACTTTTTCCTTCCTCCTAACAGGGTAGCCATCCACCCAGGACAGAGAGGTAGGACTGAGGCCAGCAGAGACACAACACAGGGGAAGACAGGCCTCACACTCTCCTGAGGACAGCACATGCTCTAAGAACCAGGGACCCTTCTAGGTAAAGGCAGCCTTGGAGAACACAGCCTGGCACAATGCAGATAAGAGAAAGATTTCTCATGCAGGCCAGTCCATGCGTGTCTCAGCATCAGGCTCCTGCCGATGGTTCTCTTTCCTCATTCTAAGCTAAGCATCTCTCTAGGGAGTTGCCTTTCCCTTACAGGCTAGGGATCCTCGTGTGCCAGGGTGGAACCAATGTGGGACTTGGGCTGATCATCACTTCAGCAAATGTGGGGCTCGGGCAGCTCTAGACCTACACTTCAGCTCTATCGCTCCTGAGCTATGTGAGTGTAACAACACTTCATATCGAACCCTCAGCTGTAGAAGAGGGGACAGCAGGCCTATCCCAGGACATTAAGAAGCTCCCTTGTGGAGAACTTTGTGTTTGTGTTGTCTTTCAGCACTTACACCATTCTGTGTTATAGGAGTGACCCCTTATACTTGCATGGGATGTTAATTTGCAAAAGGCCTCCCCAAATGTAGGGTCTGAGTGCTATAAAGACACCATCTGAGAGGATGAAAGGAAGCTCCAGCCCAGAGACGGAATGACTTGACCTGCTTGAGCTTTTTGTCCTCAGAATGCTTTGGTGTTTGTTGTTCACAGGAGGGTCTTACTAGGGAGCTCAGGCTAGTTTCTAGTTTCCTGGCGGAGTTTCCCGAGTGCTGGGATGACAGGTGTGTGCTGTGAGTTAAGATATTGAATAATAATGGCTTGGCATGTCACCTAGCTTCACACACACACACACACACACACACACACACACACACACACACACACACACACACACACACACACACACACACACACACACACACACACACACGACCACAAACTCCTGATCTTTCTGTTTCTACTTTGAGAATGCTGGTTCGACAATTTGTCTGTGTTTGCGAAGGAGTCCCACTTGTTGCCCAAGCTGACAGCAAACTCAAGTTCCTTCTGCTTTGGCTTTATGATTCCATGGTTAGATGCGTGCAGCGCCGTGCACGGCCATAAAGCTTTTGCTCTGTGGTAGTAGAGAGGTTTGGAGGTTTGGGTGTGAGGAAGTCAAGAGCAAAGTGGCGGGCAGTGGAGGTACAGGCAAGCTGGCTGTGGGTTTTGAACTGGATTCCATGAGGTGCTCTAGAAAACAACTTCGTTTTAAATTGTAAGAGGCCTGAACTGCACATCTTTAAATGCAGCAGGAAACAGGGTGCCATTGGAGATGCCTGTAACCCCAGTACTTGGAGACAGGAGGCCAATTTAGCCTACATATTAAGTTCCAGGCCAGCTGGGGTCATATAGCAAGACATGTCCTAAAAATTAAAACTATTTTAAGTAACTTTGCACAAACCTAAAACAAAAGCAATCTTTTAAGTGTTTGGTGGGTCTGGACTCCTTTAAATGTAACTACATTACTAAATGGCTACACGAAGCCGTGGTATACCAAAGGAATGCATGCAAGTAGCCTCCGTCCAGTCTTAGACACGATACCCTCGTGGAACACACAGGAGAATAAGCGCTCTGTGAGCTGTTGAGCGTGCTCTGAGCTCTGCCTTCTCCACGTGCTTCCGTGTCACACACCTGCGAGGCCCCCACCCTCATACCTGTCAGATCTGTGACAAGAAAGCTGCCGTTCGTCCACTGATACAGCCAGTGCTGGAAGGTTTGGCATTTCTGCAAGGCCTCGGAGCTGCTGGCTGCTGCTGGGGCCCCAGCACAGCCCCACTGCCTGGAACAGTAAGTCTGCAGGGGCTTGCCCAGATCTTCCTCCAGAGTTGCATACGGTATATTGTTTGCCGGCCGGTAGATCAAGTAGAGTGGGATGATCCTAAAGATAGTGGCACCCTGCAGTGAGTGGGAGGACCGGCCACAGAGAGCACACCCTGGTCTCCATTTACCTAAAAGAAGGAGCCTTCCTGGAAAGAGTTCTTAGCTCTGAGTACAAAGGACAGAGGGAGTTATATAGCAAGACATGTCCTAAAAAAATGGCCACTGACTTCAGAGTCGGGCCCATTCACTGCTGTCAGTAGGGCTAAAATTAAGCCCGGGCAGGTCCTGGGGCCGCCTGTGTTTGGCTGAGGGCTGAGGAAAGTGTGTGCAATCAGAAAGTACACCTGTAGGAAGAAGGACTCAAGGGTTGTCAGTTAGACTTGATGGCAGCGAGAGATTGGGCACACACAGGCATTTACAGCTCACGCCACAAGTCCACACTGGCCCACCCTGCCCACCTGCCACATCCGAATCTTACCCAGCTACCTAGAGACCCACCCTAGACCCTGCGGCTGAAGCCCCGCAGCAGGCAATATCTGGACTAAAGGTGATGGGAAAGAATGGGGGGTGGGAAGCCTTAGGGGGAGAGACTTTCTAAAGTGGATCAGCGAGCTGAGTGTGGAGTGGCTGTGAAGCCATTGGTGCCTGGGAAGAACTCAGGAGGGCCCTGGAAGGTTGTAAAATCGCCGTCTTTACACACGCTGCACAAACCCCCTTTGGTGTACTCACTCGGGCACCTCTCCAAAGCCAGTGGCCGCCCGGGCTTCAGCTGCAAAGATTTTGCAGTACTCTCGACTCATGTTCTGGATCTTGCATCCCTATGGATTAGAAGAAACCAAATCTCATTGTACGGGGAAGCTCCCAGTTATCTGGGGTGCCTGTCTGAGAGAATAGGCTCCTTCCTGCCAGGGGACTGCAGGGAGAATTCCAGGCTGATGCAAAGCAGGGCTCACCGTTGAGGCTTGCCTCTCTGTATCCAATGCTCTCTTCTGAATAACAACAGGCTGTAGGCTTTTGTCACTTTAGGTTTTCAAAGTGGTTCTGAGCTGGGTTGACTGGATCTTCAATGCTAGGGAATGCTGCCCAAGGGACCCCTCTGCAGAGCTGGGGCAGACTATCCTTCCCGCCCACATTACTCTCTTTTACATCCAGTTATAAGACTCCAGTGAGTGATTTGAAAAAGAACAGTCTCTGCTACAAAAATGGTAATTTGGGGGCTGGAGAGATAAATCAGATCAGCGGTTTACTAGTCTTCCAGAGGACCTAGGTTTGATTCCAGACTCACATGGCACTTCACAGCCACGCTCGGGGGGGAATCTGACACCCTTTTCTTGGTGTCTCATACACATTAAAAAAATCTGTAACTGAGTGTGGTAGCACATACCTTTAATCTCAGCATTCAGGAGGCAGAGGCAGGTGGATCTCTGAGTTTAAGATCAGCCTGGTCTACAGAGAAAATTCAAGACCAGCCAGAACCACACAGAAAAAGGTAAAGTGTTCAGTGGGTGGGAGCATCTGTTGCTCAAGCATGAAGACCTGAGTTCAAATCCCAAGGACCCACGTAAAAGGTCAGCCTTGGCTATGTGCCATCCTGTACCCAGGTTGCCAGCCCTGCTGCATGTTCAGTAAGAGATCCTGTTTCTAGTGAATAAAGCAAAGAGTGACAGAGCAGGACACCCAGAATCCTTCTCTGTCTCCTGCATGGGTGCACTCATGCATGCACAAATGCACAGGAATTTGAAAAGTCAGCTCCAAATGGCTCGAGACTCTATAGAGTTCTCTGAGGCCAAGGAGCTGGATTTACAGCTGTACCTCAGCCAGTCCTTGAAGCCCAGCCTAGAAACTTCACAAGCTTGAAATGGAGGTGGCTTATCTCCACACGGGGCTTCCAGAAGAAGCCAGATGGGGAAGGGGAAGAAGGAGTAGAGTACAGAGAAGGGGCGGGACAGTACCTGGATAGTGACGTCATAGTTTCTGCCCAGAAGAGAAGTCTCACTGCTGGGTCCGAACACAAGCAGGCTGGATACCTTGATGATGCACGTGCGACCAGATTCGAAGATGGGTTCCAGCCCATAGATGACCTTGGCCCGGGACGCCTTCTGAAGGCCATGTCCACCCCCTTGAAGTTCCTCGCTCACCAATCGCCCAAAGAGCTTGTCCCCCCAGCAGCCAGAGTCAGCCAGACCCTTAGCAAACACCATGGGGGTCATCTCAATCTCTTCTCCAACTGAGAGGGAACAGGAGAAACATGGGAACTTGCATCTCCCTCTGGTGATTCAGGGTCCATAGGAAAGGACAGGGCTTAGACAGTCCCTACGATGTTCATCCACTGCACTCACTTTTAATCTAAGATTGCTCTGAGACCCCCTTCACACAGTAGGGTGCTTTCCCCCATCACACAGTAGGGTGCTTGGGGCAGAAGCTATCTGAGTGAACTCCTACCACAACGTTCCTGTGGTGGTCATGATACTGCAGAAGGCCTGTGTCTTCTATCACATTTGCAGTCAACACGGATTACCAGAATTACCTCCTACAATGAAGTATTTTGAGGAAATAAATCAATGTCTCCTAGGCACCATTTCCCAGTAAACGGAAGCAGAGCTCCCTGAAGAAATGATTGGTTCCAGGGCTCAACAGAAAGTATACGGGATGGAGCCAAACAGTATGGCATCAGGACACAAGGAAGTGACCATCAGCGCCGTGAAGCCAGGCCTCTCACCCCAAGTACTTGGAGGCTGAGGTAGGAACACAGGGTCAAAGCCTGCCTGGACTACTGTGAGTGAACTTGAGGCTAGTGTAGGCAGCTTACTGAGACTGTCTCAAAATAAAAGGGAAGGGAAGGGGGGTTAGAGAGCTCAGTAGGGATCAGTTGCTCGGCAATGTGCCAGGCCCTGGGTTCAATCCCTGCTACTGTAAGGCAAGACAACAATGCAGACTACTGGAGGTTTGTCAAAGAGTGTAAGAGCCAACTGAAGGGATTTCATGTGGCCAAGACTGAAGAAATTCTAGCAACAATGAGAATAATTAGTGTAAGGTACTGAACATATCAATTATGTTTAAAGCCTACTAGTTCATAATGGTAATTGAAACAACAACAACAGAAACCTCCCAGTATCACTAGAAAAAGAACCAAGCCTCATTAGTCACCTTAGAGGCCACCCAGAAACAAGCTAATTGTTCGGAAGGTAGTCAGTACAGAGAAAACAAGCGCTTCACTTTTATCTTCTCTTGGAACGTTTGCGTCAAAGCAGCCGGAGCTCACACCTTCTCTGTGAGTGCAGATGGGGATGGTGGCATTGCATACCTCCGTGTTAGAGCTGCCAAATAGATGGTGAGCTCGGGCAACAGGCAGTGACCACTGCGTCACCACACATGGCAAAGAGGGCTGGGGAAGAGTGTTTTCTAAGTTTACAAAGGGTTGCTGAACTCAGTGTACAGATGGCAGGCATTACTAAAATGGTTGATGTAACACTGCTGCCTCCGGGCAGGATGAGAAGGAGATAAAGAAGGTGGTGCAGCACTGGACCACCGCTTCCATCTGGTGTTGCTTTTGGAGACAGTGGTTCACTATACAACCCAGGCAAACCTTGAATTTATAATCCTCCTGCCTCAGCCTCCCGGGGGGGGGTGTGGTTAAGCTTATAGATATGTAACACTACACCAAGTATGTGGATTACTCTAACCAAGAAAAACAAAAATAAGCAAACAAACCAACCAAAACCATTATCCCTGTATCTGAAGCAACTTTCTACTCTAACTATGGGTTTGAAGAAGCATATGATAAATGGACTTGGTGCATGAGGATAGAGTGAACAAAAGCTAGACTGAGAAATTCCACAGGGGCTAAGGAGATGTCTCCGTCCATTAAGTGCTTGCCACAAAAGCTGGAGGGCCTGACTTCAATCACCAGTCCTGGTGCGCTACTGTAAACGGTATCACCGGAGACACAGAGACAGGAAGAGCCCTGGGGTGTGCCAAATTAGATAGACCCAGGTCTCAATGAGTGAGCTTTTCTCAAAAAAGGCAATATTCCTGAAGAGTAATACCCATTAAAGTTGGTCATGAGCACATACACACACATGTACAAATACCTACTCACATATAAACACACACACACACACACACATGCACACACAGAAATTCTATGTATTAAGTGACTTCAACAAATAAATGGCAAGAGAGAAAACAAACAAGGAGGAGGGACAGTAACGTGTTAGACAACACAGGAGACAACTTAACCAGTGGCTCCTCACTCACACCAACGCATGGACACAGCTGGGGAGCGTGAACACTGGATGATATTAAAGAATTCCTAAGTTCTTAATTTGGATGAGGTTTTAGTTTCTTTGATTTTGTTGTTGTTGAGAGAGAGAGACTCGTTCTATAGTCCAGGATGGGTTGGAATTCCCTATGCAGATCATACTGGCCTGAAATTTATGATAATTCTCTAGATCCTGGCTCAAAGTGCTGGAATGGCAGGCATGCACGTCCGTACCTAGCCCAGATGTGGTTCAGTGAGATAGAGAGTACATGCGTGCAACCAGACCACTGAATACAGAGACTTTACAGCAGACTCTCCTCCAATAGGCAAACCCTTGAAGTGCTTGTCAAATGCTGGGGGTAGCCAGGCATGGTGGCACACACATTTAATCTCAGCATTTAGAAGGCAGAGGCAGGTGGATCTCTGTGAGTTTGAGACCAACTGGGTCCACTTAATGGGTTCCAGGGTGGCTCGGGCTACACAGTGAAATGCCCTGAAGCAAACAGCCAACTTGAGGGTATGTATCTCACAATCTCCAAAGAGCTTCGGGAAATGCATATTTCTTTCCTAGGCATTCAGGATGCTTGAACAAGAGGCTGAGGAGCTGTTGGGCTCACAGCAGACTGTGACTCTAATGCCAAAATCCACAAGGCACTGGGAGAAATTCTGGGTCTTGGTCTTGGTGGTTGTTATGCCCTTCAAGGACTCTGAAGTGGACAGAGGGCTGCATTGACTCCTGCTAAGTGTCCCCACCCCACCCCCACCCCAGCTCATCTTCCTCCACAATCTTTAGAAACACCAGTCCTCCATCACCCCTCACAAGCCATGTCTTAAACTGGAGACAAAGAGGAACAGCATGCAGACTTATGGAGGATTGTATGCCCCTAATGACAGAAACCCTGCAAAGGACAGGCCAGGGGATGAAGACTTGCCCCCCAACCAGAGGGCCAACATACCTTCACCTTCCTCTCTGGAGATGAAGCCGGACAATACTATGTGGAGAAAAAGAGAGTGCTACTGTCTTCAGGCTGTCTGTCCGGGCAGACCCCCATCCCTGCAGGGCCCCATCCCTGCACAGCACATTGCTGCCTCCCACAATGCCCCCCACAATGCAAGGCCAGCTGAGATCCACGGAACACTCACCCTCGGGGCTGAGGCAGAAGTCAGTGCACGCCGAGCCATGCTCGTTTTGGATGGTACAGCGATACACACCACAATCCGTGGGAGACGCCTGCACGATGGCCAAAGCCGCTGGCCCCTCGTCCCCTGCACTGCAGAGAGTGGAGACCCTTCTCGTGAGGGTCATCACCCAGGGCCTTCGACCCAACTCTCACAGGCTGCTGGGAACCCAGGCTCTGGGAGCCCTGGGAAGGTGGTGAGAGGTTCCAGGTCAGAAACTGGTCCTCAATCACACAGGTGACACTTACTTGCTGTGTGACTTGAGACCCATGATTTAAGACCTCTGAGTTTCAATTTTCTGATCTCCGCATGAAATAAGAGACTCACTGGGACTAGTGTGAGGACAAAATGAGGGGATGGGTTCAAAATGCTAGTCCCCAACACGACTGTAACCGGGGAGCCCAGTCAGGTGGCGGTGCTCTCCAGACAGCTTACCTCCTGCTCACTTCGCCCACAGGGTGCTGATCCTTTGCCCATGTCAGGACTGAGTCACTAACAATGTTGAAAAACTGGCACCAAAGCTTCAGACTGCCAGAAGAATCTGGGAACTGTTCCACCCGAATTTTCCGGATCACCTGTGGGGCTGAGAACAGGAGATCTGTTACAAGACAGAAGCCGACCGACCCCTACCACCCTTGCCCTCTCTGGCCACACCCATTGCATCCCTGGGTATCCTTAGGGAACAGCCTAAGAGAAAACTGCGCATTATAAACCCAGCCGTGCTCGTGCCCGGAGAGCACGTACCATAACCAGGGCAGGAGGCAGGGAGACAGGACACAGGGACTCAAGGATAAGCACGTCAGCTGTGACAAGCGGTCAAGAAAGGCTTTTGCATTTGCTGTCACTATCTCTGTGAACCTGCCTTTGAGTCTTATCTTGACCGTGAGATAACCATGGAACAAGTCCATAAAGGCAGAGATGACGGTGGGGCCCAGAGGCCCCTGAAGCCGGGCCCTGTGCTGAGCCGGGCCTTGGTTCCCATGCTTTGTTCTTGTTTGATCTGGTTTTCAGACAGGGTCTCCCTGAGTAGCCCAGGTTGACCCTGAACTTTTAGCCTCCTGCCTTAGTTTCTGGAATGCTGGGAGCAAAGAAGGCCCCACAATAGCTGGCCCACCCTTCACTAGATCTCTCCCTGGCCTGTACCCCTGACAGTGCCACCGTCACTCACCTGGGAAGTGGAGGATGACACACTCCAGGCCCCTCAGATAGCTCTTGCAGTGCTGTTTCTCAAGGAACTACTGCCTCATAGCAGGGAGGTGCCCCTCACAAGTGGTGCTCACAGTAGGGTGGTGCTCATAGTAGGGCCTATGTTCACCGCAGCTCCCCCCCCTCCCCCGCCCCACTCCTGGCACTCACCTTTTAGCAGGTCCTTAGCTTTCCTTTGCTTGGCGAGAGCTTCCTGCTTGCCTTCATCCACCGCAGGCTCTGAGTCCAGGCCACTGTCTTTGGATCTGGAGGCCAAGTCTCCAGTTGCAGGCTCTTCTGCACCAGGCACCTCTAACATGCTGGCTTTTCGGGCCTGGGTAGGGGACCGTCTCTCCCGCCCTGGAGTCCCTGGTGACCCAGGTGTCAGGCCCTTCCTGGGTCCCCGGGGAGAAACTGTGGGGCTCTCCCTTTCTTCAACCTTGTTCGCCTCTCCATCTGACCCTGCTCTGACCTTAGGGAGGAACCTCTTCCTCCGGGCCCCTAGAGCCAGTTCCTCCGGTGTAGCTGCAGGGAGACCCGTCAGAGCCTCCCCGGGCATTGCTTCTTCTTGGCATGGCTCCCGGGTTCTGCTCTCAGCTGTGTGCCCATCCACCTCCCCTAGCAGTCCCTTCTTGTAGTCGCTTTCCTGCGAAGTCCTCTCCCCGGAATCCTCTCCCTCGCCAGCCGCAGATCCTTCCTCACCCACCACAATGGCAGGGATGGTGAGGGGGGAGGGGCACGGGCCCCGAGAGCACTGGGCAGCAGCCAGAGCCTGCTGGCCGGCCTGTACCTCGCGGTCCAGAAGGCCCGTAAGGCGGCGGGAGGTGCAGGGGCTCAGCAGCAGGGTCTGTGCGCTCTGCACTAAGTGATTGTTCTCAACGCGTTCCAGGATGCGCCTCGACGTCCTGGGACTCAGCCCAGCCACCTCCATGGTGGGGACCAGGGTAGAGGAGGAACTTAAGCCTCCCGTGGCTGCCACTTCCTGGGACTCTGCCCTGGCTTCACTTGACTCTGGACTGGATAGTTTCAGCAGCAGAAGTAAGTAGTTCTTCAGGGAATCTATAAGGCCAGGGTCACAGCTCCGGGTACCTGAGGACCTCCCGTCCACATTTGGCTCCTTGGCACAGGCTCCCTCACTGCTAGGAGCCATGGCTTCTGGTGGGGGACTCTGACTGGGGGACTCTAGCCCCAGTTGCAGAGTGGGAGCAGAACTCAGAAAGTCCTGGTCTCTGGAGGGGAGGGGTACATCTGTGCTTGTGTGCAGAGACGCTGTGGTGCCCAGTAGCTCCTCCTGCAGACTACTGGTTAGGCCCATCCCAGGAAGAGAAGGCATGGCGGGCACCTCCTGACTCAAGCCAGTTGAATGCCCACCAGACAGATCCACATGCAGCGGTTCCTGGGGCTGCTCCTTCTTGGGGCACTGAAACAGGCTGTCCTCCTGCTCTGACCTTTGATGTGTTTCTCCTCCCAAATGCTCTGAGTTCCCCTCGGGAGGCAACTGTGTTGGGTATGTATGGTTCCCGGATGGGGGGCCTGGCAGTGCCTCCTCATGGCTTCTGAAGGCTGCCTCTTCAGACCGCAGCATCAAGCCAGATTTTTCTTGGACACAGGATGCTTCTGTGCTCTTCTCAAAACATTCTGTAGCCTGGGGCTCTCTAGGGCATCCTGGTGGTAAGCGTTTGAGAGCTCCTGGCAGTGCGCTGAGGCTGGCCATAGACAGCTGCTCTGATTGGGTTTCCAAAGCTACGGGAATGCTGCCTACTGCTGACTGTGTCTCCTGCTCTTCCTTTTGTACCTTTGAATCTTCCAGGTCTTGCTGCTGCCTCTCACCTGCCTGCATCTGTCCTACCTGCGTATCCACTCTTCTCTGTGTCACCAAATTCTTCCAAGGACTCCTGTCTGACTGTGGCCTTTCACTTCCTTGTGTCATAAAGTCCGTCGGTGCCTTCTCACCTGCCTGTGTCCTCGGTGAAGCGTGTGCTCCATCTCCCTGAGTCCTCCCATCCACTTGCAGCTTTCCATCTGTGTGTGTTTTCTTCCTGCTTCCGGTTCTCCCATCGGCAAGGGTCCTCCCATCTTCCTGAGTTTCTGTATCCATGGGCTCCGTGGCCCCTTGATTTCCAGAGCTGCCGCGATCAACAGAGACGGTATCGGAGCTGCTGGTGGCAGACATGGCAGGAGCCATGGTTGCTGGGGACCCCAGAGCCTGAAAACACATGGCCAAAAGCACAGCCTTAACTACACGTGTTGGTCTCTGTGCAGCTGGCGTCCCAGCTTTCTCTGATCTCCTCCAGAACTGCTCTGCAGGGAATCTTGCTGCTACCCAGTCCACTACCAAGGCACGCCAAGAACCCAAAAGAACCCAAAGCCTCAGTCCTGATCCCAGAAACTAGATTAAAGAATATCTAGAACCCAGGCTCATCTGGCCTTCTGACCTCTCCCTGAAGAAACCTGCCAATCTTAAAAGATTGTTTGTGACCTACCCTGTCAACTGACCCCTCTATCACTTGGAGGATATTGTCTTTGCCCCAGTGCTCCCAGAACCTCCATTTGCTTCTTAACCTCCCCCTATCTGACTTTCTTCCCTCCTTCCCTCCCTCCCTCTACCCCTTCCTCTCTCTTTCCTTCCTTCCTTCCTTCCTTCCTTCCTTCCTTCCTTCCTTCCTTCCTTCCTTCCTTCTTTCCTTCCTTCCTTCCTTTTGGAAGGTAGAGAGCAGGGGGTTCAAACAGTGTTATATGCAGCACAGGCTAGCCTCAAACTCACTCTGTAGCTGAGGCAGGCCTTGATCTATCTATTGATCCTCCTCCCTCAACCTCCTGAGTGCTGGGATTACAGGCATAAACTGCTAGGTTGGCCAGTCCTTCTTGTATGTAACACCTGACTTAGAATTACAGTAAATTGAGAGAAAGTCAAAATGTATGTTGATACTGGTTCAAGGACAGTGTCTGGCAGAAATACTGGGCATGTAGAAATAATAGGATGCCATTACACCTATGCCATTCGGAGAGCTCTGAATGACACCCTCGGGTGTCTCTCTACACCCTCTGCTGTGGCGTGCTGTGCTAGGTCCCCACACACTAGGCTGCCCTCTCACTTCTCAGAACAGTATCTGCTAGCCACTAAGGACAACAGTGCTGGTGCGGGGGGNCTCACACACATTAGCTATAGTTGCATGTTCCCTTACCAACATTGTTCAACAGCATACAGAGTTCTTATAGTTGTCGTGTAGATTCCATTCAGTAATCTGGGTTTATCTTTTTTTTCAGCCTGGCCTCTCTTATATTTGTTTTAGTATCTATCTGCCTCTCTACCTGCCTCTTTCCTTTAACTGTGAAAGGAGAGATCTTTGTAACATTCATCCTTAATGGTGTCAAAAAAAGGAGGGCCTACGGCATTAAGGCATTCTCTTTTTTCTTGCTTGCCAGATACCTAAGAGTGTTACTTGTGGAGGACTCCCGAGTTTAACAGAGGAGCACTATCAGAGATAGACAGGCTCTTACTGTTGAGGCTAGAAAAGATCAGAGTTGTTACTGTAGCACCAGGACCCCTGGGAACTCGTCTGTCCATCGTTTGTACCTGTGAAAGGATGTTCTAGTTTAGAAAAGCCTTTCTGTATTTTTTGTTACTATGACTTAAAGATCTGAAGCTGAGTAATTTTTATTATCAAGAATAGAAATCGGGGATAGAGAGATAGGTGAGCAGTTAAGAACATTGGCTGCTCTTCCAGAGGACCCAAGTTCAATTCCCAGCACCCACATGGCATCTAATAATCATCTATAACTCTGGTCCCAGGGGATCTGATCTACTAATCTGGTTTTGGCAGGCATAGTAGGTATGTGACATACAGGTGCACATATCCATAACACAAAAAATAAAAAATAAAGGTGAAAAAATTTTAAGAATAGAAATTGAGCTGTTGAGATGGCTCAACAGGTAAAAATGTTTGCTGCCAAGTGCTGATCTGAGTTTGATCCCTAGGACCCACATGGTAGAACAAGAGAATCAACCACCAAAGCTGTCCTATGAACACATACATGCAAGAACACCTGCACCCTCAGCACAAATAAATGTGATTAAAAAAATCATTTGGCTTACAGTTTTTTTTTTTTAAAGATTTATTTTATTTATTATATGTAAGTACACTGTAGCTGTCTTCAGACATTCCAGAAGAGGGCACCAGATCTCGTTACGGATGGTTGTGAGCCACTATGTGGATGCTGGGATTTGAACTTATCACCTTCAGAAGAGCAGTCGGGTGCCATCTCACCAGCCCCTGGCTTACAGTTTTGAAGAGGAGAAATCTGAGGTTGGTGCTAACATCTGTCAGTACCTGATATAGACCTTTCTACTGTGCTGTAGTATAACAGAGGGTGCCAAGCATGTATTAGCTCCAGTATTTTCTTATCTAGTTTATCTAGGGAGCCCGTTGACAACTTCTAGCTCTAATAAGGTGGGATTTCATGTCCACCTTACCTGTCCATACTGGAGTTTTGTCTGGTCTTAGCTTATGTATATCTTGTACATACTATCTCAACTGCTGTGAATTCTTAGGGACAACTTCCCTCTGTATCCAGAAAACAGTTATAGTTAAACCTTTGCCTCTTTAAAAACTCTCTGTCTCTCTTCCACAAGGACCCTTGAGTGGCCAACTGTCTTCAAGACAGGAATTTGGGGATTATATTTCTAACACATGAATTTCTGGGGACACATTGGAACCATAGCCAGACTATACCCAACTTTGAATTAGTTTATTTCCTGAATTTGCTCAGCTGTTCCAGAATTTGGCAGGAGAACTATAGAAAAGTTAACTTTTTAAAAAGTGTGTATGTGAGAGGAGGGGGGAGGGAGGAAGAGATGGACAGGGAAGAAACACACACCACATGCACGCAGTGTCTGAGGTCGTCAGAAGACACATCTGATCCCCTGGAACTGGAGTTACAGAGAGTTGTAAGCCACTATGTGGGAGCTTGGAACTGAATCTAGGTCCTCTGCAAGAGTAGTAAATGCTCTTAACTTCGGAGCCAATTTCTTTTTTAAAGATTTATTTATTTATTATACATAAGTACACTGTAGCTGTCTTCAGACACTCCAGAAGAGGGCGTCAGATCTCATTACGGATGGTTGTGAGCCACCATGTGCATGCTGGGAATTGAACTCGGGACCTTTGCAAGAGCAGTCAGTGCTCTTAACTGCTGAGCCATCTCACCAGCCCCTTCTGAGCCATTTTACTAGCCCCTGGAAAAGAGGACATTTATTTTTTTTTTTAATTTTTCTTTTCGAGACAGGGTTTCTCTGTATAGCCCTGGCTGTCCTGGAACTCACTTTGTAGACCAGGCTGGCCTTGAACTCAGAAATCTGCCTGCCTCTGCCTCCCAAGTGCTGGGACTAAAGGTGTGCGCCACCACTGCCTGGCTAAGAGGACATTTTAAAAGGAACACACACACACAAAAAGAGCTGTCTTAAGTTTAATTGGAAGCTTTGTATAGGTATAAAACACCTACTGGGAGCAGTTTTGTTTATAAAGAAACTTTAGGAGAAAGAATTGGAGATTGTTATTCAAAAGATTACTAGAGTAAAAACTCCCTCAGGTCTGCTGGGCACCAGTGTTTAGTGTCTTTTCAGTGCTTAGGTAATTCTTGACAATAGCTTATGAAGAATATCCTCTGATTTAAAAAAAAAGTCCAAATGCCTGTGTGGTTTCAAATATAAATTTGAAAGACAATTGATCTTTTTTATTACAATTAATCTTTGCTCATCAGGCCTTTTGATACTTTATGTGGTAGCCTGTGCTACTGTTTTCTTCTCAGCCTTCCTCTTAGTATGAGATAAAGAGTTGTAGCAGACAGGGTACTTTTCCAGATCAGGGAGCAGCTGGAAAAGAGGCTTCTAAGTAACTTTTGAGTAGCGTGATCATGCCTCCTCTCAGTTTGTCTTACACAGATCACGTTGGAAGTCATAGCCCTAGTAGTACTAATACCCCCCCTTTAAGTGCCTTGGTATGGATAACTAGCAATAATATGGTCACTGTAGGGTCAAACACTTTGTACTAGACACTGTACTAGATTAGTACAGTGATACTTTATGTGGTATTATTAAAACACCTGAGTGGATAGCTGTTCTTGACACTTTACAGATAAACATTCTGAAAGAGTATTGTGATGAGGTCACATGGTTGGTAGACTTGATGAGCAGGCAGTATCTGTCAGTCTGTCAAAGCTGCTTGATTCTGACAGTTTTCTGTACCAATGTTTCATGGTTATGGCCTTTTTTTGTTTTTTGAGACTTTTTAAGACAGGATTTCTCTGTGCAGCCCTGCCTGTCCTGGAACTCAAACTCAGAGATCCATCTACCTCTGCCTCCCAAGTGCTGGAATTTAGGGTATGCATCACTATACCTGGCCTTTCATGTTTTAAATCTAGTTAAAGAATTCTTTAGTGGTAGTAAAAAGCCTTTATGTAGAAAAAACACTGAGTTAATGAACGTCTGAGTAAAAGACCTCTGGAGATGGGGTTAAAATTATGCCACATGTAGCTCTTCAGGCTCTGGGTTCATATAGCTATTAGGAACTGTTGCTCATAGCTGAAGTCTTTCGGGGTGGGAAGGTATGGCTCAGTACTGTCCAGATTTTTATGTGCATAGATATGTAGTAATTGGGAATCTTATTAAAATGAAGTTCAATTCCATAGGTTTCAAGTGGATCTTAAGAGTTTGTAAACAGTCTCCCAGTGATACTGATGGTATAGATTTGCTGATATTACTGAGTAACAAGAGTATAGCTAATGATTATATTTCTCTGTCTGAGGTGCAAAGTATCCATATATACATATATTCTGATTTTGAAATAGAAGGAAAATAGCTACTTCTGGACAATAAGTACCTTTTAGCTAGGGTAGAGAGAAACAGTCAAGAATAGGTATTTAAATATGGATTGTTTCTAAAGGTTGACTATATTTTATTTATTTTGGTGTCTTTTTTATTTGTTTGTTTGTTTGTTTATATATGAAGGTCTATGTAGCCCTGTCTGTCCTGGAACTCACTATGTAGACCAGGCTAGCCTCAAGCTCAGATCTGTTTGTCTCTGCCTCCTTCTGGGTTTAAAGGATTACATCACCATGCCTTATATATTTTGTTTTGTTTTGAAGTTTTAAAATTTTTTCCAGCATAATATTTTTATTGATTCTTTGGGGATTTCACATACACCCTATCACATTTGCTTCCCAGTCCATCCCCTTACCCTTGTGACCCCCCCCCCCACAACAACAACAACAAAAAGTCCAATTTGTGTTATCTGTACACTCACTGGAGTGTGGTCAAATTTTCAGTGGTCTACACCTTAAGTAGAGCTGAGTTCTTCCCTCTACCACCCCTGCTGGAAGCTCTCTGTTGTGGAGAGCAACACTTTTCAGCATCCTATCACAGTTTTTAAGAGTTCTCTTTGAAGACTTCTTGTTTAGGCTTTGTACTGGCTGGTTTTATGTGTCAACTTGACACAAGATGCGGTTATCACAGAGAAAGAAACTTCAGTTGGGGAAGTGCCTCCATGAGATCCAGCTGTGGGGTATTTTCTCAATTAGTGATCAAGGGGGAAAGGCCCCTTATGGGTGGGACCATCTCTGGGTTGGCAGTCTTGGGTTCTATAAGAGAGCAGGCTAAGCAAGCCAGGGGGAAAGCAAGCCAGTAAAGAACATCCCTCCATGGCCTCTGCATCAGCTCCTGCTTCCTGACCTGTTTGAATTCCAGTCCTGACTTCCTTTGGTGATGAACAGCAATGTGGAAGAGTAAGCTGAATAAACCCTTTCCTCCCCAAGTGATGTTTGTGCAGGAATAGAAACCCTAACTAAGACAGGCTGTTACTGTTTGGAAGGTGGGTTGAAGTTACAGAAGTTGTTCATTTCCCTCTTTCTCCACTGTGTCTTTGTAGTCATCCATACTATTGTCACAATTGCTTATTTGCTCATTAAGGTTTGAGGGAGCATGGATAATGGGCTTCTACATGTTATCTGCCATCAGCACAGACCAGGAACAGGGCTCCCAGTTGCCGTAGGGCTATGGACCCAGACAGGGCCCTCCAATGCAGCTGGGATCATGGACATCAACATGGATTCAGACCACAGCACAGACCATGGACATCCCCTTGGCCTTCTGTAGTAGCATGAGCCATGGAAATCAACACAGAATCAGCTGCAGTAATACCACGGACCCAGACATGGCCCTCTATGGCAGTATGGCTCAGACACATGGCCTTAGGTGGCAGTGCAGGCCACTCAGATCATTATATCCCCCAGTGTCAGCACAGCCCACAAACAACAACAGGGCTTCAGGCAACAGTACAGGCCAAGGACCTCTGCTTGGCTTTTAGAGGTACCACCAGGCCATGAATATCAACTCAGACCTCACCTGTAGCAGGACCTAGGACCTTTGTGGCACCTCAGACTCAAACACCACCACAGTGTCAGGTGGCAGACCAGGCCACTCACATTAGTAAGGTTTCTGGAGGCAGCCTCTCCTGTGGACATTAACAAGGATTCAGGCCACAGCATGGGCCATGACGATTTATATGTCATTAAGTGATAATAAAGTTCTTGGACATCAACCTGGACCCCAGCCACATCAGGACCAGTGACCCACAAATGGCCCTCAGTGCAATCATAGGATATGGTTGCCCTTTAAGGCAGTCCAATCTAGAAAGAAGACTGTTCTCATCTCAGGCCTCACCCAGTCATTACCCAGAGCTGGGGTGATCCCATAGCCAGGCAGCTTGTTGGGGAGCTGAGTGTGCATCTGCTTAAGCTCTAGGACACACCAACCTGTTGACCCTACTAGGTAATGACATAATACACTGTCTACCTCAGCCCCTCTCACACTTGTCACCAGTTCTGTGTCTCCTCAGAGAGCACACACTGCACCGCTCCACTGCACTCCACTCTGCTCTGCTCCTCTATCACTCCTACTTCTCCACTGCCTGTGTGGGCAAGGGCCTGTTTCTCCAAGTTCTTTTTTTTTAGTTGACAATTTCACACATGTATATACATATCGATGGCAAAGCCCCCTTCTGAAATTCTCCAGAACGTGCTCCAACACAGCCATATCATACTTTCATGTCTTTGCTTTTTTTCCCTCCCTGAAAAATCACTGAGTTAGTTAGTGCTGCCAGCTGGAATAGTAACTGGTCTATTGGCTTAATCTTGTGCAATGAGGCATAATTGGAGTGAGTTCATTAGTTAGCAGTCCTGTCATGTCCAGGAGACATGTCACAGTACTCCTCCCCATCCCCTGACTTAGACTCTTTGGTGTTCCTGGGGCCTTGAGAAGGGGGTATTGAAGAAGATATCCCGTTTAGGGTTCAACATTTGGACCACTGAGTCTGCATTAACTGCTGTGCACTACAGAAGACTCTCTGGACAAGGTTAAGAGTAGCACTATAAACATAATATTAGAAAGCAGTTTGACAATGTGTTCATCTAGTAAGACAACATTAGTGGATTCCCTCCTAGAGCCCATGACCTCACTGTCCATGAGCTTTGGAACAGATGTACAGTACCAGGCATGAGTTCCCACCTATGGTGCAGGCATTAGATCCAGTCAGAAAGGGATTGGTTACCCCCATGTGGTGGTTTGAATCAAAATGGTTCCCATAGGCTTTAAATTTGTGGTCATTAGGGAGTAGTGCTACTTGAAAGGAATTAGAAGGTCGGCCTTGTTGGAGGAAGTGTGTCACTGGGGGTTCACCTTGGGCTTTCATAAGCTCAAGCCAGTCTTTCTCTTCTGTGGATCTGGATATAGAACTATTTCACAAAATAGTAGGATCCTTTAAAAATTTATCATACATTCTTAGTTTTGGTATCTCTGTAACTTCTGTATGTCTATTTTACTAGTGAGCACATCTTACTGGGCAGGTTGGTATTGCAGCGTTCAGAGTTCACTGCTGAGTAAGGCCATTGATGACGTCTCTCCCCTAGTGGCTCATATAGCAACTTTAAGAGGGGGTGAAGGCTAGCCAGCAGGAAGTTTTCAGGTCATTTCCAGATTGACTTCTATATATACTGCTGTAACCAAAGTGTATTGTATATTCAGTTAGACAGTATTTTTATCTAGTTATGGTGTGAAACCAAGAGCAGTGGCAATTCCAATGTTGCTTTGTGTCTAAGTGTTTTACTGCCATGAACAGATACCATGACCAAGGCAAGTCTTATAAAAACATTTAATTGGGACTGGCTTACAGGTTCAGAGGTTCAGTCCATTATCATCAAGGTGGGAACATGGCAGTATCCAGGCAGCATGGCACAGGCAGAGCTGAGAGTTCTACATCTTCATCCAAAGGCTGCTAGTGGAAGACTGACTTCCAGGCACCTAGAATGAGAGTATTAAGCCCACACCCACAGTGACACACCTCCAAATGGTGCCACTTCCTAGTGCAAAAATATACAAACACACTTTGGAGGCCTACCTGACCAATAAGTGGTAAGAAAGAATAGACACTAGTATGGAGATTTTCATTTAATAACTCATGTCTTTTTTTTCAATTTTTTCCCATTTTTATTAGATATTTTCTTCATTTACATTTCAGATGTTTTCCCAAAAGTCCCCTATACCCTCCCCCATCCCCCGCCCTGCTCCCCTACCCACCCACTCCCACATCTTGGCCCTGGTGTTCCCCTGTACTGGGGCATATAAAGTTTGCATGACCAAGGGGCCTCTCTTCCCAATGATGGCCAACTAGGCCATCTTCTGCTATATATGCAGCTAGAGACATGAGCTCTGGGGGTACTAGTTAGTTCATATTGTTCTTCCACCTATAGGGTTGGAGACCCCTTCAGCTCCTTGGGTACTTTCTCTAGCTCCTCCCTTGGGAACCCTGTGTTCCATCTAATAGCTGACTGTGAGCATCCACTTTTGTGTTTGCCAGGCACTGGTATAGCCTCCCACGAGACAGCTATATCAGGGCCCTTTCAGCAATATCTTGCTGGCATATGCAATAGTGTCTGTGTTTGGTGGCTGATTATGGGATGGATCCCCGGCTGCAGCAGTCACTGGTTGGTCCATCCTTTTGTTTCAGCTCCACACTTATCTCTGTAACTCTTTCAATGTGTGCTTTGTTCTTAATTCTAGGAAGGGGCAAAGTGTCCACACTTTGATCTTCATTCTTCTTGAGTTTCATATGTTCAGCAAATTGTATCTTGGGTAGTCTAGGTTTCTGGGCTAATATCCACTTATCAGTGAGTACATGTTATGTGAGTTCTTTTGTGATTGGGTTACCTCACTCAGGATGATACCCTCCAGATCCATTCATTTGCCTAGGAATTTCATAAATTCGTTGTTTTTAATAGCTGAGTAGTACTCCATTGTGTAAATGTACCAAATTTTCTGTATCCATTCCTCTGTTGAGGGACATCTGGGTTATTTCCAGCTTCTGGCTATTATGAATAAGGTTGCTATGAACATAGTGGAACATGTGTCCTTATTACCAGATGGAACATCTTCTGGATATATGCCCAGGAGAGGTATTGCAGGATCTTCCGGTAGTACTATGTCCAATTTCCAGACTGATTTCCAGAGTGGTTGTACAAGCTTGCAGTCCCACCAACAATGGAGGAGTGTTTCTCTTTCTCCACATCCACGCCAGCATCTGCTGTCTCCTGAATTTTTGATTTTAGCCATTCTTACTGGTGTGAGGTGGAATCTCAGGGTTGTTTTGATTTGCATTTCCCTGATGATTAAGAATGTTGAACATTTTTTCAGGTGCTTCTCAGCCATTCGGTATTCCTCAGTTGAGAATTCTTTGTTTAGCTCTGTGCCCCACTTTTTAATGGGGATATTTGATTTTCTGGTGTCCACCTTCTTGAGTTCTTTATATATATTGGATATCAGTCCCCTATCTGATTTAGGATTGGTAAAGATCCTTTCCCAATCTGTTGGTGTCCTTTTTGTCTTATTGACAGTATCTTTTGCCTTACAGAAGTTTTGCAGCTTTATGAGGTCCCATTTGTCAATTCTTGATCTTACAGCACAAGCCTTTGCTGTTCTATTCAGGAATTTTTCCCCAGTGCCCATATCTTCGAGGCTTTTCCCCACTTTCTCCTCTATAAGTTTCAGTGTCTCTGGTTTTATGTGGAGTTCCTTAAACTACTTAGACTTGACCTTCGTACAAGGAGATAAGAATGAATCAATTCCCAGTCTTCTACATGATAACTGCCAGTTGTGCCAGCACCATTTGTTGAAAATGCTGTCTTTTTTCCACTGGATAGTTTTAGCTCCCTTGTCAAAGATCAGGTGACCATAGGTGTGTGGATTCATTTTTGGGTCTTCGATCCTATTCCATTGATCTACCTGTCTGTTGCTGTACCAGTACCATGCAGTTTTTAATTATAATTGCTCTGTAGTACAGCTTGAGGTCAGGCATGGTGATTCCACCAGAGGTTCTTTTATTGTTGAGAAGAGTTTTTGCTAGCCTAGGTTTTTTTGTTATTCCAGATGAACTTGCAAATTGTCCTTTCTAAATCATTGAAGAATTGAGTTGGAATTTTGATGGGGATTGCATTGAATCTGTAGATTGCTTTAGGCAAGATAGCCATTTTTACTATATTGATCCTGCAAAGCCATGAGCATGGGAGTTCTTTCCATCTTCTGAGATCTTCAATTTCTTTCTTCAGAGACTTGAAGTTCTTATCATACAGATCTTTCACTTCCTTCGTTAGAGTCACACGAAGATATTTTATATTGTTAGTGACTATTGTGAAGGGTGTTGTTTCTCTAATCTCTTTCTCAGCCCATTTATCATTTGTATAGAGAAAGGCCTTCAATTTGTTTGAGTTAATTCTGTATCCTGCTACTGCACTGAAGTTGTTTATCAGGTTTAGAAGTTCTCTGGTGGAGTTTTTGGGGTCACTTATATATACTATCATATCTGCAAATAGCGATAATTTGACTTCTTCCTTTCCAATTTGTATCCCCTTGACCTCCTTTTGTTGTTGAATTGCTCTGGCTAGGACTTCAAGTACTATATTGAATAAGTAGGGAGAAAGTGGGCAGCCTTGTCTAGTCCCTGATTTTAGAGGGATTGCTTCCAACTTCTCTCCATTTAGTTTGATGTTGGCTACTGGTTTGCTGTAGATTGCTTTTATTATGTTTAGGTATGGACCTTGAATTCCTGATCTTTCCAAGACTTTTATCATGAATGGGTGTTGGATTTTGTCAAATGTTTTCTCAGCATCTAACGAGATGATCATGTGGTTTTTATCTTTGAGTTTGTTTATATGGTGTATTACGTTGATAGATTTCCGTATATTAAACCATTCCTGCATTCCTGGAATGAAGCCTACTTGGTCATGATGAATGATCGTTTTGATATGTTCTTGGATTCAGTTAGCAAGAATTTTATTGAGTATTTTTGCATCCATATTCATAAGGGAAATTGGTCTGAAGTTCTCTATCTTTGTTGTGTCTTTATGTGGTTTAGGTATCAGAGTAATTGTGGCTTCATAGAATGAATTGGGTAGTGTACCTTCAGTTTCTATTTTGTTGAATAGTTTGAGAAGAATTGGAATTAGGTCTTCTTTGAAGGTCTGATAGAACTCTGCACTAAACCATCTGGTCCTGGGCATTTTTGGTTGGGAGACTATTAATGACTGCTTCTATTTCTTTAGGAGATATAGGACTGTTTAGGTCATTAATCTGATCCTGATTTAACTTTGGTACTTGGTATCTGTCTAGAAAGTTGTCCATTTCATCCAGATTTTCCAATTTTTTTGAATATAGCCTTTTGTAGAAGGATCTAATGGTGTTTTGAATTTCCTCAGGATCTGTTGTTATGTCTCCCTTTTCATTTTTTGATTTTGTTAATTAGGATGCTATCCCTGTGCCCTCTAGTGAGTCTGGCTAAGGGTTTATCTATGTTGTTGACTTTCTCAAAGAACCAGCTCCTGGTTTGATTGATTCTTTGGATAGTTCTTTTTGTTTCCACATGGTTGATTTCACCCCTGAGTTTGATTATTTCCTGCTGTCAACTCCTCTTGGGTGAATTTGCTTCCATTTGTTTTAGAGCTTGCAGATGTGCTGCCAAGCTACTAGTGTATGCTCACTCCATTTTTTTTTTTTTGTAGGAACTCAGAGCTATGAGTTTACCTCTTAGGAATGCTTTCATTGTGTCCCATAAGTTTGGGTATGTTGTGGCTTCATTTTCATTAAACTCTAGAAAGTCTTTAATTTCTTTCTTTATTTCTTCCTTGACCAAGGTATCATTGAGTAGAATGTTGTTCAGTTTCCATGTGAATGTTGGTGTTCTGCTATTTATGTTGTTATTGAAGAACAGCTTTAGTCCATGGTGATCTGATAGGATGCAAGGGACAATTTCAATATTTTTGTATCTCTTGAGGCCTGTTTTATGGCCAATTATATGGTCAATTTTGGAGAAGGTGCCATGAGGTGCTGAGAAAAAGCACCTTTTGTTTTAGGATGTTTTGTTTTATATCCTTTTGTTTTAGGATGAAATGTTCTGTATATATCTGTTAAATCCATTTGTTTCATAGCCTCTGTTAGTTTGACTGTGTCTCTGTTTAGTTTCTGTTTCCAGGATCTGTCCATTAATGAGTGTGGGGTGTTGAAGTCTCCCACTATTATTGTGTGAGATGCAATGTGTGTTTTGAGCTTTACTAAAGTTTCTTTAATGAATGTGGCTGCCCTTGCATTTGGAGCATAGATATTCAGAATTGAGAGTTCCTCTTGGAAGATTTTACCTTTGAGTATGAAGTGCCTCTCTTTGTCTTTTTTGATAATTTTGGGTTGAAAGTCAATTTTATCCGATATTAGAGTGGCTACTTCAGCTTGTTTCTTCCGACCGTTTGCTTGGAAAATTGTTTTCCAGCCTTTTACTCTGAGGTAGTGTCTGTCTTTTTTCCTGAGGTGTATTTCCTGTACGCAGCAAAACGTTGGGTCCTGTTTGTGTAGCCATTCTGATAGTCTATGTCTTTTTATTGGAGAATTGAGTCCATTGATATTAAGAGATATTAAGGAACAGTAATTGTTGCTTCCTGTCATTTTTGTTTTTAGAGTTGGGATTCTGTTCTTGTTGCTGTCTTCTTTTAGGTTTGTTGAAGGATTACTTTCTTGCTTTTTCTAGGGCTTTTTCTCTCCTTATATTGGTGTTTTTCTGTTATTATCCTTTGAAGGGCTGGATTCGTGGAAAGATATTGTGTGAATTTGAATTTGTCGTGGAATACTTTGGTTTCTCCATCTATGGTAATTGAGAGTTTTGCTGGGTATAGTAGCCTGGGCTGGCATTTGTGTTCTCTTAGTGTCTGTATAATATCTGTCCAGGATCTTCTGGCTTTCATAGTCTCTGGTGAGAAGTCTGGTGTAATTCTAATAGGCCTGCCTTTATATGTTACTTGACCTTTTTCCCTTACTGTTTTTAATATTCTGTCTTTATTTAGTGCATTTGTTGTTCTGATTATTATGTGTCAGGAGGAATTTCTTTTCTGGTCCAGCCTATTTGGAGTTCTGTAGGCTTCTTGTATGTTTATGGGCATCTCTTTCTTTAGGTATGGAAAGTTTTCTTCTATGATTTTTGTTGAAGATATTTGTTGGCCCTTTAGTTTGAGAATCTTCATTCTCATCTACTCCTATTATCCGTAAGTTTGGTCTTCTCATTGTGTCCTGAATTTCCTGGATATTTTGAGTTAGGATCTTTTTGCATTTAGCATTTTCTTTGATTGTCGTGTCTATGCTCCCTGTGGAATCTTATGCACCTGAGATTCTCTCTTCTATCTCTTGTATTCTGTTGCTGATGCTCGTATCTATGGTTCCTGATTTTTCTCCTATGGTTTCTATCTCCAGGGTTATCTCCTTTTAGGTTTTCTTTATTGTTTCTACTTCCATTTTTAGGTCCTGGATGGTTTTGTTCAATTCCATCACCTGTTTGGTATTGTTTTCCTGTAACTCTCTAAGTTTTTCCTCTTAAATGCTTCTAGTTGTTTATCTGTGTTTTCCTGTATTTCCTTCTTAAAGTCCTCCATTATCATCATGAGGAGTGACTTTAGATCCATGTCTTGCTTTTCCGGTGTGATGGTGTATATAGGATTTGCCATGATGGGAGAGTTTGGTTCTGGTGATGCCAAGTACCCTTGGTTTCTGTTGCTTCTGTTCTTATGCTTGCCTCCTGCCATCTCTGCACGAGGAGACCTGGTGCTGGTGCAGACCAGAAGGGACCCGCTTGCCCTGGTCTGGCCCTTTGTCTATCTCCCAGCTGCTGTCTCAAGTCCCACGCGATTGGATTGGAACAGATGTTGTGCTCCACTCACCAGTGGTCCCAAGATCCTTTGGAGAGTCCTCTAGGGACCTTGGGAGAGTGCACAGATCCTGTGCCCGAGACCCAGCACTGGCGCGGACCAGAAGGGACCCCAACTCATGTTTCTAGGAGAAGTATAGTCTACCCTTGTGTTCCAACTCCTTTTTAAGATTACATTTTTAATTTAGCTTGCGAAGTAATGAGTTTCAAAGGCTGGAGAAGAGAGCTCATGTGTTGAGAGTACTGACTGCTCCTCCAAAATGACTTGTATTCAAGCCCTAGCGCCCACATATCAAATTATAACAAACTGTAACTCTTAATTCCTAAGCCACTGATGCCCATTTCTGGCCTCTTGTGGCACCAGGAATACACACATGCATATAAAAACCTATACATGTAAGATAAAAATAAATCTTTTCTAAACAAGGTTTTTCTCTATAGACCAGGCTGGCCTTGAACTCACAGAGATCCACCTGCCTCTGCCTCTCAATTGCTGGCACTAAAGGAATGTGCCACCACTGCCTGACATAAAAATAAATCTTCAAGAATTGTGGTGGCTTACAAATGACTTCCATAGGCTCATAAATTTGAATGCTTATTCACCAGGGAGAAGACTGGTTTTGAAAGGATTAGAAAGATTAGGAAGTTGGAGTGTGTGATGTTTCAAATGTTCAGGACAGGCTCAGTGCCTCTCTTCCTATGGATCAGGATTATTACATGCTGGGCTCTGCTACTTCTCCAGCACACACTTGCCTGCCACCATGCTTTCTGCCATGATGATCAGGGACTAAGCCTGTAAGCAGGTCCCAATTAAATGCTTTCTTTTATAAGAGTTGTCTTGGTTAATGTGACTCTTTACAGCAATAGAACAGTGACTAAGATAAGAATTGTCTTACAGAGTAGTAGATGTCTATGAGATTTAGCATACATCCTTACCTTTAGTTACTCCTCTCCATGCCCTCCACTCCCCTGTTCCACTCATAGCCTCACTTAAACTTTTTCAGAATTTTGCCTCCTACTTCCATATCATATATGTTCTGCTCTCATCCCATCCCTTTACCTTACAGTCCCTTTCCCTTCCCTCTTAAAAGCCCTTAAATCCCTAAAATTCTCTACGGTCACTTTAAATTAAATACATAAATGAAAAAAATTGAAGCATGTAGCATTTGTCTTTCTGGGCTTAAGTTGCTTCAGTTAGTGTCTCTTTTTAGCTGTATGTATTTCAGCTGAAAATTTCATTTCATCTCTATTCCTGTAAAATTCAGCATTTATGTACCACATTTTTCACTATCCATTCATAACTACTGTGGACAGAGGCACAGTGAACATAGATGTGCAGGATTTTCTATAGGAGGATAGAGAATCCTTTGGGTTTATGTCTAAAAATGTGAGGTAGATCATGGGAGTTCGGTTGTTAGCTTTTTGAGATACTTGCACACTGACTTTTCAAATTTATTTTGTTTATTTACATTTCAAATTTTATCCCCCTTCCTGGTTTTCCCCTCCACAAACCTTCTATCCCATATCCCCTCCCCTCTGCTTCTAAAGGGTGCTCCCCCACCCACCTGCCCAACTGTCCTAGCATTCCCCTACACTGGGGCTTTGAGCCTTCACAGGACCAACAGCCTTCACTCCCATTGATGCCAGCTAAGGCCCTCCTCTGCTACATATGCAGCTGGAGCCGTGGGTCTCTCTGTGTGTACTCTTTGGTGGCTGCACCCATTTGCATGCCCACCAACCGTGGGTTAGTGCTCCCCGCCCCATGCTTGTTGGCATTTGTTCTTTGATTCCTTGATGATAGTAACTCTGGCTGGAATTTGATAGAATTTCAAAGTAGTTTTACTTTGTGTTTTTCTGGTGGGTAATAACGTTGAACACTTTAAAAATTACTTACTAGATAGTGGGCATGGTGACACACACCTTTAATCATAGTACTTGAGAGGCAGAGACAGGGCAGTTTTTGTAAATTTGAGTCTTGTTAGCAGGTGAGTCCTAGGCCAGGCAGGGCTACACAGTGACACCTTGTCTCAAAAACCAAACAAAAATAATTTAAAACACAAAAAATGTGATGTTTTTTGTTTGTTTGTTTGTTTGGTTTTTGGAGATAGGGTTTCTCTGTATAGCCCTGGCTGTCCTGGAACTGACTCTGTAGACCAGGATGGCCTCAAACTCAGAAAACCACCTGCCTCTGCCTCCCAAGTGCTGAGATTAAAGGTGTGTGCCACTACGCCCAGCTTACCAAAAATGTGTTTATCAGCTATTTGTATTTCTTTGAGATCTCTGTTCAGTTCTATGTCCCATTTTTCTTTTTTTTATTTGGTTGTTTTCTTGATATTTAGTTTCTTGAGTCCTTTGTATATTCTAAGTACATAAGTTTCCTCTGATGAACAAAAGCCGTTGAGTTTCATGAAGTCTAATTGTTGATTATTGACCTTTTGGAGCAATCACAGTCCTATCCTGAAAGCCCTTAAAGTGCACTCCATACTTTTTCCTCTTGTAGCTTTTGATCTTAAGTTGAGGTCTTTCATCCATTTGGAGCAGATTTTGTACAGGATAAGAGGTTGGGATTTAAATTTGTTCTTCTCTGTGTATATATTCAGGTTTTCAGCACCATTTGTTGATGCTGTCTTTTCCCCAATGTGTATTTTTAACATCTTCATCAAAAATCGAGTTCCTATAGTTGTGTGGCCTAGTATCTGGGTCTTGTTATTTTTGTGGATGATAGTCTAATTACTGTGGTGTGGTAGCACAGTGACATCAGGTGTTCTGAAGCCCTCAGCACTATTATTTTTGCTCAGGGTTGCTTTGCCTCTCCAGGATCTCGTGTGTTGTGTTTAATGAATTTAAATGTATTGTAATGAATGTAAAGATTGTTGTATTTCTGTGAAGAGTGTCGCTGACATTTGGATTGAAATTGCAGTCAATCTGTAGATTTCTTTTAGTAATATAGCCATTTTCACAATATCAATTTTTCCACCAGTTCATGAATGTGGTATAGGTTTCTCTCTTCTGATTCTTCCTCAATTTCTTTCTTCAGTGTTTTAGAGTGTGTGTGTGTGTATAAAAAGTGTTATTTATAATATGCTATTATGTTATAAAATTATATAATATAAATTATATATTATTATATAATATATAATTATATAACTAATAGCATAATAAAACATAACATATAATTTATACTTACATATAATTTATTGTACATTAAAGTATATAGCATATAATATTATATAATGTATATTTTAAAATAATTTTATTTTATTTTATGTCCTTTGTTGTACAAGTGTCAGACAATTGTGAGCTCCCATGTGAGTGCTGGAAATTGAACCTGGGTCCTCTGGAAGGGCAGCCAGAGGTGCTCTTAACCATTTAGCCATCTCTTCAGCCCCAAGTTATTTCTTAACTTATGAATTATATTATTGTGAATTGTATTATTTCCCTTTTCATTTTGTCATTGGTACCTTGGAAGGCTAATGGTTCTGGGTTAATTTTGTATCCTGCCACTTTGCTGCATGCACTTGTCAGCTCTAAGGGTTTTCTGGTGGAGTCTTTAGGATCTCATATGGAACCTTAACATCTACAAATAGTGTTGTTTTGACTTCTTGTTTTTCTATTTGTGTGCCCTTTATTTCTATGTTGTACTGCTCTAGCTAGCACTATATTAAATGAGAATTAAGAAGGTGAACATTCTTTTCTTGTTCCTGATTTCAGTAGACATGCTTGAGCCTCCCCCTCCATTTAACATAATATTGTCTATAAGTTTGTCATATCTTGTCTTAATTATGCTGAACTATGTTCTTTCTACTCTGAGTTTCTTGGGGACTGCTACCATGAAGGGATGTTGGATATTGTCAGATATCTTTTCTTTATCCATTGAGATATGAGGTGAACTCTGTCCTTGAGTCTATTTATGCAATTTATAACATTCAGTGATTTACCCATATTTGACCATCTCTGTATCTCCAGAATAAATCTAACCTAATGCTTTCTTGAGGTCAATTTGTTCCTTGTGTGTGTGCATGTGTGCGTGCATGTGTGCTTGTTCATGCCTGTGCATATCAAGGCACATGTGTGGAGATCAGAGGACAACTCCATGAGTCAGTTCCCTCCTCCTACCTTCTGGGTCTTGGAAATTGAACTCGGGTCTCAAGGTTTGGTGGCAAGTACCATTGAGCCATTCTGCTGACCTAGATGTGGATGGCTTAAAAGGAAAAAACAATTATATTTAAGACATGAGTTAATTTAACAGTATAGCCTTATCTTGGAGGAAAAGTGGACATGGGGGAGCAAAAGAGCAGAGTTTGGGGCAGGGACAGCTCTAATATGGGTGCATTCTTCCTCAGCCTGTACAGTGATAAGAATACAGCTTTGACACACAGACAGAGAGCAAGCAGGGTATCTCCAGCCAGACAGGAATAATGTAGGTGGATGATACAGCAGCTCAGCTTTTTTTTTTTTAATCCTCCAAAGGAAGGAGTCCCCCCCGCCCCCAGACTGATGCCCCCCCTACCCCCAGTCTTGGCTTGGGTGTGTTCAGAATGTGCTACAGAAAGCTGTGACCAGACGTTCCTCAGGCTAACAGCACAAACCCCACTGTCTTAACTGACTCAGACTCTGTACGATCAGTCCCAGGTGGGCATGATTCCAATTACCTGCTTGCTTTTCCTTGCAACAAGGGTGTAAACAGGCAAATGAAATACTGCCAGCCAGCCTCGTAGAGGCATAAGCAAGTTTGGCCCTTATTGAAGACATTGGGAAAGATTTCTATGGAAGGAGATACTAGTAAAAAGGAAACAACAGAAGCTCAAAAAGTTGAATTTTGTCATTGTAGCTGGTGGGAGTGGGGTCACTGAAATAGGTTCTTCCTGGGCAGTATCTCTGAAGGAAGCATAGGAGTTAAGGTGTCAGTGGTAGTCATAGCTTGCCAACCATCACTCTGAGGGATCCTGGAAAGACAAATGCAAGGGAAACCGTACTGACAGCCAGATGATGTGAGAGATTATGTTTCTCTTAGTGTGGCTTGTCAGATACTACTTTGGAAGTAGTTGTACCATCTATGGCTTTAGTTGCAAGATGGAAAAGAAGAGCTGGGCTTTGTGTCCACCTGTGGCTAGTATATATTCTGTTGGTGTATAAGGGAGCCTGGATAAAATGGATCTTATCTATATCTCCTTCTGATAAGGAGATAGGCCAGGCCCTGTGAGATGTACCTAGAACAGCCTCATAAATTTACCTCCTACACATACACATGCACATAAGGCTGTTCCCTCTCTTCTATGATAAGCAGCTCCAGACAATCCCAGAGCTCCAGGTGTTGTTCCCAAGGGTCCAAATATACAGTGTTTTTCTGATAGTTATCCCATTCCTCAGTGGTAAACAATGCTGTGTCAAGGTACTTCTCAGAGGCACTTGGAGCACACAGATACTATTTCTTTACTTATTTATTTTTCTTAGCAAGATTGTGAAGCTTCTCATTGGGCTACAAAGCCAGGGCTTGAGCCAGCAGCTGGAGAAAGTCCAGGACTAGTGCGTTTAGGGGTTTGAGGTGGAGCGCAGAAGAGAGAGGGAGCCGCAGGAGCGCAGATCAGTACAGGCAAGCAGTCCACATTGCTTTTGCTTTGCTTTTGGCTTTGCTGTCGGCACTGGCCACCATTGCCGAGAGAGACTGGAGGGACGGCGCTTTCTCACAACCCTGACTTAACCATTCTGCATCAGACTATTCCAAGTAGCTCTAGTGCTATCTTTTCTTTGGAGGCAAGTCTCCTCCCAGTCGTCCCCTCCTGCTCCTCCCTCCCCCCCCCCCTTCTGTGAGAGATGATGGGGTTCTCTATTGCTAGGCTCAGCCAGCTGATGTCACTGGCAGCGGGAAGCATCAGCAGCCTGATCACATGCTACCTAGTCTGTAATGCAGACGGGATAGGGGTGTGTGTGGGGAGGGGGCTATATGGCAACTATTCTTGCTTGATTGCTGCCAAAAGTACAGAGGCAGCAGCTGCAGCATCTAGCCAGCTTGGATGTCCTGCCTCTGAACCTGAGGAAACTAATATTAGTGGTATTTATTGTTGATAGTATTGAGAAAAACAACCCTTAACTCTTGGGGTTTGTTTTGCTGTTCTCCTTTCCAAAGCAGACTTCCAGGACTCTGAAGAAACAGTTGCAAGCAGGATGCTTTTCCCCACCTCTGCGCAAGAATCTCCCCGTGGCCTCCCAGATGCAAATGGCTTGTGCCTTGGCCTGCAATCACTCAGTCTGTCTGGCTGGGACCGACCCTGGAGCACCCAGGACTCAGACTCCTCAGCCCAGAGCAGCACACAGTCAGGTGAGTGCAAGAGAATACGTGGCTGCCTAGGGGAGGGGGCCGAGTGGGGTGGTGAGCTAAGATACCAAAGCAACAGTTGTTCTGTTCCCCTTTGCATTACTCCCTCTATAGACACACAACACAGAGCTGTTTTGCAAGCAATGGTAGCTGTGAGTGTTGCATGACAGATAGAGACTGCTGGTATAGGCAGATACAGATTTTCTATTTGCCCTGACAAATTCCCTGGAGTTTTAGGTCTACACCTGAGGTAACCCTGATGAGGGTCCCCAAGGTTTCAGAATTATGCAGCTATGACCATCTAAGTCCCTGGTGCCCAGGCCATCCTGGAGATGATGAAGCAAAACACTTTTGGGTGGGGGAGGGGACTAAGGGATTGATTACCGAGTGACCAGATTCTGTTCAGTGTTTAAACTAAAGAGCTGTTTGTGAGAGTTGGGTAGCTCTGAGTCATAGCAAGAGGAGATTGACTGAGCAATTTATCTGAATATTGGGACTGCCTTAACATTAGGTTAAGAGCATCAATCCTGGAAAAGGACTGGCTGGGGAGGAGGATAGCTAGGGTAACTCTCAGATACAGAGAGAGGCTGTCTGTTTGTTGAAGGTAACTAATGGATGAGAGGCCACTCCCCTTTAGCATCTCTTGTCTTCTTGATATTGGACTAATGGGAACAAATTACAGGGAGTTATTGACAAATCTTTGAACTGCTTCTGCTCAGACCTTCCCATTACCTGTTTATTCCCTTCTTGTGGTATTTGGGGGAAGATTAGTCAGGTAAAAATCATAAAAATTCCAGGAAGAATTGTGAATTTAAATGCTATAGTCTTAGTAAAAAAATCAGTATATTTTACTTTATATCACAATACAAAAGTATTAGCAGATTCTATGGGAATATGGAGAACTGGTGTGTGTGTAGTCATTTGCCTTTGATGGTGGCAGTGGAGTACACTGTCCTTTCAGATACCTTCCCAGTCTAGGACCAGGAGTCATGGCAGCAAGGTACTGCTGAGTTGGTTTCTCTGGTCTCCACCCTATGTGATGCAGGTGTTTTTTAAGAATGCTTTGCAGAGTCTGGTACTCTTAATGTCCATTAGACATTTTAATACCCCTTTGTTTTAGTAAAGCGCTTTTGGGGAAGAGGAAGGTTGATTTTTTTTTTTTTCCCCAATTGGTTTGTAGGTAGGATCCCTTGAAGGTAAAGTTATCTTGAATGCTATCTCCAGCTTTTTTGGGGGGGAAGGGGGAGGCTTGGGGAGGTTGATAAGTACTCTGTTCTCTAGGCCAGGAAATGTGTCACTATTCAATGTCATTTGCTTTGGAGGCCACAGTACTTCCTTTTATGTATTCTTTGAAACAAGCCTTGTCCTTTTTTTTTTTTTACTCCTACAGGATCTGAGCAAAAGAAGAGCTCACACAGGAGATGAGCACCTGTGTGTGGTCATCAGTTCTGATTTGTGCTGGCATCAATTGGGGTGTGGCCCTTCTTTCCTCCTGTTTGTCTTAGCTACAGAGTTAGCTTCTGAACTGTAACTAGGCCCATGGAAATTTAGATGTGTCCACCTTGAAGCTTAGAAAGCCTGTTCTAAGAGCTGTACAGTAAGGTGATTGTCTGCTCNTTTTTTTTTTTTTGGTTTTTCGAGACAGGGTTTCTCTGTGTAGCCCTGGCTGTCCTGGAACTCACTTTGTAGTGCAGGCAGGCCTCGAACTCAGAAATCTGCCTGCCTCTGCCTCCCTAGTGCTGGGATTAAAGGCATGTGCCGCTACGCCCGGCTTACCTTGTAATTCTTATAGCTTCTTTTAGTTCTCAAAAATGTTAGGTGTACTCACGGTGAAGCCTCACTCTCACTGTTCTGGCTGGTTCTCCTGTGGTGGACCAGCCTCCTCTTCTTCATGGCAATGGGGGGTGGGGAGGTAAGATGTCTCTTCCTCGTAGTTATTTTAGGTCAGGCATCTTCATGTAGGACAAAAGAGCCTGTGTTCTTCTCTACAGTGGAGTCTGTGGTCAAACTGAAGAGCCGTCATACTATTCTGGCTCCACAGGACCTTACAAAGTTGTTTAGCTGCCAATTTGTTCTACAAAAGAGATGTCTATCCCAAACTTAGAAAGAGTGCTTATTAGACAATACAAAGAAATGGCAGCAAATGACTTCTTAAAAACAAATAGTTTAATTTCATCCAGAAAAAAATACAAGTTTAAAATGAAACTAACATTTCGACATGTCATTGAATATCATCTTTATAGTATTATGCTTATTCAAAATGTGAGGAGATAGAACCTTTATATTTCTAGACTCAGATATCCCATGTTAGTTGTAAAATATCAGCTGCTAGGTATCCAGGTTTGCTTTGCAGGGCATATTTTATAGAAACGATATAAAATGAGGCAGGCTTTTAGAAATTCAATTATAAAATTTTAGGGAAAACAATGGTTAAATCCAATTTTTCTCTGAGAAGGCACCTGTAGAACTCCTGACAGCAGCTGCTCAGAGCCTGTCTGCAGACGTGGCTTCTCTGTCACACACTAGAGTGAGATCCACTACATAAAGCCTTTCCCACTAGTATCAAAGAGGAAGGTTTAACATATTCCATAGTGTGGAAAAAATGCATCATTTTAAAATTCTAAATTTGCATTTATGAAAATAAGTCTGTAACCAAATCACGCACACACAAGTCATGAATTTGGTCAAGGCATCTGAAATTGGCTCTGGCTTTGAAGTATTTTTAAATTCATAGAAAACATCAAATGTCTAATAAAATAAATAAAACATGTAATAATTGGGATAATCAACCTTAAATGTCTGTCTCATTTTCTAGTGAACTTAAGAGAGAAGTCCCCTGCAGCAGTGTTCTGCAACCAGCAACCACGCCTTCTCAGATGCTGCTCTGCAGGCTCAGAGGACTGGGACACATGGTCACTGCTAGGAGAGCCATGGTCACCTCTGCAGGGCTCCCAGGGCTGTGATAACACAGAGTCCATACAAGCCACAGCTCTTGGGGGCCTCACTAAAGAGCCTTGCAGCAAGCTATGGCATCAGATGGTGGCCACAGAAGGTGGGCATCCCCTGGGCTTTCAAAGGCTCTGGTCTACTCCCCTGTCGAGACCGATTGTCACTTTCCCGATTCTTTGACGTCTCTGGTCCGTCCTGTCGGTGTCCGGTCCACACATGGAGTGTGATGAGACCTCCCCCCGCCTCCGAAGCTTCGAAGGAGAGTAGGTCAGGAAAGGTCATGGACTTCAACAGTAGATCCACGACGTATTCCAATCCGTCCAGTTGCTTCCGTGGCGAGACAAACAGGGATGCAGTGTCTTCACAGCCTTTCTTTATGAAAGGTTCAAGCTTCCTCATTTTCTTTCTGGGAATGGAACTTGGACTATCTACCACAGAGCTCTGCCCTGGCCCAGCATTTTATGAGGGACAGAAGGGAGTTGGCAGTGATGCCAAAGTCTGGGAGGACTGTGGAGTTCAGGGAAACCTCTTCTCAGCCCACCCCCACCCCCCAGTTGGCAGGCATCGGCTCTGCAACTCCTCCTCTGGAGGAGCACAGCCCTCAAGGCACAGGAGCTGGGGACATCCTTAGGACCCTCTTCTGGGTACCAACTCTTGGGATGGCTACTTTCTCTCCATTCTATCCTGAAAGTCTAAACCCCACATGCTACTTCCTAACTAGGGGTGACTCTTAAGGAAGACGTGCTAAGGCTCCTTACCATCCCAGGCATCAAACATGTCTGTGATGAAGTAATCGATGAAGGAGATCTGAAACTTGGGAATGCTGCAGGTGTTTCTGTCAAACACGGGCATCACCACAGGCAAGTCCAGCTGTTTCTCTTCATCAGTCTGTGAAGCAGAGCACCCGTGGTCTCAGACGTGAGTCCTGGCCTGCCGTGGAGCAGCCCCACCCGAGTACCTGAGACAACCCCACAGGCTGGCTTGAGAGCCCTGTGTAGCACCAGCCAGGCAAACCAGATCTGCCAGACAGCAAGCTGGTCCCAGAGTGAGAACCCTTGAGGACACCCCAAACATTTTCACAGCTGGAAGCTTCCTTGCTAATGTACCTCAAGTCCTGTCATTTACTTCCCACCATCCTCCTAGCCACAAATGCCCAATGTGCCCACACTGGTGCCATATGGGAGCAGAAACATGGCCCTGTCCCTGGATGGGCCTAGTGGCTATTCCTCTGTTATGACTATGCTGTCTTGTTGGACACACTATAAACAGACCTATTAACTAGTAAGGACACTGCACTGGTCCTAAAACCTCCCAGTGGAGAGAAGGCAGGAGAAATGCCTCACCTGTAAAGTCTAACAAAAGTTTGTAAAATCAACAATCTTTCTCAAACTCTTCAAAATTATAAAAACAAAATAAAATTGCAGAAAGAACATTTCTCATTCATCTTAGAAAGCCAATGTCCCCTAATAACAGACAGACCCTGAAAACAAACCCTACAGATCAATATCCACGTGGAGATTGATAAAGAAAATTCCAGCCAAGATACTGGTACAAATTGAGCACGTGGGAGGAGTTGGGCATGACTGGGTTTCCTGAGAACGGGCTTGCTTCACTACAGGAAATGTACTGCGGTACAGAATGCAGAGGTGGGAGGTGGTGGGGCTAAGGCCTCAGTGCTCAGGGAGACTCCGAGTTCACGGCTTGGTTACTTAGTGAGTTTCAGGACAGCCTGAGCTACCAAGTAAGGCAGGTCTTAGGATTCACAGCTCGGATGGCTAAGCAATTGCTTAGCACACAAGGCCCTGGATTCAATCCCCAGAACCGGATAAATGGAGCATGGTGGTCAGGAGGTCAATACCAGGCTGGGGTGGTGGCACATGTGTAATTTAATTACGTGGAAAGCAGGAAGCTTTAATGCCAGCCTACAATGTTCATAGTGACACCCTATCTCAAAAAGGAAAAAAACAGTTCTGTATAATCTGAAAGAGTAAATCGTATGTCACGACACAAGAGTTTGGTCACCAAAGTGGCAGCTGTGCTTTTCTGCAGCTTCTGATATCTGTTCCACTCCTGTCACCAACAGTTCATGTTGTTAGGTGTTCTGTGTTTTTTTTGTTTGTTTGTTTTGGTTTTTCGAGACAGGGTTTTTCTGTGTAGCCCTGGCTGTCCTGGAACTCACTCTGTAGACCAGGCTGGCCTCGAACTGTGTTTTGTTTTAATACAGGATTTAATTTCTAGCTCAGATTATAGTGGGACTCAGTTTGCAACTGACATGACCTTGAACTCCTAATCCTCCTGCCTCCAGCTCCAAAGTGCTGGGATTCCGTGTGCACAGGGCCACAGCTGGCCTTGGTAGTTTCAATTTAAACCTTTCTTCTGGTATGTGCTACAATTTCATTTTTTAAAATTTCCCTGATGATGTAAGGTACTTCTTCATGTAACTCTTTGCAACTCATACTATATTTTATGAAATGGCTACTGAAATATTTACTTATTTCTAACTGGGTGGCTTGTGTCACTACTGAGGACAGTCCTTTGTCAGAAGTTACTTGTATTTTCTCACAATCTGTCCTGCTTACTCACTTTTTAGCATAATTTTTTAAGCTCTGATGACATCTAATTGTCTTAGTTAGGGTTTCCATTGCTGTGAAGAGACACCAAGACCAAGTCAACTCTTATAAGTGGTATTTCATTGGGGCTGGCTTACAGTGTCAGAGATTGAGCCCATTATCATCACACAGGAAGCATGGCAGCAGGAAGGGAGGCATGGTGCTGGAGAAGGAGCTGAGCATTCTACATCTTGATCCACAGGCTTCCAGGCAGCTAGGAGGGGGGTCTCAAAGCCCACCCCCACAGGGACACACTTCCTCCATCAAGGCCGCATCCACTCCAACAAGACCACACCTCCTAATAGTGCCACTCCCTGGGCCAAGCCTATTTAAACCACAATGTATATTTTCTTTTTTCCATAGCTGTTGCTTTCTGAACCTAAAGGTCTGTCCATTTCAGAACCACTGAGGAAATTCTGCTGTAGTTTCTCTAGAAGTGTCATGGTTTAGCTTTTCTAGTCAGGCTAACGATCCTACTGTGAACTGACAGGTCTGTGCATAAGGCAGGGGAGCTTCGAATGGATGGATGCTCTCTTTCCAACGCCAACTGGAAAATCTTGGGAGAGCTCCTTCTAATACATACCAAGGGATATCTATTTATTCATGTGCTCTTTAAGTTTGTAGCAATGTTTTATGAGGTCTGGCCATCTTTTAGTAAAATTTTTTTTATCAGCATTTTTTTATTAGATATTTTCTTAATTTACATTTCAACTGCTATCCTGAAAATCCCCTCCCCCCTCCCTACTCCCCTGCCCACCCACTCCCACTTCTTGGCCCTGGCGTTCTCCTGTATATTGGGGCATATAAATATTGCAGTACCAAGGGGCCTCTGCTCCCAATGATGGCCGACTAGGCCATCTTCTGCTACATATGGAGCTAGAGACACGAGTTCTGGGGGTTCTGATTAGTTCATATTGTTGTTCCTCTTCTAGGGTTGCAGACCCCTTCAGCTCCTGGGGTTCTATCTCTAGCTTCTACAATGTGGGCCCCGTGCTCCCTCTTATGGATGACTGTGAGTATCCACTTCTGTGGGAGTCAGCTATATCAGGGTCCCTTCAGTAAACACTTGCTGTCCTATGCGATAGTGTCTGAGTTTAGTGACTAATTATGGGATGGATCCCCGGTGGGTTAGTCTCTGTATGGTCCATCCTTTCATCTTAGCTCTAAACTTTGTCTCTGTAACTACTTTCATGCCATAAAACAAAGGATAAGTTTCCTCCTTACTTCATAGGTGTGCGACCAGAAGGAAGAACTAAAAGAACACAAAACGTCTAGCATAGAACCCATAAGATTCAAAGACCCGATTATAGGTAAATAGTCACTCGCGTACAGGTTACTGAAGAAAACACTAACCCAATGGAGTGATTCCTAATACAGGAGGTCTTTCATCCACATCTTTTAGTAAATTTATTCTAAGCAATTTTTGCTTTTTATTGCTACCTTAAGTTTTAAAATAATAGCACTGTTTAAGTTTTATTTCCTGGTTGTTAGTATATAGAATCCAACTTGACCTTTATATGTTGAGCTTATTGTCCTATATGCTCTTATGAATAAAATGTAATTATTAGTGGAATGTTATGTACCTTGCTAATTTTTACACACACACACCAAAATACAAAAGCAAAACCCCCAAACAAACAAAAAGCCACCAACTTATCTGAAAATTGTAAGATTTACTATTTTCTGTTTTTTATATATGTTGTCCATCCCTTGTGTAGTATTAGAGATTAGAAAGGCCTACATAGTATTGAACAGAGTAATAACATGGGGCCTCCAGCTTTGTTTCCATTATTTGGGCAATAGCATGTGGTTAGATGCACCTTAAGTCATGTTTTTAATCCCAGCATCAGGAGCCAAAGGCCAGCCTGATCTCCATAGCAAGCTCCAGACAGCCAGGGCTACACAGAGAAGTGTCTGCTAAGATGCTTGGTGAGCTGACATGCCTCTTCTATAACTGAAGCAACAATCCTAAGCTTTCCTCTATTATCCAAGGGACATGGCAGGTTATAAAAATAAGTGACTTTCCTAGTATTCAACCCACCTTGTACTTGGGAACAAAGTTACTTGGTGATGACACAGCACCCTCTAGCCGTGTCTGACTCCGCTTCCCAGCAGTTATGTCCTTGAGGAGCAGCCTGGGACGGCCGTGGTGTTGCCTGCCAGGCACTGAAAATGGCTAAGGAGTGAGCTGCCTCCTTCCTTTTTCATATAATTTGTAAGGCTGGCATTATTTCTGTCATTAACACTCAAATCACCTGTCTTCAACACATTCTACCAGTTGCTGACTGTGGATGACTTTTGGTTCTACTAATATTAAAAATTAAATGCAAACACATTCTTGTTATGGGCCCTTTTCTCATTAGGAAATGCCCTCCTGTTTCCAGCAGTATCTTGTGTCTTGATGGCTTTTTCTGAATTGGTATGGCTGTTCTACTTGTTAATAATTTGAATGTTATACCTGTATGGGTCCACCATCCATTTGTTCTTTATATTTAAAATATCTTTTGTAGTAGTGTTTTTCTGTGTAACCTTGGCTGTCCTTAAACTCTTGTAAACCAAGCTGGCCTCAAATTCATAGAAAATGCCTACCTCTGCCTCCTGAGTGCTGGGACTAAAGGTGTGCGCCACCACCTGGCTGCCTGTTTCTACCTTATTACTTATAGACAATACTCTAAGTAATAATGCAATGCTCAAATAACTATGTTTTAATACAGAGAAATTTAGAGAATTTAGAGTCTTGTACAGCCACCCAGGTATTGACCTTCCAGGGTACTTCTTTTGCATCTTGAAAAGTCATGTTTGCATCTGGGTCCCTTCCTTTCTAGCAGCTCTTACACTACAGGCTTCGGGGATGAACTCACGACTGTCCCTTGTCTGAGAATGACTTTATCTTGCTCTGATCCTTGAAGAGTCTTTCACTACAGAGTTCTAGATTGACAATTTTATTCTATCAGCATCTTAAACATGATGTTTCAGTATCTTCTGACCTTCAAAGTTTCTGACAGGAAATTAGGAAACATAATAAATGCCCCCCCCCCCCTTGAGGCATAGTCTCACTTTGTAGCCCTGGCTAGCCTAGAACTCTCTGATGTAGACAGGCAGGCTGGCTTGAACTCACAGAGATTTGCCTGCCTCTGCCTTGTAAGTGTATAGACTAAAGGCAAACCCACAGTTCAGGCAAAGGCCCACCACTGTTACACTCCTGGCTCTCACTGTCCCCCATGGCACTTTAGTGTCCACTCCCACATTTACAAACACTTCAGCAGTTTATTTTCCTGCTGTTTCAGGAAGATGTGCGGGACACTGCCTTAAGGAGAAACCTGCCTACCCAGGGTTCCAAACCCAGCAAAGATGTCCTACAAGAATGAGGACAAAAAAAATGTAACACATAATGAAAAACTATTTGGGGGGCTAGAGAGATGGCTTGGCGGTTAAGAGGACCGACTGCTCTTCTAGAGGTCCTGAGTTCAATTCCTAGAAACTACATTGTGGCTCACAACCATCTGTAATGGGATCTGATGCCCCCTTCCAGTGTGTCTGATGACAGATACAGTGTATTCATATAAATAAAATAAATTCACAAATCTTTAAAAAAAGAAAAATAATTTGATAATGACAATTTATTGCTTTGCTATCAATAAATGTACAAAATAATAAATCTTCTTCAAAAACAGAATTCCTTTTAGAGTTTTCTTTCCTAGTTTTAAGTTGGTAGCTTCATGGTGTTCCCAAGTCTGTCTGTCTGTCTGTCTGTCTCTCTCTCTCTCTCTCTCTCTCTCTCTCTCTGTGTGTGTGTGTGTGTGTGTGTGTGTGTGTGTGTGTGTGTGTGTGTAAGATGCAGCATCTTACCTGAGAAAAATACTCCTCTGAAATGCGTGCAGCCCACTCGATGCAGTGCTCTAGCGGCCGGCAGGGGTTAGACACATCAGCACACTTAATCATCATTCTCTTGATGAGAGCCCGGCTCTCTGGAGTCTTGAGCATAGCTTTTATGTCTTCCAGACTTCTGCCAGTTTCCTGAACCATGAGTGAAGTCAAGCAATCAGAACGGGCTCTCGTGCCCAGCTACCTTCCCAGGGGGCTCTGAGCACAGGAAAGCTAGCCAGGATCTAGGAAGTTGAAGACATCATCAGCAGAGCGCTGTGGATGCTCTGAGTACCGAGGGCTTCCTCTCTAAAGGAGGGAGGAAGCACGGCCCGGAGAGTTCAGCAGGACTGGGCCTGGCGAATCCGCCTTCTCTTCCTGGCCATTCCTTCCTCTTCCTTCCTCTCCCAGGTGCCCTTGCCTTTCCCTTCTTTTCTATCCCTCCCTATTGGTAAGAACTTAAGGTTGGTTTGGTTTTGTTTTGTTTAGGATCTTTACTGAAAAACAAAATGAGTTAGAAAAACAGAATGCTCTCTTCTCACGCCAACAGCGGTCTGTGGTCTACCAGTCCTCAGCCTAGTCCTCACCAGACTTTGCAACAGCTGGTTTCAGAATCATCCTCAGTGAACCCAGACAGCCTTAAGTGACAGCCCCTCACACTGCCTCAATACCTATGACATACTAAGGACACAAAGTCCTTTGTTTTTATCTGTACTTACAAAAAACATCTGTGGGATGTGGGGGAAGTATCGTGATGATTACATTTTTAAACAAGGGCAGGATTCAGCATGAGGTGATGCATCCAGTGCCGCCCAGGGGAACCAGAGTCAAATGGAAGCTGTGCTGTCCAAGTGCTCAGCTCTTCCTGTTCTACACCGACCTGCGCCTGGGGCCTAGTGTCCTATGGACAAGGAAACAGTGCAGAGGATGCTGGAACGGACACCTGCTCACTCATGGCAGGCACCTCCTGCCGGCAAGACACCAAGGTCACCTTTGCTAGGCAGTTGTGGACTCCATACTCCAAAGCCAGAAATCAGTAGGGACAATACTGTCATTTTGGTGATTCCAACAGAAGCTCCTTCCTAGTCCAACCCCTCTGCAAGGACAGCTGCTGGCACCGTGGACACCCCCACTAGAGGGTGGCTGTTAGGAACGCCCAAGGAGCCAGTCTAATGGTGTACACCTTCAGCCCCAGTAGCTGGGAGGCAGAGACAAGCAGATCTCTGTGAGTATGGGGACAGCCTGGTCTACTTATTGAAATCCAGGCCAGCCAGGGCTACATAGTTAGAGACTGTCAAAAAAAGGGAGGGAAGAGCCGGGCGTGGTGGCGCACGCCTTTAATCCCAGCACTCGGGAGGCAGAGGCAGGCGGATTTCTGAGTTCGAGGCCAGCCTGGTCTACAAAGTGAGTTCCAGGACAGCCAGGGCTACACAGAGAAACCCTGTCTCGAAAAACCCCCCCCCCCAAAAAAAAAAAAAAGGGAGGGAAGAGCAAGGAAGGGAGAGAGACAGAGAGAGACAGAGACAGAGAAACACAGAGAAAGAGAGAGAGAGAGAGAGAGAGAAGAAAAAAGAAAAAGAGCCCTCTTGAGTTCCAACTTGCCCTACAATTCCCCGAGGGAGGGAGGGGGCACTCTGACAGAAGGCACAAGCACAGGAGTGGCCAATGTGAAAGCCCTTGTTTACACGACTATTTGCAGCTTTTTTTTCCTGCCAGAGTTTTGCACATTAGTGATTTTATTTTTAAACCAATGAAAAACAAATTCAACCAGGCCTGATGCTTACAAAGAAGGGAGATTAGATGCTCTAATCCAGCACCTGAGAATCTGAGTTCTTAGCCAGCCTTAGAGTGGGGCCTGCCTCAAGATAGGTAGATGACAGACAAATGATAGATTAGA
>LR753554.1:120384-246415 GCA_902729485.2 Mus minutoides
CTTGATGCTGTTGATAAATTTGTTGACATGTTCAAAGTGCTTCGTCATTTCTGTGGCTAGGACCATGTCAATAATACTCTGGCGTAGTGTCCGGTAGTCATTCCTGTTTCAGACGACAGAGAGGCTGCTACAGGTTACTGATTCATACCAGGAGGCTCTCCCACAGACAGCCTGTTTCTCAGGGTGCATGTCTGCTGTAGCTGTCAATCTAGTATCACTGGAAGCTACACTTCCTGCATCACCAGTCAGCTAACAGGATACTATAGCTCCTTATCATAGTGATAACTCTGTAGGACAATTCACACATTTCTCAGGGTTAGATAGGTTGTAACAGGGATGAACAAAAAGACCTTTCCCTGTCTTTCTCCCTCCCTCACTAAAGACACACTGTATAGTCCAAGATGACTTCAAACTCACGACCTTCTTGTATGAGCCTTCTAAGGACTGGGGTTATAGGCATGTGCCACTGCACCTAGCAGGACTACTTTTTTTTTTTTTTTTTTTTAAAGATTTATTTTATTTATTATATGTAAGTACACTGTAGCTGTCTTCAGACACTCCAGAAGAGGGCGCCAGATCTCGTTGCGGATGGTTGTGAGCCACCATGTGGATGCTGGGATTTGAACTTATCACCTTCGGAAGAGCAGTCGGGTGCTCTTACCCGCTGAGCCATCTCACCAGCCCCAGGACTACTCTTTATACCCAACATCTCCATAGCCCTAACAATGCGCCCTGCCCTGTATGGAGGTCCTCTGAGATCTAGAGGACCATGAGGGCAGGCCTTCTGATAGCATTTCCATTATATTTTTATAATATGTTTATATTTTGATATTCTCAAGTCTTAGTTTTTGAGAAGATGAACTATATAATTTAAAATTAAAAAGTACAAGAGAGGGCTGGAGGGATGACTCAGAGGTTAAGAGCACTGACTGCTCTTCTAGAGGTCCTGAGTTCAAATCCCAGCAACCACATAGTGGCTCACAACCAACTGTAATGAAATCTGATGCCCTCTTCTGGTGTGTCTGAAGACAGATACAGTGTACTTATAATAAATAAATAAATAAATAAATAAATAAATAAATCTTTTTTTTTTTTTAAAGTACAAAAGAGTATGAAATGGACTCTCCAGCCACCCCCTTCTCTGTGGTCCAAAGTTAGTGGGATCTTGTACTGGCTAGTTCTATGTCAACTTGATACAAGCTGGAGGTAGTTTCTAAGAGGAAACTTTAACTGAGAAAACGTCCCCACCAGATTGGCCTGTGGGCAAGCATTATTGGGTATTTTCTTGATTGATGTTTTTGTTGTTGTTGTTGTTGTTGTTGGTTTTTTCGAGACAGGGTTTCTCTGTGTAGCTCTGGCTGTCCTGGAACTCACTTTGTAGACCAGGCTGGCCTCGAACTCAGAAATCCTCCTGCCTCTGCCTCCCAAGTGCTGGGATTAAAGGCGTGCCCTTGATTGATGTTTTATTTGGGGGGTGGGTGCCCAGCTTACTGCCCATGGGCAGTTGGTCCTGGTGTCTAAAGAAAGCTGAGCAAGCCCTGAGCAGGGTTCCTCCGTGGCCTCTGCTTCAGGCTCCTGCTCCAGTTCCCTCAGGGATGCACTGTTACCTGCCTGTGTTAGATGAAGTAAACCCTTTCCTTCCAAGTTGTTTTTGGTCATGATTTTAAAAATTTGCTAGGGTAATAGAAGCCCTAGCAAAGACAGGTCTTATGTATTCCATATGTAAATTGTGTATTTACAGGCAAATATGAGTAAAATTTATTAAGCCCATCTGTGAAATTCTAAGACTTGGTACAAAGGAGCTCTGTAAAATCACGGTACTCTTTCTAAAAAATTCGATAGAAAAATTTCCTTTTGAAAATTTTCCTTTGAAATCCAAATTAAAGTATTTCTCACTATGTTCTTTTCTCTCTTCAGCTGAGCTCTGCTGTGTATCAGGCACTGGGCTAAACACGAAGGGTAAACTGAGTAACAGAGGCAGTGCCGCCTGAGACTTGGCAGTGTTAGGAATGTCTCCTGAGCTGGTGAGGTGGTGACTACAATCCCAGCACCTGTGCAGCTTCCATGGGAAGTGGAGTTTAGGTCAGCCCTGCCACGTACTGACACCAGCTCAAGACAGCTACCTGGACATTAAACATTAGTTTTGGGATAGAACCCCAAAGCCTCATACATGCTGGGTGACATGTGCTCAAGAAATATCTCAGGGGAAAGGCTTCCTCGGGAGCCACCTGTAAACAGACAATGTCCCATGTGCTGTGTACAGAAGACCAGCAGCAGGGAGGCCTGTGAGTCAGCCTGGGCAAGAACTGCCTCAGAGTAGAGCTCTAAGGGCCGCGGATGGAGCTTGATAGCAAAGCGTGTGCACGCTCCACACGCTCCAGGCTTTCTGTTCATCTCCAGGACAGAGTGCAGGCTGGGTCAGCACCAGGGTGTGAGGGCGGTGTGGGCAATGGGCCTTTTCCCCGGTGAACTGTAGAGTGAATGCTCTCTGTTCTCACCTCTCCATTTGTTTAAAGATATTGCACTGGTCATTTTCAAGCGTCAGCTGGAAGGCCAGCGCCACGTGGTGGCTCTCCAGCACAGCGGTGTCATTGTAGAGCATGGCCAGCTGGTTTCCTGCGTTGCAGAGGAAGGAGTTGGTTCTCCCAGGGTGATCCACGTCGTGGACAGTGGCCGCAATGAGGGCGGCAACCTCGTCAATGCGATCTAAAGTTTCCTGAAAACAAGAACTCCATTAAAAACCAGGGTTTGCAGCACCAACACAAGCCTTTACCAGAGCTGCTCGCTGCCTTTTTACTTGGACAATTTATCTGATTCCTGAGAGAATCACATTATCTGAGCAGATCCTGTCTTCCCTCTTCTGTGGTTCTGTGCTTGGCTAACAGAACAACTCCCCGATCTTCAGCCTCACACAATACACAGGTGGTCTTTCTCGAGACCCACCACAAACAAGCCCAGAGCCGTCAAACTAAGAAATAACCAAAAAGAACACTACTTACATAACTGAGAGGTAGCTTACCTCTCTCCTTTTTGGTGCTATCTTGTCTAGCAGACAGGGTTTGACTCCTTCCTATCCTTATTAATTTAGACACAGGGTCTCTCCATGTAGCTAAAGCTAGCCTTGAACTCTTAATCCGACCTTACCTTTCTGAAGTTATGATTACAGGTATACATTGGTGGACCAGCTAGTTTTCTTCTACTCATTTTTTTTTTTTTTTTTTTTTTGGTTTTTTGAGTCAGGGTTTCTCTGTATCTTCTACTCTTATAAATGTATATAGATTTAAAAATAAAGAAACCATCAGTTTTTATATTTTTGAGTTGTAAACCAGATGTAGGAAGTACTTTTTTCATTTCCTTTTTCGAATGTGTTACTCTCTGGTAGTCTGCTGTCTTCATTCCCAAAGTCAGTGTGGGTCTTCCCTGGCGAGCCCTGTCCTCACACATAGCCTATGCTAGCCTTCAACTTCTGGAGTTCTTCTTTTCAAGTGCTGTGATTACAGGCATATATTATGCTCAGCTTGTGTGTGTGTGTGTGTGTGTGCATGTATGTGAATGCGTGTAAACACATGAGTGTTCATGCATGCGCATGTGGAGGCCAGAGGCCAACCTCAGATGTTTGTTGAGAGCATCTACCTATTCCTTCGGGACACATTTCCCTCCCTGGGACCTGGGGCTCTACGGCTAGGTGAGGCTGGGTAGCTTCAGAGCCCCAGCATCCACCTGTGTTGGCCTTAGCAATCTGGAGTACAAGCATGGACCACACCTCCAAGCCCAGCTTTTGCTTGTGGGTGCTTTACTGGCTAAGCTCTCTCTAGCCAAATCACTCAGTAGGTTTAATAAGACTTTTCATTTTATTTAAACATTTGTCCAAGCACATGACACTCAAATGTAGGATGACCAATGAGTGTGCCAAACTGGATGGGGGAAAGCCCATGAGGCCTCAACACCACAGGCAACAGGAGAGCTAGGAGTCTGCCTGAGGGAAGAGCACACCTATGAGGGGTCCAGCCCTGAAGATATACATACAAGTAACGTTATATGGACCCAACAGGCAATACTTAGGGATACATACGCACAGACAAATACACGTACGTATGCAGTAAGCTGATGGAAAAGAGGGAGCTGACGGGAACAAGGGAAGGCTTGGAGGGAGGTGAGGGAAGGGAGAAATGTTGTAATTATACCCTCCCCCCCAAATCTGGAGCCAGGAATGCTCTTACACACCTTGATCCCAGCACTTGGGGCACAGAGGCCACTGGATCTCTGAGCTTAAGGCCAACCTGGCCCATATAAGAGACTGTCTCAAACAAATTTTGTTTTAAAAAATCCATCTGTCATTTTTGTTTCACTTCTTTGGGAGCTAGAGGCAGGAGGATATGAGACTAGTTTCCAGAACACCGTGAGTTCAAGGCCAGCCTCAGCTGCACAGGCTCAAGATCCTATCTCAAAAATAGCTATTGTCTTAGGTCAGCAACAAACTACAGCAAAAAGTGTCCCTTTAACCCACACTCCGCCCCCAACACACACACCCTCCATGGCCACTCGTCTCTGCTCAGGGAAACAGCCTTCTTTCTCCATGTTTAACCCCACCTTTGGTCTTGGTATTGATCTTTACAATATAAAGGCACTGGGCTTGAGATCTGCGCCATTACTTGCCCAGCAAGCACACAGCACATAGTCGAAACTGTCCTAGCTCTCTTTCATCTGTGAGGAAACACTGACCAAAACCACTGTGGGGAGCAAGGGAGTGTTTTTACTTTACAGATACATCACTGAGAGAAGCCAAGGCTGGAACTTGGAGCAGAAACTACAGAGAAACACTGATTATTGGCTTGCTCAGCCTGCTTTTTTATACATCTCAGGACCACTTCTGTGGGAGTGGCACCACCCACAGTGGGCTGGGCCCTCCCCCTCCCATGTCAATCATTAATCAAGAAAATGTCCCCATTCATGCTAACTGGACTCTCTGATGGAGGCAATCTCTCTACTGATGTTCCTTCTTCCCACATGACCCTAATTCATGTCAAGTTGACAAAAACTAACTGGTACAAATGCCCAACTCCATATTAAAAACAACAAGAAATTGGTGGTATCACAGAAGGACCCAAAAGACTTAGATCTAAGTGGTCTGACCCTCACAGGTAGAAATGAACATCGCTGGCCCAGCCCTGTACCAGGGCATCCTCCATTTTGTTCTCCACATACAAGTCTCATGGTAATAAGATGTAGGATGCACCTGGTCCTATGTGGCTGTAGCCATTCTTGGCCCCAGACAAAATGCTTCAGACACTGAAGTAGTCTGGTGTGACATGAATGGTTTGCCTGCATGTCCTAGGCACAGGGAGGGAAGAAGAAAGGGGAGTTCATCATGGCAGTATGTCATGGCAATGTATCACAGTGTTTGAAGTCTGAGTCCCTGTGGGGAAGGAAGCTGCTCTGTGATGGGCAGACATGCTGCTCTGGAAAGAACACAATGGCAGCACTGTGTGAATGCTGCGAGGGACCAGGAGAGAGGAGTGACCTCCCTCCAGGGGCAGCAAAGTGAGAAGCTCTGTCTGAGTCAGATGGTTAGCCAGGGAGGAGGGGCTGAGGAGCCGGGCAGGAATGGTCAGGACTCACTGCACAGGTGAGGGGCCAAAAGAGGCTCAGTGTGCCCTTAGGTCCAAACTGAAACCCCTCTCCTCCACGGTGACAGTCCTGTTCTGTCTTTGGCGGTTTTCTCCCTAAGGACTCACATACTGGCAGAGACTGCAGATTAATCTATCAGCTGGCTTCCTCGCCTTCCCCGCTGCACGGGTGAGGACTTCTCAGTGGCTATTACCACACAGTGGGGGCAGCTGAGGCAGAAGCCCCATCTCTGCCTACAGTTGTTGTTAAATGAGAACAGGAACATTAGCTTACCTTTATTTTGTTTCTGGAAAGGAAATATGCCGTGGCGTGCAGCACATCCGCAGCGTGTGTGGAATTGTGGTAGGGGTTAGAAGAGTGGTAGTTGGATTCGATCATCTGAAACCATGATCTCAGTGTTACCTCAGAGCACTGTAAGAACTCACACACTCCAAAACGTGCAAACGTTTTCAGACCTAGATAAATCAAAGGCCTACAAAGAAAAATATGCACAGTATAAAATAGAGCAAAAACCAGTCACCCGAGTTCTGAAGAGACGCAGGCAAAACAAGCACATTCAAGCCCCAGTGCAGAGCACCAGGGCAGCTCATCTGCACTGCTGTGCTGCATTCCATGTGGGCTGCAGGCCACACAACCGTTTCTTTCTGCCTTAGCCTGCTTTAGGCATCTTGATTTGCTGGGGTGAAGTTCCCACCCTGCTTGCATGAGTGTAATCCTCAGAACCCTGCCTTTCCCAGACTATACAGGTTACCTGTAACCCTATCCTCACGTGTTACTTCAGATGTCCTACCTAGAGGAAACACCATCTAAGTGACATAAGCCAGATGCAGACACACTCAGGTGGCTAATCACCTCATCAATTTGGAGGTGGGTGTTATAGTATAAAGGACTTTACCCTGAGAAAGGGACCAGCGACTAGCAAGCAAGGCCTTCCTTAGACTTACTGACTTGACTTAGAAGGTTAAGAAATCAGCCCCACAGAAGCCATCTCAGATGTCATCACAGTCCTCAACCTGGCCTGCCTTCTACACTTTGGAAGCTGTGATGGCTCTGGAATGTAAACCAGGGGCTCATTGCTATGGGATGTGCCTACCCACTGCTAGGCTGTGTGCGTGGGAGTCTCAGTGTAGCAGCTCACTCAGTGGGGTGAGACTGGTGAATCATTCCACAGCCTAACAGAGCCATCCTCCCCAAACTGGACCGCACTCCTGGCTGGCACTGGCTGTGGATGCCCAGCCCTGTGTGCCAAGATCCTGTGGTTAACGGCTTTTACTCAGCAAAACCCAAACTCCCAGTCAGCAACCATAAGCCAATGAACATAACTAGGGTGGAGTCTCTGTGTGGGCCACCAATATGGCAACCAAGATTTGAGGCTAGTTTTATCAAATGTGTACCTAACCATATTGGTTCTAGGTTTGGAGCAGGAGGCTCTTTGTTACTAACTTATATAATACCATATACTAGAGAAATTAGGGACTTATGTCATAGGAAAACCTGCTATTTAAGGAAGCCATCAGAGCTGGGCAAACTCTGCCTGGGGCCTACTGACTCAACTTGAAGTCCCCCTCCTTCTTCCTCAGCCTCTGTCCCCTCCCCAGGAATGGCTCTGCACACACCTCTGCTGCTTGGGTGGGCCGTTCCCTGCACAGGCCCTAGGAAACAAGCTCCACCTACCTATTTTGGGTTGCTACTTCCAGCTCAAAAATGTCAAAGTCCCACTGCTCTTCATTTTCTATGGCCAGGGCGATCCGTGGTGGGATATCATGAAGGGAGACGGGGGTGGCCAAATTGTTTGAAAGTGGTGGGAGGTCTGCAAAGTAACAGAATTTGGAAAACGACGACGTTAACAGGTTCATGGCATTTGGTGTTTGGTGTAGACCGTGATATATCAGGAATGGCAGCTTTGTTTCTGAGGCTTCACAGCATACCCAGAGCGTACTGATGAGAGCATCCTTTAATCTGGCCCACAGTGTTATAGCAATCTAAGAGATTAAAGCAGAGAACTTACTTTTTGTTGCAAGAATGTACTCATTTCCTGAAAACCTTCGTAAGCCATCCTGGTGAAAATCAAGGAGACAAGAAAAGGCATGGTCACGTGGTCTTCCTTCCTGACTGCATAACCCAGACAGATAGCCCCAGAGGACAGTCCAGCACAGCCCAGTGCAAGGTTGTGTAGTCCAGCAGGCTGACCACTGTGGCCAACTCCAAATTTAGTCACCTCCTGGGAGCTGCTCTACTGCTGGAGCCCAGGCTCAGGCAGGATGACCAGTGAGTTGACCAATACGTCTGCCTCATTCCAGGACCAACTACTGCCCACCCTAGTGACAACCACCCTCTGCCCTCAGGTCACCCCATTTTCTTCTTCTCCAAACTCAGCTGTCTCAGGAACATTTCTCTCTCACCTTCTGAGTGGACACCTCCCTCGTACCTGAGGACGGGACTAACCACTCAGTACCCCGTGTGCTCTCAGGACACCCTCTCCCCATAAGCTCCAGGTTTATCGAGACAGGGTTTCTCTGTGTAGTCTTGGCTGTCCTGGAACTCACTCTGTAGACCAGGCTGGGCTCAAACTCAGAAATCCGCCTGCCTCTGCCTTCCAAGTGCTGGGAATAAAGGTATGCGCCACCACTGCCCAGTGGAAGTGGCATATCCTTAATGCCTTCTCCCTAAACAGTTATCCAAAGGCTAGTGGGGCGCTCTGGAGGTGAAGCTATGCCTTGCCCCTGGCCCTTTTTAAACACATGAAGGCAGAGCTAGTCTCCACTCTGCAGTGCGTGTGTAGCACTCCAGCAAAGGTGTGTGGTGTTTGTTTGCTTTATTGGCTCCTTTTTGTGCTGGAGACAGAACTGAAGGATTTGCACCCTACCACCGTGCAATACCCTTAATGGTTTTTCTTTTTCCCAAGACAAGCCAGGTGTGGTAGTGTACACACTTTATCAGAGACAGGTGGATCTCCATGACTTCCAGCCACGCTGGTCTATCTAGCAAGTTGCAGCCAGCAAAGGCTACATGGTGAAGCCTTGCCTCAAACAAACAAACAAACAAACAAACAGAAAACAACAACAAACGACACTTTAATACAATTGAAATGTCTTAGTTAAATCAATGACTTGTAAAACCCTATGTGACCCTGGGGAGGGCTATCAGTGGACCATCTAGAACACTGTTCCTTTCTGCTGCTCCAAGCTGAGGATTCCCTGGGAGGTAAGCAGCAGGCAGCCCCGTAGTCCAAGCACAGCAGAACACAAACCGTGGAGAAGATGTGCTTCACCGAGCCCTACACAGGTGCTCTGCTTGCCTTTTAAAGCCCTGTCCAGACAACCTCAAGAAAGCAAACAGGAACAGACAGGCTTCAGTAGCCTAGGAGATGGACTTACAGACATTAAGCTATAGTAGCCTAAGAGATGGACTTACAGACATTAAGCCCCCAACGAGGTCTGTGGCATGGGGATCGTCCTGAGCATTAAACTGTGGCGAGTACAACTCAGTGGCTCTCAGAATATCCAGCACACGGTTCAAGGCTTCTGTCACAGGCACAGGACTGTTTTCCTGGGCAGCATTGATAATATTGATTACCTGCATCATGGAAACAGAAGACTTAAGTTCTGTAACCTTCAAAACAGAGAGCAATCTAGAGTCAGGCTGATAATAGTCTGTGATTGTGCCACAGACACAGGTTAATCTTAGGTACCCATCTTTCTCTGCCTCTGTCACCCGTCCTTTCTCCAGGAGAAAATATATTTTTTAAAATTTTTATTAGAGAAGTTCTTCATTTACATTTCAAGTGTTATCCCAAAAGTCCCCGATACCCTGATATAGCTGTCTCCTGGCAGGCTTTGACAGTCCCTGACAAATACAGAGGAGACAATATTATATAACTGAAAGAGCACTCTCATTGTTGCTTTTCTGTCAGAGAAACAATTTTCTGGGGGTTCCAGGGGCCTGCATACTCAGTGAAGACCGACCTTGGTGATGGGTGCCTCAATCATCATAGAATGTTTCCGGGCCAAAGAGGAATGTCTTCTCTGATTGGAAACTGTGGAGAAAGGGGTGAGAAATCAGGGTGTGCCCAACCTTGGGTAGATGTCTAGACACCCAGGGCTTCACACCCTCCCTTCCCGGGTGTTAGTGCACTCAGCTGCATACAAAGGCATAGATAGGAGTAACAGCTCACTGGCTGAGCTTCCCCTCCTGCCCTTCCTCTGCTTCCTTCACTTCTAGGATGCACACATGATGTTCTGGAAGACAGCTCCATACCATATAAGGCAGTGGACTAAGCCTTATCAATTCATCTCTGGTTCAAATTCCCAAGGATCTCTCTAGTGTTTCCTTCTGGTGTTTAATCTAGGCTAATCAGGCAGCACCACCACAGGCAGGCTCTCATGGTCATGTCCAGGCATAGCTGCTCTGCGATGAGGGAAGCCTGCATAATATACAGCAGGAAAAGAATGTTCCCAGAGTCCCTCGAGTCTATGGACACCCCACTGTTAAGGTTCTAAAACGTTGGGAAGGATTAGAGACTGTCCAAAAATATGGCGCCTCAGCCTCAACTGCCTTCAAATAAACAGGCCCAAAGAGATATTGGCCAAGGCTACCCAGGCCACAAAGCCTCAAATGCTGTCAGTTTAGAGGACAAACAAAACTGCACATGGCTACTAACATGACATTTTATACAGTAAAGTCACTAGAAAAAACCCCAGTATGTTATCACTGTCAGAAAAGGGTTTGCCCTTACTTAGGGATATAATAAACGTGCTTATTAGGATCAGAATAGAGAGTGGTGGGTGGCAGGCATTGCACCCTTGGAAATGTCTAAGAGGGATTTTGGGGGATGTAAAGTAAAGCATGTTAACTAGCTCGATTTAGTCATTTCACAATATATACATAGTCTAAAATAGCATGTTATCTATGATAAATATACACAATTCTAAAATCTGTCAACTAAAAGAAAACTTTATTTTAAAATTAATTTGAAAAAATCAAATAGCATAAATACAACAAAGTAAGAAATAAAGAAAAGATACAAAAATGTCTATGTCTGCAGAGGACTCTGAAGAATCAGCGAACATACTCACTATTCTGTTCTTAGATCCAGTAAATAAATCCACCAAGTTACAGAGTAAAGGCCAATATCCTACACCCACTGCATCTCTACATACTGATGTCCAGTAGCTGGAAGTGAAAGTGGTTTCCTGTGCAGGAGGAGCTCCCAAGGCCAAGCCCTAGCCGAGGAGCTGCTGGCAGCTGACAGGAAGGGAGGATGGAACGAGGCCCTAGCAGGCCCTATGACCATGGAGATGCCAGAAGCACTAACGGACTCAGAGGGTTCATTAAAAGAAAAAGGGAGCCGGGCAGTGGTGGCGCACGCCTTTAAGCCCAGCACTCGGGAGGCAGAAGCAGACGGATTTCTGAGTTCGAGGCCAGCCTGGTCTACAGAGTGAGTTCCAGGACAGCCAGGGCTACATAGAGAAACCCTGTCTCAAAAAACAATCAATCAAACAAACAAACAAACAAACAAACAAAAAAGAAAGAAAGAAAGAAAGAAAGAAAGAAAGAAAGGGGGGCTGGTGAGATGGCTCAGCGGGTAAGAGCACCCGACTGCTCTTCCGAAGGTGATGAGTTCAAATCCCAGCATCCACATGGTGGCTCACAACCATCCGTAACGAGATCTGGCGCCCTCTTCTGGAGTGTCTGAAGACAGCTACAGTGTATTTACATATAATAAATAAAATAAATCTTTAAAAAAAAAAAAAAAAAAGAAAGGAAGGAAGGGGGGTGAATTTGGAATGTCTACTCTAATGCAGACCAGGCTGGCTTCGAACAAGAGATCTGCCTGCCTCTACCTCTTAGATACTGGGATTAAAGGTGTGTACCACCACCTCCTGGCTAAATAATGTTTTCTTAGTAAGAGTTTTACAATTTCCATATTAAGCTTACAACTTCCAAAGGGTAAGTTTCCACAGTAAACTGCAAACTAAATGGAATCTATCCTTCCAAACTACCAAATATGTGACTCCCATCTGGACAACAGACTAACGGACAAATCTACTGCTAACAGTTTGAAAATCATATAGAGTACATAGTGCCTGCTTCCTCGACCTTTCCTTATTATTGACTCATTTCAAAGGCTCACAGTGGGGTCTACCTGTGTGGAGGGCTCATACAGGGGCCTTCTCTTGCTGTCCATGTGCAGTGCATGGAGACAGGGAGTGAAGCTATAGGGCGGGGCATCCTGTGCTCAGGTCACACAGTGCAGCCCTCCCCCCACTCACCGTCGCTTGTTCTGGAGGAAACCGCTTTGGCATCCATCGAATGTTTCCTTCTGTCTTTATGTTTGCCTGCCTGGTTATCTGTGGAAACAGTTAAGCTACATCTTTACAGAAATGTCAGTGACATATGAGCTCAAGACATCAGACTAAATATTAAGCAGCCACAGGGGTTAGAACCTGAACAGCGTTGCGACCCCCCAGAAGCCAGCATTGTGTGCAGACACGGGCCACACACACCTTGGTTTTGGGAGGCTCTATTTTCTCAAAGTCCAAATTTTAGAGTCCAAAGACTCTGAGGAAATATCCAGACCAGATGACCTCAGTAGAGGTTCTCTTATTGTACTTACATAAAACAGAGGGATTTCCTCCTCATTTACCCTTGTCCCAAAAGAGAACCAAACCTTTATTTTCTCAGCACCATCCTGGGATTTTCCAAGGGTCACGCGTGGAGCACCAAGTGTGGGTGCAGTGTTAGGATCATTTGCCTTTCTCCCTGACTGTTTCCACTGCTATTTTAGGCTCCAAATAGGAGTTCTAGGAACTCTGCTCTAGCCCTTGCCCTGAACTGCCACTTCCTGTCTGCCCCTCTGTGTAGCTGTGGGTGCTGAGAGCTTAGTGAACAACAACTTAAGTCCCAGAGCAGCCAGCGTGTGAGTGCAGGGAGCGCAGGGCAGAGTCTGCTCTCCCCACCATGTGATGGAGCTCTCAGCCTTGCCTGGCACCCTTATCCAATTCTTTTTCCTCTGCCCAAGGCACGATCCCAGTACAGGCCTCAAGTGCTCCTCCCTCCACATCACGGAACAGGTTCATCCCCTGTTTCTGTTCCGCAGTGCTGGGAATGGAACTCCCAGCCTTGAGCATGCTAGGTAAGCATGCTACCACACAACTCTGCTCTTAGCTTCCTGGCCCAACAAAAGGCAGAGTCTCTCCTCTACGTGCACGTGTGTGGACTTGCAAAGGCTATACAGATGGGTAACTCCTTGTTGCTAACATCTTACTGGGTCTGGGGAGCCCTCTTTCTGGCTACTTTGATCTGCAGAAGCTGTCTTTCTTGGCTTTCTGTCCACCTTACTATTCCTTCCTCCACTTTTGCATGCTATCCTCTTCCTTGGCCCCTAGCGTTCCCAAAGGCTGGATTCCAAACCTTCTGGCCTCATTCTTTTCTTTTAGGTAGACGCAACCTCCTTCAGAGACTTGAAGTGCCAGGGTTGGGGGGATACCCAAGGGGCCCCCACCCACGCAGAGCAGGAGAGGAGGAGTGAAGTGAACAGGATGTAAAGTGAATACGTAAAAAAATTAAAACAAAACAAACAAACAACCCCGACCCCCTGCTTCCTGCTCTGTCTAAATCCCATGTGTGGTTTTACCCCATCCTCTCAGATTTACATCTTGATGGGCTATTGGCCAGCTCCATTTGGACACTTTTCAGCTACTGTTAAGTTAGCTCATTATCCAAAATGAACTTATCTTTTGCTAACTCTGCTCTTTATACCCAAGCACTAGACAGGATCTACCTGCCCGATCAATTCTCTACCACAACCAGCAGAACTAAATAAACCCTATCATCAGATCTTTCCTAATCATCCTCGGGATCAGCTTCCAACTCCCGCTGCTACATCCACTCCAGCAGTGACTGAAAACCTGGAAGCAGTCCTGAGGCAAAGAGTTTCAAAGGAAACCCATCCTCCTGGAACCGTGGCATTCTCATAACTAGAAAGCCCCATTTGTCCCTGCAATATCGTGGAGGGTCTTACATGCTTTCTTACAGTATTTTACTACATAAGAGTTAGAAATCTCAGGGCAAGCTTAGCAAAGTATAGTTAAGTCACTGCCCTACACAGGAATTCACCATTATCTAGGAAGAAGGAAGTTTGTGACCTGAGAAGGAACTAGAGTAGATACTTAGAAATATAGCTAGTTGAGTTACACCCATATACAAGTATTTACAATGGCCTAGGGAGAAGGTGGACTATGGCAAGGGCTCGAAGCCCTTGCCCCTGGCTTCTAAGTTTAAGCTGACCTTAGGTGGAGTTGTTTTTGATCCCAGTAGGTTCCGGCCAGTCCTTCCCTGTTTGCATTACTCTGTTTTGTGTAAGAATCCAGTAACCTCTAGTAACCTCTTTGTATCTTGCTGATGTGTCACCTAACTTCCCTATTTTCTTCTGTATAAAAAGTCTGATGCTCAATTTGACAAATTGCATTCAGACCCACACTCCCTTGTGTCCTGTCTGTTTGTCATTTGATGAATTCTTGCCCACTTGCTCCAGAGAACCTGTTCCACGAAGACAGAGGATCTAAAGGGTCTGTGGCATCGCCCCCCCTCCCCGTGGTACTCAGAACCCTACGGAGCTAGCCCTGGCTCTCTGGATCCCCATAAAGGCTTTATGTCTGTCCATCCCCAAACATCCACCCTTGGTGCTGACTGCTTTTTGGAATGCACGTTTCTCATGCTGCCTCCTTTCCCTCGTCAGCTCTGCTCCTCTAGGAGATGCAGTTGAGGTGCTGTAAACTTTGGGAAACCTTCCCTGTAAGTCTCCTCATCCCATCCCATCAGGGCATGGTAACAACTGGCTTTACTGTCTGTCTTGCCAACTGAATAATCTGGGGTCAGAACAGTCTTTCCTGGATGGCCAAGAATATACAAAGCAGATACTCAGTAAACACATGCCTGCTTCGCATGACCCCTGCATTATCCATGCACAGATGAAAGGACTGCCAAGCATAACCAGAGTCTAGCCAGAGTATGAAATCCCCAGCCTTCAGAGGCAGGTGCAGTCTGCCTGGCATTTCCTTCTGGTCTTTAGCTCCGCCCAATTACTCTACATCTCGGGAGCAGCCTTGACATCTGTGAAGTGACAGTATCCAGGCCCCAGATGCTCATTCCTTCAGGCAGCACCTCCTCTCAGACATATGCAGTAATTCCCCCTTCTGGGCTGTGAATTGTTTCTGTCCCCTTTCATCCTCTCAGCAAACATTTCCCAAGCACTTACCCTGTAGTCACAGCTTGGACTGGAGCTGTAGTTTGGATCTTGACTATCCCTCAAAGTACCATGTGGTAAAAGGCTGCCACTCCCAACCAGGACAGTGTGTTTGGATCTAAGAACCTCACAGTTCATTTGTTCCCTATGTCTTCCTTGAGGATTGACTCTGAGAGAAGCAGTGGTTCCCCTTTACCACATGCTCCCACAATATGTTGCCTTTTCTCTTTATAAGTTAGTTATTTCAGATAGTCCCTTGCAGTATTGAGGATATGATAATGGATAGGATAGAGTTATGTCCTCAAAAGGGGGTGGGGTCTAGTAGGGAGCAAGGCAGGGAACACAATTATTAATAACTTTGCAGTGAAGGGAGGGCTGGAGCAAAACAAGACAGAAAGCACCATGCCATCAGGATGAGGCTGTGGAGAGGAGAGAGAGGAGATCCAATTTCCACAGAGACACTTTAAAGCTAATTATCTATGTAAATCCTAGATCCTCTGCTCCCAACAGCCCTGTCAGGAATGCTGTCCCCACTGTGTCCCTTAGCTTTCTGTACATGACTCTAGGGCAAGTTCCACCCAGCAGGCTGCAGGTGGGCGAGACATGCTTCGACCTGGCCTAGCTCCCAGATGTAGTCTTTAGGGCACACATGCCCAGGGGACCAATGAGTAAGCATGAGGGTCATTCCTAAAAGACTGCAAGTTCTGAAGAAGCACCATGCCCAGGGGCTCACAGTAGTGGATGCTCAACAGATAACACACCACTCTGAAATGGTACCATGCTTATATATGGAAACAACTCCAAATAGGCCTCCATGCCAGGGCGTGGGCTAACACCATCTGCAACTCTGTTCTTGGTGTTCTGGTCTATAAAATGGGATCCTTAAACTCTGTTCAGAGATATTAGCATTTCTGTAGCCTGATAGGACAACCCAGGGAATTCTGGAGAAGCAGTGTTGGGCAATAGAAGTCACTGTCAGCACCCTAAGGGCATGGACCCTTTGGCCTGGAAGCAGGAATTCCAGTCTGAATGTGAGAAAGCTGAAGTCAGGTATCTTACTCAACATACCCAGAGGTTACTGTGCTGTGATCTTGGCATATTGCCAATACATGTGATCAGGCACCCAGCAAAAGAGGACTGTGACAAGTGCCAACCTGCCAGCCCCAGTATTAGACAATGGTACCAGAGCTTATCATGGTATGGGCCTAATAGCCCCACCTGCCCCCTGTGGCAAAACAGCCCCACACCCTCAGGGATACAACTGGAATGAAGGATGGATCAGGCGCAGCTCCTAAGTAAGCACACAGGGTGTAGCGCATGAGGCTGGGGCGGGAGCCAGAGCGAGCGCAGCCCTGTCGTTTCCCATGCCTCGCTCTAAGCTGTCATTTAACTCTCGTGGCACTTGTTTTTTCATCTGTATTAAAGGAGTGTTGGTAACAGTCATGCCCACTTCTCAGGACTGCTCTGAAGAACTAAAACCAACAACATACCACTAACAACAAAACCAAGTTATGTGCTCTGTGCGCTGCAGCATGGAACCACGTGGCAGGCTCTGTCTGCCACTTCTATCCCCTGGGGCTGGGCTTCTGCCTCATTTTTCTCTGAGCCTGAACTCTGACAGGTCTCAGTGTCTCTTTGCCCCGTGCCCTCTGTGCCATCCAGCCCTTCCCTGCTTAACCCCTCCTCTTCTGTCAGGCACTCACTTGCAGAGATTTGCCTCCCACTCTGTCTGCATTCTCTCCCAAGGTCACCTTGATGCCCTTCCCTTTACACCTGGGCTCCACCTTAGCAGGCCACATCCTCAGCACTCACTGATGCTTTTCTGGTCAAAAACATCTGCATCTTCAGTTCTTACCTCTTTGAAAAACCTAGGCACCGGTGGCTAGCAAATGTTCAAAGTAGATCACTAATACCAGGACCACACAGGTAAAGAGGCCCATATTCACCCTCCCCAGGCCTATGGCCACCCCTAGAACCCCAGGCTCAGATCAGCTCTCTGGTCTGCCTTTTCACTCTTCTCTCTAGCCCATGTGCCACACACTTGTTCCCCTTCTCATTACTGTTATCTCATTTTTCTGGTCAATGTTTCCTCTCCTCTCAGTCTTGACGTGAGAACACATCCTTCCATGTAAGCAGCTGCAGACACAATGTAAGATACTTCTTAGAAGTTCTGAAACCCTCAGAGACTCCGTATGGATAAAAAGCCTGATTTCCTTCCTGGCCTTTAAGGACCATGATTAACTCAAGCTCCTTATCCTGACTTACTACTCTTTGTTCCAGTCTCCAATGACTGTTCCCTCTTCCACAGCACCTGATGGTGAGTCCTCACAGACATCCCCTTAGCTTGCCAAAGCCATGATTTATGTGTGAGAGAAGCAAGCCCTCCAAGGCAGAGAGAAGCCTATGCAGTAGGGCAGATGGTGTCTGAGGCATGATTAGAAGACATGAGATGAAGCAACTCTGATGACACCTACAGGGTGGTAGTGACCACATTAGCCCAGTAGACAGTGTCCCTGGTAATGCACTTTGGTAATCCATTCAACCCTGTCTGCCCTAAAGCTCAGCTCAGGTTATAAAGTCCTACTTCATCCTACATGTCTGTCTGCACATGCACCATGCAGTAGGTAATCACTCTCTCCACACAGGCTGGCACCCATCCCAGGCACTGGTCAAGATGCCCACAGCACTCCAGTCCTCTAACCATGCTGGGCTGGGCTGGGCTGGGCTCCAGGGTCCCAGCACTGAACAAAGCAGGCCAATCACAGAAAGGATCTGTGAATCCCCCCCCCCNCATCCAGAGCTGGGGTGGAAACCAGACCTCTCTATGACTCAGTTTCCTCATGTGTAAAGGAGCGACATCCCTGTGCTGACCAAACAAGCTGCATTTAGGATGAAATGAAGTGTCGCCTCCCATCAGCAGCAGCCAGGCTGGAGGGAAGTGCTTAGCGAGCACAGCAGTTCCCGAGGCCACGGCCACACTTCCCACTTGTGTCTCCTTCCCTTCGTATCCAATACTAGGTCTGACTTTATGTTTTGCACAGTAAGGGCTTTCCTTACAGTTTAATTTTCTCTGATCATCATTTATTAAAGTGTGTATTTTACTGTTGGGTATGCTATAATTCACACTCAGAACATTTGGGAAACTTTCTCTATTATTTTGAACAGGTCTGAGACACGGCCTCCAAAAATTTTACACTCATGACAGGGTGACATGCAGGATGCCACACTGGGTTTTTCGGGGTGCTGGAGATATGAACCCAGGTTCTCACACTTGCTCAGTAAGCACCTGTCTCACTGAGCCAGCTCTCCAGCCCCTAACGTATCTGTTAGCATTCAAAATATTTTCTCTGTGATAGGCCTTTGCAGAAACAGCTACTTCCAATTAAATGCAAAGCTTATAAACACAGAGGTAGACATGATTTCAATATAAACATTAAAGTCTCTTGCAAATCTACATGGCATAAAGAAGACTGTCTCAAGAGCAGTGGCTCTGGACTGCATGTGGAAGGTCCTCAGGGAACTAACCACCCTGGAAGGCTGTGTCCTGTGAAACCCTGGCCTTTCTCTAAACCTTTTATACTTCCATGAGCCATGTGGAGTTTACTTAAGTATTCAAAGCAAATTTGAAACACGGAAGTACATTTTTCCACTTACCCTCCCTGCCCAACGACAGGTATTATCTTCACATTTTGTTGTATGCTATCTCCATTTTTCTTTTGGGTATGGTAAACTCCTTGCCACTCCTATAAATAGAATGTACATATCAGTATGCTTTGGTAAATCCAGGAACATTTTCCATTTTGGTTCTGATTCATTAATCACCATGAAAGAACTTAGAATAAAAATGATCACAAACCTAAATGCAATTCAAGTAAGCAGATATTCTTCTTCACCCTGTCAAGCCACTTGACTAAAGTCACCTCAGTGTCCCATGGCCATCAGTTGGAAAGAGAGAACTCACTTCAATGCACTGATCCTGTCACTCATTGCTCTCACTGGCTGCATGAAGGAGGGATTCCGCACTCAGCCGTGGTCCTTGGTACAGGTGTACTCAGAACGAGGGCATAGAAGAGCAGCGTGTGGCCGTTACTGTGCTAGGCCACTACTAGCTTCCTATTGCGAATGGCTTTAGCCCTTGAGGACCTGGGGTGTCAGTCCTCTACAGGTTGGGGTGTTGCAGCAGCTGGGCTGGAAAGCCCAGGTTGTGATTTTAGGAGCTCATGTGACCATCGGCAGGGATCCTTGCAACAGACAAACATGGCTGAAGGAGATGGGCACACCTTTCCTTGGTGATAAGGGTGGTTAGGGGACTTGTCTTTATCAGCCAGCCAAGGATCTGGGTTCATCTGGCAAGTCACTTGGGGCTAAGCTATGAAAATCCCCCAACCCTCCTCCTGTTGGATGTTGAACTAGAGGTTCCCATAATGTTCTTGGCCCTTCAGAACTCTTTGAACCCAGAGCTCTAAAATACCCGGTAGATACTGAGTCTGATTACCAGATGATGTAATTCTGAAAGCAATCTTTTTTTTTTTTTTTTTTTTCAAGAAGACCATGTCAAAAGCAGCTAGCTCTGTCTGCAGTTAGTAGTGAACAAAGAAAAGAGCAGGTTATAAACAGCTTAGCTCTTCGTGCAGCTAGCCCAGGGACAGGCTATGCCCAAACACTAACCAGGGATCCCCAAGCAGGAAGGAGTTGGCAGTCCTCTCTTCCAGGGCCACAGAGTCACCCAGGAAACAAACAGCTCTAGTAGGACTAAGACAATGTGGGAAACTGTGACAAGTCCCTAGATACCCTCATCACCCCTGGGGAAGGTGTGCCCTGGTTCCTCCTCTGCCATGCCACACCTACACAAATAGACTTAAAATCACTGGGCTGTGCAACTCAGTTTGCTTGTTGAGGTGGGCTCTCGCTATGCAGCTCTGGCTAGCCTGGAACTGGCTACACAGACTAGGCTGGTCTCAAACTTGTAGTGACCCTCTTGCCTCAGCCTCCCAAGTGTTATGAACTGTACACTTTCAACAGGTAGACTGTATGGTATGAGAATTACGTCTCAATAGAATTGTTACATTACATGAAAAAGAAAAGCAGGAATGAAGAAAAGAGAAAGAAATAGCAGGTCAACAGGGTCAGGCCACCAGCACACTGAAAGATAGATGCAGAATGTCCTACTCCAGCTCCTTCTGAAGAAACTCAGACAACTGACAGACCCTAGCCGAGGTCTAACTGGCCATGGCAGCACCACAGTTCCCCAAAAGGAGCAGAGGTCAAGCCAGTGTCGTGGCTGGGGGAACAATGTTAAATATAAGTCTTCCAGTCACCAATGTATTGTTTTTTTACATAAATCGTGCTTTGTAAATGATTAATATTTGTGGTTAAATGATTAATTTTTTAATATTTATATTTAAATCGATACATAGTGATACTCCGACTTGAGGATTCTCCTTCTTATGAAGGAGTCTGGTACCAGTCTCTCTAAAGATCAACCATTTAGACTGTAGGTCGCCCCAAGTCCTCAGTCAGACAATGGGGTGCGGGTGCTTTTGCACAGTCCTGTCCCCACATGAGCTCCCCACTGCACACTACCACCTCCCTGCTGCTCTCTGGCACAAGCTACATACCAGCTATTGATGTGGTCCCCTTTGGCAATCACTGTCATAAAATTAAGTCATTGTCATCCAGCTGTCCTGTCCCCAAGGCTGGCACTGTGCTTACCCATGGTAAACAATCAAACAACACACAAGGCTTTTGTTTAGAGTGACTGAAGTCAACTACAGAATCTTGGTCACCAGACTAAGCAATCTGAATATTATACCAAGGGAGCGACATGATAGTCTTGGGATGAGGAGACCAGACAGGATCTGACCACCATAACTGTGGGAATGTAAAGAAGTCCTAGAGCAGGTCAGGGGCAAGCAGTGCACACTCCAAAGCAAGGAAATTAGCAGCCAGCAAGATCGATGAACTTGAAGGAGGCAAAGGCAGAGGGATCAGTTTATTCCAGAGATCTAGGGAAGGTAGGAGGACAGCCTAGGAACAGAGAGCGTGACCAAGAGGCATCCTGGGATTTGTACTCATGAAAGGCAAGAGGAGAATCATTCTCTGACAATTTAATTTTAAGTGACAGCAGGCTACTGAGGGACAAGAACAAGAGGGCAAAGGTCAAAGTCCAGGTAATTTGTGGAGGAAACAGGAGACAGTGGAGTAGGGAAGTGGAGCTTGTGAGGAAGGAAGAGAATCACAGGAGACAAAGCAGGTCAAAGAGCCTTGAGGTCACAGGTCAGCACCAACAGCCATAGGAATAGCCAATATTTATCCTACACTGAGTGTGTGTGTGTGTGTGTTTCAGGGGTGGGGCAACCAAAGAGGAACAGTGGAGATGTATAGACAGGGTCTAGCTAGCTGGAAGAGAGGAGATTGTCAGTCCCCTGACAGGGGAGTTCTGGGGAAGAAGAAAATGATACAAGGAGGCGTGAATGTGAACCTAAAAATCAAGTTAGCATATCTATCTCCCGCAAGGGACAACAGGCAGGCAGGACTGTGGAGTGATGAGTGTCTGCAATACCCTGCCCCAACAGCAGGGGGATCTCTCCTCTGGCCCAGGGTTTCCAAACTGTGACATTCTGATGCCTAGAGTTCTGACCAGCTGATCATTAGCTGAGTCTCCTCTTCTGACACTGGGTCCCTGGTGGACTTTTGAGCTCTCCTTGCTGATCACAGCATCGTGGTTCCACAAGGCCACTGACCCTCCACTAGCCCTTCTCCTACAAAGATGGAACTGAACAGATGTCTGTCCTCTCACATCAGTGAACCAGCAGGCTGCTGAATGGGTAGAATCACCTTTTCACACTCCCTAAAACCTCTGAAATACACTAAATAAATGGCCAGACTCCTTTTTAGAAATAGAGTAGCAAACAGGCCAATAACATGAAAGTCTTCCTGGGTTTTGTTCATAACCATTTCGTGTCACTAGAAAGGAGTTTCTGCTATTTGGACTTGAGGCTTTTGCCACTGGTCCCCAAGAGTGTGACCCCAGTAGAAGTGAGACACTGTGCACACAAACTTATATACTGACCACATACCCTGTCACCATTGGCTCTTCTCAGTAAGAGGGATCCAGCTTGCCTAGCAGTGTACAGACTAGTTGATAAGCCCAACAACAAAATCACTAGCAAAAAAAAACCAAACAAACAACCCCCCCCCAAAAAAAACCCCCAAAACCCAGGCATGCTGGTAAGCACCTTTAATCCCGGTGCTGGTGGATATCTGTGAGTTTGAGGGCAACCTGGTCTATAGAGAGAGACCCTGTCTCAAAACAAAATAAATATCCAATATTGGCTCCAAATATCACCAAGGGGGAAAATAATGACAGACGGTGTGCATGGGAAAGCCCTGAAGAGGACATGTCCTCTAGCCCATGTGCCAGGGCACTGAGGTCTCTATGCCCGGCTCGGTTGTTGGTCCTCTCCTCAGTAAGACAAGACAGCACCCTGAACTGCAAACCTGAAGGAGGCAAGTAGGACTTAAGCTGTGCCTATCTGAGCTTCTTTCCTCACATTATCCTGCAGCCCGGCACCAGGGCAGGGCTGACAGACACAGGGAAGGACTGGCAGGCTGCACCTGCCCCTGCTGTCTGCCCCTTCTGTCTGCTCCTTTAGCTCTGAGTATGCGTCTCTCTGTCAACAATGACCCCTTCATTTCCAACTCTGGAAAATGAGTTCTCCAAGGCAAATGTTCTTGCTCTGACCATCCTCCTTCTGTGGCAGCATTCAGCACAGCGCTTGGTACACAGCTGGTATTTGAAACTTGCTCAATGACTGACTGACTGAGGCTCTAAGGGTGTGCTGCCTCATTGGCAGCCCCTATCCAGAACCATGTGCCAACATCTACCACTTAAAAGATCAGTTGCCATGAATACTAGCTTTCCAGGACAGCCAGGGCTGCACAGAGAGACCTTACACACACACACACACACACACACACCCCAACTTATCCATACCACTCAGATGAAAACCCTGATTTTTTAAGGTCAATCCCAGTAATCACGCTTGCTGGTTACTCAGTGCGTCTTTGGTTTCAGCTCTGCGTCTGTAGAGTGAGAGTGACAGGACTTCTGGCAAGAGGGTACAGTGGAGGCCACTGCTACATGTGGTGCTCACTGCATACCAGGCTGCTGGCCTTACCCGCAAGTGACAACAGTCCCAGCATCTTACTTACCTTGTCTATTGTAACACATGAATTTATGGCATCGAGCAAATCATCTTTCTTTTCATTTATGGGCACTTGCGCTAACTCCTTCCCTATTAATTCTCCTGATTGATAACCCATTGTTGATTCAAATGCAGGGTTTGCATACTGAAAAGAGACAAAGGAAAAAAATGAAGTGAATTTAAAGATGTTTGGAAAAAATAACATTTTCTACCTAAGTACCCCCCCCCCCGAAACCCAGAAGCTTGGATGTCTTCGTCAATGTTCTACAGCCACAAGAACTTTGCATTCTGGGGAAGCTTCTGCTTAGGTGACATGGCTGGGCCTCCTGCTGTGTCCTTCTGAGACTCCAGAGTGGAAGCAGGCTCACCCCAACTTCAATGAAGACCAAGGAAAGCATCTTCTCAGCACAAACCCAGGCTGCTACACCAGAGCTGCCCAGATGCAGCTAGAGTAAAATAATGTACCAAGCTGGGCTATAAAAACCTCTGCCCTCTGAACCTCTGTGAGTAACTTCATCCCTGTGCTCACCTGGATGAGGAGGATAAAAACAATGCCTCTCTGGCATGGTTCATAGATAATGTGGACAGAGCAGCTACAGCGCAGAAAGTAGTTAGACATGAAAAGTGTGATGATATGTTTCAAATACAATTAAAAGACAAGGAAAACCCACAAGAACACTGAGCATGTGTGGGTGGTGATAAAGCAGAGGCTGACAGTCACTAGCAGGCCCTGTTTCCCTTACTAGATTCTTGAGCAAGCACATGGCACACGTGAGCTCCGGCAACCCCCTTATGAAGGGTTCTGCTTTCATAGCACAGCAGTGGGTGGCTGCTACTCTCACTCCCATTTGTACTAAGAGAAAGAGGATTAAGTGACTTGTGGAAAGCTGCACTGCAGTCTGAGGCAGACAGAAGCCTGGGCCCTCAACTTCTGGCCAGAGCTGCCTCTTAGCACCGACTCCCAAATGCCAGCACCAATAACAAAAGGAGCCTTAAGTTAAGATCCAGTGAACTACAATCAAAATGGATTTCATTTTCAGATTAAAGGAATCCTTCCCTGGAACAGCTGCCCTGGAACCATAAGAACCACTTTATCTTTATAGATATCTATTTATCTCTTATAGAAACCATCTTTGCTAATAATGGTAGCCTAGTCTGTTATTTTCTGGTTTGGGTAAATTTTTACAAGTTTAAACTGCCTCCAAAAACAGTGAGAAAAAAATGTAAACTCAGTGAGGAAAGCTTGTGTGTGGCCAGCCCGGTGCACGCCTCCTCAGTAAGTCTGTCCTGGTGAAAACACCCAGCCACCCCAGAAGAATAACAAGGCACGATCGGCCATTGCTACATTTCTACTTCCATAAGAGATCGTTTTCTTATCTAGAGAGTTTATTTTAAATTACATATTTTATTGATTTTGCTCTTGCAATCATCTGGAAGGGGGAAGAGGGGAAGAATGGGCTCTTGGACTTCCAAAAGGAAAAAAAAATCAAATTGTGGGACTACAATCCTAAAAACAGTAACAAACATAGATTTCCAGAAATAACAAACCTGTATAATGTGGTCTTCACTTGTAATTTCAATTGCTTCTTGACTTTTCTCTAATGCAGTGAATACTGAGTTACAAGCCCTTTGAGATGAAAACAAAAGGACTGATGAACATATTTACATTAGTCACAGTTCCGAAGTCTAACACAGTCGCGGGTACTAGAGTGCCTGGCTTACAGAGGTGAACGTGCTCATTCAGAAGAGGAAATAGCTGACAGCATAAAGAAGACCTCTGCAGTCCTACTACTGTGTACAACAGGATGCTTACACATCACTGTAGCCGTGGTTCCCTGAGAACTTAGAATGTCCTTTTTCAGCATGAAAGAACCTTCATAAGGGATAAATGAGAGAAGAGAGTCAAGGTTGTTGCCCAGCCTGGCAGAGGGGAGGTAGCCAGCTAGAAGATATAAGTAAAATAGCTCATCACTCCACTCTAAGAATAAGAAGGGTGACAAATACTAGTGATGCTGTCATGCACGGCTTGTAGGGATGTAAAATTGGTACTGCCCCCGTTCTGGAAAACAGTCTAGAAATTCTGCCAATGGTTAAGCATAAACTCATCATATGATGCAGCTGTATCTGCTCCTGATTATATAGTTAATACAAGTGAGAACATCTGTTGACGCTAAGACTTGCTCATAACAGCTGGCCAGTTCTAACAGCCCAGATGTGCACCAGCAAAGAATGAATGATAAAGTGTGATTTATGCACATAATGGAATGCTATACAGATATAAAACCCAGTGAAGTCCTGCTATTTATGGTATGGTATAGATGTGCCTTAAAAAGACATTTAAATGCAAGAGGACAGTTACAGGGACCACACACTGCATGATTCCACTTATATGAAATGTCTAAAACAGAAAAAGCCAAATACAGAAAGCAAAATAAGGGCGTGGGCCTGGAGTTAGTAAAAATGTTCTGGAAGTGTTCTGGTGAGTGCACAGCTCTGGGACATAAGAAAACCACTGAGTAAGCCTTAAATAGGAACATGGGATGAATGGCACGTGACATCCATCTCATAAGGCTAGGCCATAAATGAGGCGAGAACATCTGAAACCCAAGCTTAGACATATCAACATCAAGCACTCTAGGAAGTTTCTTTTACAAACATACATGTTAACATGTATATATATATATATATATATATATATAAATGCAACCATTCTTACAGCTTTATCATCTCTTTTTCTCACTGAACATATCAATAATGATGGCTCTCCGTCACCGTGTTTAATCACCATAATATTTTATGGTAAGGTTACACCATGAGGAGGCACACAGGCTGCTTCCGGACTGGTAAAGCATAATCACAAGGCTCTTGCCTCACAAGACTAAATACACAAGCAACGCCATCTTATACACAAAATGCAGAGAATAAATAAGTAAAAACTTTAAAAGCAACAATGCTTTTTCATTCTTCTTGCTCAAAAAAAGCTGTTATTGAAAACAGAAGGAGCCCTGCGAGGGTGAAGGTCCTCCTGCTAACCTCCACAACCTGAGAGTAAGCTCTCCAGGACTCAAATGGTTAGAGAGAGAGAGAGGAAAGACTCTCCCAGGTGTCCTCTGACCTCCACATATACACTGTGTATACACTGTGTATATATGCCCACACCCATAAACACAAACCCACAATATAAATAAATCAATTTCTAATAAAAAAAATTAGAAGCAAGGAGCTGGAGAGATGACCCAGTGGCTAAGAGCGCTTACTACTCTTCCAGGGGACCTGAGTTTGGTTCCCTGTTCCACATCAGACAGCTCACAACAGCTTGTAAGTGCAGCTCCATGGGACTGAGCACCTTCCCCTGGACTCTGAGGACACCTGCAGTCCTATGCACAATGCCTCCACCCCAGGTATAACACACATATATACACCTAATTAAAAATAATAAAATTAATTTTTTTTTAATGAAGGGGCTGGAGATGGCTTAGCATTCCAACCATGTGTTGTTCTATCAGTACATCAGTTCAATTCCCAACACCCAGGTTGGGTGGGCAGCTCCTAAGTGCCTGTTACTCCGGCTCCAGGGGAATCTGATGCCTCTGGCTCCTCCTGTAGCGTGGACGTGAGTAAATGTGTTGGGTGGTGGGGTGGGGTGGGGTGGGGGCTGAGGGGTATGTGTATTAATTTTTATTCCGGGACATTTTTGTTTTGTTTTCGTCGACTACTCTACCGAGTCAACTATTTTTCCTGACTACTCTGTCTGCGTCCGCGGTCGGATCAGATGTATCACTCAAGGTTCGGTCAGTTCCGGTGATGGTGAGATCCTGCCTCAAATGAAACAACAACAAAGCCCAGACAGAGGCTCCCAGAGCAGCAGAGGACTCAGGCCTGACGGAAGCCCCACAGAGACGCCACTCTTCCTCACAGAGCAGAAGTGCCCGGCAGACACACTACACTTCTTCATCCTTCCTGCTTTCACTGCTAGCCCAGGCCAGCTTCTTTTCATGTTTTCTGACTTGTGAATTGCTTGTGCATGGCTTTAAATATTTTTTACTGGATTATTTCATTATTTGACTCATATTCATAAAGCTTATTTAGGATATTAACCTGACTAATGTTCATTGGATATGCAACAAATAATTTTTTTCTACTCATTTTCTTATAACCTTAACATTATTTCAGGGTTTGTTCCCTTTTAAGTATATAAAGGCCTAATGTTTTTCTCTTACTTGATAGGTTTCTCTCCCTTTGTGGAACTCAAGTCTTTATGCCATGGTGACTCTAAAATGACTTCATCATCCAAATATTTTGCTTATATTTTTTGAGCATTTAGCATGGCTCTACAATTAAGCTTTTAGTTCATTGGTGGTTATTTGGGGTAGGGAGTGAAACTGGGTACATTCATTTCTTTTTCAAGTAATTAGGCAGCTGTCATAATCCTATGCTCTGAAAAGCTCACTTCCTTGTGTTATTTAACTACCATGATAATCAGCCTGTCTTAACATTCTAGTCAGTGACACCACAGGAACAAGGCTGCTGCTTCCGGCTTCCAGCACCCAGCAGAACAGGTTTCCTCCCTCTGTTCACCACTCCAGCCCCACATTTCCCTTCCCCTTCATATTTTTCCTCTTTTCCTTTGTAATGTACATCTCTGTTGGCTGTCAGCCAGAACAAGGCATGATGGGAGTTGAGAAATTGAGTGTAGATTCAGGAGAGACAGACTCAGGAGAGTCGTGGGGGCCACATCTGGGAATCTTGACTTTGCCTTGAACTCAGCGGAGGATTTCAAGACAGAAACACAAATGCTGTGTGAAGACAAGAGGAAGTCTGAGGTAATGGTAGGGAGCCTGGCTGAGAATTCAACAATCCAGGCAAAAGACAGTGAGTGACCTTACTCCAAGAGTAAGCGAAGACAAAAATAATTGATTAGAGTCCAGAGAAACCCAGAAGAGTTGGAACGCAGTGAGAACAAGATTTAGGAGTGGGTAAAGGAGAGTCAGGGGTTTAAGTGCAGGACTATGTGCTGGTGCTACTGTGTTCACTACACTAAGGTATTGAGGAAGGAAGTGATCAGCTTCAGAGATGAGGAAAGAAAACAACTATAGTATCTGAAATGTAAGTTACAGGCCAGGTGTGCTGGGTGCACACACTTGATTCCAGCAACCCAGGAGGCAGAGGCAGGCAGATCTCTGTGAATTCAAGAACAGCCTGTGATAGACAGTGAGTGAGACCCTGACTCAAAATAGACACATATACAAGTAAATGTAAGTCACAAAAAAATGAACTAACTGCCCGCTGGCTACTGTGAGCTCTTAGCTGAGTCACATGACTTTTCTCACCCAGGCTTTAAACATTTCTGCTTAGTGACAATGTTTCTACACTGATTCTAGTAATTCATTTCATTCTAAGAAATGCATGTCTTTCCTGCATGTGGGGCCTTGTAGTGCTTCCGACAAACTGTAACACTCCAATTTTGACAGCTTTTTATCTGCCTTAGGCATATCTATACAGAGCAATGGCTTCTCTCTTTGATCCCCAATTTAAAAAGAATGCTAAATAGTTGGACATAGAAGAGATACGGAATAAGGAGAATGGCTGGTTTTATTCTTCTTTAAACCTAGAAGCATTTAAAAACTTTTTCTTAGTTGATCTACAAATATCTAAGCTGCTACTTGGTTTTGTTTTGTTTTGTTTTGTTTTGGTTTTGGTTTTTCAAGACAGTTTCTCTGTATAGCCCTGGCTGTCCTGGAACTCACTTTGTAGACCAGGCTGGCCTTGAACTCGGAAATCCGCCTGCCTCTGCCTCCCGAGTGCTGAGATTAAAGGCGTGTACCACCATGCCTGGCGCTACTTGTTTCTTATTTAAAAAAAAAAAGTCTCAGCTGTATGTGGTGGCAAAGGCTTATTATCCAAGCACTCAGGAGGCTAAGACATGAGGAATCCAAGTTCAAGTTCAAGGTCAACCTTGGCTACACAGCAAGTTCCAGGCCAAACTATGCTACATGAGATCCTGCCTCAACAAACAAAAAGGAGAATTAATGACAAAATTAATAATGTAAAGTAGGAAAAAATATCAGTTGTCAGAGAAAAATGGCACTCTATTGGGTATGGTATAAAGTATTTTCCCCTTAGCACACAAAACAGAAAATCTAGGATGTGTGGTTTTGTATATTACTTTTTTCTCATTTACTAGTCACTCATCAGATACTGAGATGGATTCCAGAAGTCATCTGAGAAGCACAGGCAGCTCACTATCTATTACATCTTAAACAAGACAGAACAACAACAACGACAACAATAACGTATGTGTAGAGGCCAGAAGTCAACATCTGGTGTCTTCTTCAATTGCTCTCCACTTTATTTTTTGAATCAGAGTCTCCCTGAACTTGAACTCCCTGACTTAACTAGACCTGCAGGTCAGTAGGCCCAGGGATCCTCTGTATCTTTAGCGTGGGGATTACAGGCACGCCAGCTTTTCATGTGGATATGGGGCTCTGAATTCATGTGACTTTGGATCCTCTCCTTTGCATGGTAAGCACTTTACTGACAGCGAACTTAAACTATCCCTACTGTAACTATCAGCTATGGCCAAAAAAACCTTTCCTTGCAAGTTTGCCCTGGGGCCTAGAGGGCTTTTTAGCAGGACAGAATTACCTGAGTTTCAGTTGTGATCGCACCTCTCCAAATGCCAACTGGAGCAGTTCATTATAACAGGCCATGACGTTGGGGTTTTCTACATACCTCTATAAACAGAAAGGGAGCTTTGTAGATAAAGAAGCACCTTTGATGTATGCCACAAAAGAAATTCTAAACAAGCCTTTCAATTTGGCTACTGAAATTTTAAAAAATTACTTTGTAGTCATTAATGTACAACAGAAGATGAGAGATGAAAGTTAAATGTACCAATTAGCTTTAAAATTAGAAACACTAAGGTTCTCTGGTTATCTCCCTGTCATTTATAAAGCTAGGGTTAGACTATGTAGAAAGTAAATTTATTAACCAAAGTCTTGCTGATAAGATTTTTACTTCTGCTTACATCTGTGGCTCAAGGAGGGAACTCCTTTGTGAGTAACATTTTCCACTAACTGCCAAAGGAGCTGACTGGCAGTCATTCCCCACAGCAAGGCACCAGGGGAAGGCGTGGGATTTATCCAGTGTCTCTTACTGCTGTGGACATTAAGTATTCTATATGATAATCTTTACACCATGGAAATATCCCACAACAAAGCAGATTGCATAGTTACAAGAAATTGGATTCATTCCACCATCAAATAATGTATTTCATTATGGTATCTTAGAAGTCAGTATGTTGTCACATACCTACAGGTCTCAGGGTACCCATAGAGACTGCACAACTTCCTTATAGAAAATGGCACAGTATTTACATATAAATGCTACCTTTCTGTATAGTTTAATGATCTCTAGAATCATATGTGGAATGTTTTCTCCTGAATACTTTAGGTCTACGATAGAGTCTATGGGTACAGAGCTGGCTGACAGGACTCATGGTTAGAGGTCTAAGTACAGTATCATTCTGACGGAAGACACTCAGGAGCAGGTTCACTCCCGTTTCTGAAACAAGCTCTTTGCTTTTACTTGCACAGTAAATACATAGTAACTCTGGCTGAGGGGAAAACGAGCTCTTAGACTGCTATCCCAATCCTAGCCAGATCAATATGGGACGAGGGCTGCTTGAGGAGGTCCCTCTGTTGCCAAGGTGAAGGCAGATGTGCTTGGTCTGTGTCTTGTCTGAGTGACAAGCAATCTGGGGTCATGTGGACATACCAGTTAGAAGCTGTATCATCCTAATGAGGCACTCTTCCTGAGCTTGCCTCCTCACTTATAGATGAGAAGTAATGCTGTTCCTACCTACCACAGACCTCCGGAAGAACAGAGATGGCAGGAGGAAGCATTCTGCCTCCAAAATGCTACAGGAATGAAAACAGCAGGTAGTGGGGCTAAAGAGTTGGCTCTATGGCTAAGAGCACTGGCTGTTCTTCCAGAGGACCCAGTTTCGATTACTAACACCTACATGGTGGCTAACAACCATCCTGTAAGTTCCAGAGAATCTGACATCCTCTTTCTGCTCTGCTGGCACAGACACACATGCAGGCAAAACACCCATAACACAGATAGAAATCGTTTAAAAAGAAAAGAAAGCTGGTACTACCAAAGCAGGGAAGGGGGGCAAGGACTGAGGCCAGGGGCACAGTAGGACTGCATGCCTACAGGCCGAGCCCTTCTCACCTAGAGGTCAGGATGACTTTCCTTCTAGCTCTCCCTCCTGACGGATGCAGAGCATGGTCCTTCTTCCCAGAGCAGCCAGGACTTCAGGGAATACCCAAGATGGCTGTCAACACATATAGGTGCCTACAACTGACTAGCCGGGGACAGCAAGGGGGGTATTTCTGGGTACAGTGCTCATGCTGCTCCACCACATGGGGTGGAGACCTTCAGATAGACAAGGATCATCAACTGCTCTGCCAGAGAGACCTCGGGATCCCTCTGTCTGAGGAGGAAACAGAGCTCTTACACTTCTGTCTGCCACCAATCCTAGCCAGATCAATATGGGGCAGAGACAGAAATCATGTCTGTCCACTGCAATAAATAGCCTACCACGTAACCAGATTTTTCCCTGGGTAGAAATGTTATATATCTACCAAACCATTTTTACCCTCAGTATGCTGGGATTCTGGGTACATGCCCCGCACCCATCTGTTCTCTCCATGCCCTTTGATTTTGTTTGTGTTTCAGAGCTAGGGATCAAACCCAAGACCTTCTACATCCTACATTCCACTTACTCTGTCCCCAAATCCTATAACTCATCTACAACCAGTTGGCTAAAATCCTGAGCAGCCTTCTGGTTTAAGAGAAACCAACAGACCAAGGTGGACGTAGAGGGTGAGGAGCCAGGGCTTGGGCTGCCTCTCTTCCAGAATCACTGAACTGAACTGAGCTGGCTTCATAAATCTCAAGCTCTCGTAAAAGCATTCTAATATAATTTGTAAATGAGTTTGTCAGTGCAGGTCGTTTTATTACTCTGGCAGGCATAATTTTGAGACTAAAGAAATCAAGTGTTATAGATTAGACTATCAGATTTCAAAGTCAAAACAAACTGTGACACAGTACAGGAACAATTTTTTTTTTCTTCAAAATAATTTAAAATTTTTTGCTGGACACTGAATTGAGGTAAAAATTTCTCTAAATTACACTTGTCCACTTAAGAAGTAGGTACATACCCGTGTGAAGCCAGCAGCAAGGAAGGGCATTAAAGACGTCTCTTCTTTGTCCACCCTTCAAAGGAAGATTGTAAGGGTTAGACAGTGCTCACTAACTCACATAATCTTCAACAGTCACATAACATATACTTTCAAATGAATTAGATATATGCATACAAAATTAAAAATGAATTCCTTGTCTCAACTTAGTATTTAGCCTTCTGGCAGGATCTTTTTATAGCCTGTTTCATGGGGATAGGGTTTGCTTATTGCTCAGGCTGGCCTCAACTCCTAGGCTCAAGCCATCGATCCTCTTTCCTGGGCCTCCTGAGTACTAGATGACAGGTGCCTGGCATTGCACCTAGGTATTTTAATACCTTAAATACAAAGGTTATGTTAACAACTGAATAGTGTCCAGGTATATACTTAATATATAAATCTCTATATACTGAAAGTATTAAATTCTCCTCTCTTCCACACTGAGAAGATTACAGAGCACAGAAGCATGTCTGTCTATACTGACTGGAAATCATGCATATTTAAGGATTGCTCTCTTCCTTGTATAGTCTCTTCTCCTTGCTCTAACATGAGAAGATTCCCTGCATTTATGTGCCACCCGAATCCTTATAGATACCTGAATTAAAGGCCCTACAAAGACCCCTCTTCACAACCTTCACCCTTAAGACAATCGAATTTTCTTAATAGTTTGCCTACAAATGGAAGTTCAAAGTCAGAAAACTAAACCTGAAAGCAAACTTCTTCCCTGAGGTCAAGCAAAGAAGAAAAAATAAAATGCTACAGAGTAACAAAAGCCAGACTTCAAAGAGGCTCTCCTGTCACAGAGGCAAGCCCTTATTTTGCCATCTGTTGATAACATTGCATTGATATATAAATTTCAATATTAAAAAATTGTTTACCTGCGTACTACGCCAATAATAACTGTGTTTTCTGAAATTTTTGATGATCTGATAGACCTTAAAAAACAAAATTTTAAATAAGTATAAAAACAATTTTTAAAAATAAATACACTTTCATAGTTTTAGCTGTAGAATTACAGTTGGGGAGGGAAACAAGAAGAGGAAGGGCTCCCTTCACACTGAGATTCACAGTCTCAGTTATGTGACCTTTCCTGGGGATAAACTCCTCATCACTGGACCGTAATAACCATGACAATTATCATGCACAAGTGAAACAGCTAAGAAGACTCTTTATGCATTAACCCAGGGAACACTCTCCCCTACACTGTACTTACTAGAAAGGGGCCACAATCACTTGTCTCCTCCCATGGAAGGAAGTACAAGCTTCTCCTGCCTGTGCAGACTGCAGGTCACAGCAAACAGGGGTCAGCTTGTCAAAGAACATAGAATTCTTTTTTGTTTTCCTTAATTTATTTACTCATTTGCTTTACATTCCGATTGCAGCCCCGCTTCTTCCTCTCCTTTTAATGCATCCTCCCCACTCCCATTCCCCTTCCCACTCTCCTGAGAAGGGAAGCCTCCCCCCATAGGTACCAACTCATCCTGGCACATCAAGCTAGGTGTATGCTCTCCCACTGAGGCCAGACAAGGCAGCCCAGCTAGGGAAAAGGGATCCAAAGTCAGGCAATAGAGTCAGAGTAAGGCCCCACTCCAGAGGAAGTCGGAGTGGTCAAGGACACCACAAGAAGATCTACAGAGTCAACTAACCTGGGCCCATGGGAACTCACAGGGACTGAACCACCAACCACAGAGCATGCATGGGCTGGACCTAGGCTTCCTGCACATATGTGGGTCCCCAAACAAGAATGAAGAATTCTAAGGTAATATGGAGGCAAAATCACACTACCACAAAACTAAGATCAGGAAATACAAGATACTATTGTCAGTCGCAATGAAGAGAGCCACCAACTGTCATTAAAGGTTAAGATGGAGGTTTGGTGGGGAAGAGTACGAGACACTGCTCCATTGATATCACCCGAGAAGTCCGAGGCTCTCCCCCCAACCCTTCAGGGGAAGCAGTTACATGGAGTGATGACAGTCTAGCGAAGAGATCAGAGGGAAGGCATATAGGAAATGCAAGGGAGTAGCAAAAAAGAAAAAAGGAACACTCTGCTGGAGGCGTACCACAGCTTTGAACCTAACTTTCACTGAGACAAAGGTGAAGTTATCTAAGTTATCCTCTTCCACCCACTGGAGGAAGCAGAGGGATCTGGAATGGAAGTGGTAAAGACTGCTATATTCAGACTGTCCTAACTAAGAGACAATCACACTGGCCTCCTGGAGGACAATGTGTTCAGGATGGGACAGAAACTAGCCAAGGCTGACTCCATGACTTCAGCTCTTAAAAAAGAAAAAAGGCTGAGCCACTTCTGAATCAGAGTGGCTACTTCCCAATTTCTCCAGAGATGGTACATAACACAACTACTCTAGATGTCAGCAAAGGAATCATCATATACAGTGTGTGCCCTGATCCTCACAAACTTCCTGTAAAGAGCCAGACGGTAACCATTTTAAGATACATAAGGCTTTATGTATCCGTGCATGTTTTGTCCCAATTTATCAGTGAGTGATGGTCTGCACTCTGTTGACCTACAGACTTGTCTGTAGGGATTGCCTTAATTAAGTGCTGAGCACAAAGCATGTGAGCGAGTATACAGGTGTGCATCCAGTGTTCTCTGCTTCTGACTGGGGGTGTAATGTATCGAGCTGTTTCCAATTCCTGTCACCTTGACTTAACCACAGTGATAGACCATAACACAGAATTGTGAGCTAAAATAACCCTTTCTCCACTAAATTACTATTATCAAGATATTTTATCACAGCAACAGAAATGAAACTAAAACAATACCTTAGCTTTGGAGCAGGAATGTGATCACAGAATAGGCAAAACCTCTATCCTTTGCTCACTCTTACCTTGGGGCATGCAGACTGCAGTTTCCTGTGGGTCTGAGGCTGTGGGTCACTAGTTCTCAGTGAGAGCTATGCAAAACGAAAAGCAGCTCCAGGGCCCAGCTAATCTATCATGAGCACATAGCTCTCCCCATCCTTTTTTCAACATTTTTGTGTTTCCTAGTGTCCACTCGACTCTACTAGCTCTCGTCTGTCCTTCTTCGCCACAGGAGCCAACCTAAAGGATACTGCAGAGCTCTACTGGAAAAGACTTTCCACACAGGGGACTGTAGGGCTGGCTAGGTGTCCAACTCTGGTCTTCCTGCTAGGAGAAGACCAGACTCAGTTTCTGGAGAGAAAGGCTAGAGGAGGGTCTCTCAGCTCCAGAAGGATCACTGGTGCAGCAGACCCTTATTTGTACAAAGCTGGTGCACTCCTGGTAACAAAACCCATGTGACTCTAGGGACACTTCATCTGTTCTTACAGGTTCCCATCATGCCCTTCATCATAAGAGCAATGGAGAGGGAAAGGGAGACTTAAGTTTCCAACCAGTCATGCCAAATACACTCTCAGCATTTTAGTGGGGGAAACAGTTATGGTAAAATAGTGGCAAGTGGTCAACCATGCAAGTAATATATGAGGAGGAGCTGTGGACAACCTGCCCATCACTTCAGGAAACAGACATGGGGCTCTGTGTCAAGAAAGAAGCAGGAGAGGGAGCATGTCCACCCAGCCACAAGCCCGTCAAAGCAGTGCTAAACTGTATGTGAAGATAGAAGCAAATACCTGATTTCCTCTAGTGAAAATGAACAACTGGCTAGAAATAGGAATGGCAGGCACAGAACATGGCCTGAGAAACAATGGCCTTTAAAACTAATATTCTTGCCTTAAAAATCATGAAACTAGGAAAGAAATAATTTGACATAGTCAAAATGGACACTAGGAAGACAGATTTCAAAGGCAGGAAAGACTCTAAAGACCAAGAAAACTGGGGTGTTCTCAGAACTACCCTTGATTACACATGCTAGAAAACCCCAAGCAACAGAGTAAGATGGATGGATGGATGGATGGATGGATATAGAGATAAAGATATGTTTTTTTGCTGTCAGGCATTGTGGTATACATCTTTAATCCCAGCACTTGGGAGGCAGAGGCAGGTGGATCTTTGTGAGTTAAAGGCCAGCCTGATCTACATAGCAAGTTCCAGTACAGTCAGGGCTATGTAAAGAGATCCTGCCTCAAAGTAGATAGATAGATAGATAGATAGATAGATAGATAGATAGATAGATAGTCCGACACACATACACAGAGAAAGGAAAGAGGAGAGGTGGAAGAGAGGGGAGAGAGAGAGAGAGAGGGAAGGAGGGAGAGAGAGAGAGAGAGAGAGAGAGAGAGAGAGAGAGAGATATGCAGCGAGACCTCGGAGCTGCTGTGACACTCTGCAGAACCAGGAACCTGGATTTTTCACTTTGTATTTCCCTATTATTGTCTAAATATTTGGTCTTTGTGGTTTAAATTTATCTTAATGTTAGCCATAATGTCCATATGCTAGACATGAGGAAAAACAGCATGACCCCTCCTGTCAAGGATACTTTCTAGAAAACACATAATAGTTCCAATGGATAGTTACAAGGAAAGCTAAAGAAGGCAACATACTCTTTAGGTGGCTTCATGCCCTGTGAAATTGCTGAGAATTTGTTATTAGCTAAAGAACCAGAAACATGTACTGGGGAAACTACCAGTCTAGTCACATGAGAGAACTCCAAATGATTCTGATAATGGTCTCAGCATTAACACTGAGGAAAGGATTACTTGATGGAGGTTCACAGCGATCTTGATCTTTAGATCAAGGTGAATCAAGAAATTGTATGAATGAATGTGTCTGACACTGTCCTAATTTTTTTTGAGGGGAGGAACACAATTCTGTTTGTGGGGTGTGCGGTGTGTGGTTCCAGATCGATGCTGGGCGTCATCTCAGTCACCCTCCCCCTTGTTCACTGAGGCAGGTCTCTCGGTTGAGCCTGAAGCTCAGGCTTTAGTTTATCCAGATAAGCAGCTTGTTTCAGGGACCCACCTCTGCCTTCTAAGGCTGAAATTACAGGTGGGTCATGCATACCCACTATTACATGGGTGCTGGGGGTCTGTTTTCATGCTTGCACAGTAACCCCTGTACCCACTGAGCCATTCCTTATCCTGAGTTTGCTTTTGCTTCTGTATCCATGTGAATTTTAATTCTGCTAGGAGAGTGGTTCTCAACCTTCCTATTGCTGTGACCCTTTCATTTTCGTTGCTACTTCATAACTGTAATTTTGCTACGGTTATGAATCGTAATGTAACTATCTGTTTTATACAATGGTCCTAGGTGACCCCTGTGAGTGAGTTGTTTGACACACACAACCCCAAAGTGTAGAACTGCTGAACTAGAGCACGCCAGGTTTCTCCCAGGGCTTCTCTCCTTCCTTCATCTTCCTTCACAAAATCTTCCCTTCCCTTCCCTTATGCAGCTATGCCCCTACGGCACCAAGGAATATTTCGTACCTCTTCTGAGTACACTAAACTTAAAGTCTTTGAAAATGTTCTGCAGCTTCTCATAAAAGAAACACTACTCAGAGCTAAGGAGATAGCTCAGTTGGCAAAGTGCTTGCCTCAAAAAAATGAGTACCTAACTCAGATCCTCAGGACCCAAGCAAAAGCCAGGAGGGGCAGTGCATGTCTATAGCCCCAGCACTCAGAGGCAGAGGGTATGGAGTTCCATGGCCAACAAATCTAGTCTAATGAATAAGCTCCAGGACCAGTAAAAGACCCTGCCTTAAAAAAATCAGGTGACATACAATCAGTCCCTCTGGCCTCCACATGCATGCACCCTCCCGCAGACACACACAAATATGTCCATGCACCGCATACACACACAGTCATCAGTGCTGTTCTTTCTGGGCCATTATGTTGATGCAGCTTTTACACACACACACACACACACCCAGTCACCCTTTATTGGAAGTGACTTTTATCCAGGCTGCTGACAGACAGCCATCAGTTTTCTTAGCTCACTTCACTGAACCCCAGGTGTCAGAGCCACCTTCCTCTTGTCAACGGGTTTGGAATGCTCTGTGTGTGCAGTGTGTCTGCTGCAGAGGGTGCCTGGTCTGCTCTCTCCAGTTCTCAAACTGTACTGTACACCTGGAATCATGGCTTACTGTACTGTACACCTGGAATCATGGCTTACTGTACTGTAACTGCATAGTGAGAAGCACTGTTTTCACTCTGTCCCTCCTGCCAACATGGTTGGGAAACCACAGCTGACCAGCCTGTCTTGACGGGGGGGGGGGGGGGGGGGGGGGGGGGGGGGGGGGGGGCATCAGGAGTCAGAGCACATGCCTCCGACAAGCTCAGAGGCTTTGCCACTCCTGAGGGCAACGCCATGTCTCTCTGATGACCACAGCTCAGCATGTCAGGTAGAGCAGGCAGCAGTGGGAGAAAAAAGGGCTCCTTCTCACCACCTCCCTTCATGGGTACTCTAGCTGCAGCTGCTGGTGCGTGCTGAGCACAGCGTACAGCTTGCTTCTGATCAGTCTCTACAATGCAGCAGAGACAGTTTACAGAGGCTCACTGTGTAGCTTAGACTGCGCTGCTCAGAATCCTCAATGTCTGCTTCTACCTCCACATGGAGGATTAGGGGGAGGTATGTGCCCAGAGTATCTCCCACTTAACTACCCAGAGTAGAGTCCAAAGACTGGCTTGGCACACTAGGCCTTTGCATCTGGCCTTTGTCTGTGGCCCCGGACCTCTCCAGCTCTCTGACCAGTGGTGTGAGCACCTGCAGAGGGGCCTAGGCAGGCATCCTGCTGCTCCTTATGCTGCCCTTCCCCCACCACCATTCTCTTCCAAACTCCTGCCCATCCTCACTATTCAACTCAAACATCTCTCAAGCCCCTTTCCCTCCTAAATCTCTTCTCCTGAACTCTGTTTGGCTTCACTGTGTGCCCTCCAAAATTTATGTGTTGCCAATGTGACAGTGACAAGAAGTAGGGCCTTAATAACTTCAGCCATTCAGGCTGCTCTCTGGTGAATGCCATTAGGGCTCTTATAAAGGAGATTTCACACAGCCAGAGGAGGCGGTCAGACAACTGAACCTATTAGTACCTTTAGCCTGGTTTTCTCAGTCTTGAGAACTATGAAAAAAAAAATTGTTCTGTAATGTTGTTGTTAATACTTGTTTTTATTTTATTATTTATGTGTATATGTGTGTGTCTTGTGTGTGCCATGCATGTATAGGGGACAGTGGAGCCAAGAAAAAGATTGGATTCCCCTACCCCATCCTCCAGTTAAAGTTACAATCAGCGGAGTGTGGTGACACACAACTTTAATCCCAGCACTTAGGAGGCAGAAGTAGGCATATGTGAGTTCAAGGCCAGTCTGGTCTACAGAGTGAGTTCCAGGACAGCCAAGGCTACATAGTGAGACCCTGTCTCTGGTAGGGCAGGGGTGATAGTAGCTTTGTGGGGAGTTGTGAGCCACCTGACCTGGGTTTGGAGACTTGGATTCAGGTCTTCTGGAAGAGCAACAGGTGTTCTTAGCCACTGAGCCATCTTTCCAGCTGGCTAATTTGTGTTCTTTATCAATTATCTAGTCTCAAGCTTTATGTTACAGTCACATGAAACAAAGATATTCTATGTATGAATTACGTTTCTTGTGCTATGACCAATTGCCTGACAAGAAACAACTTCAGGGCAGAGTGCTTTTATCAACGGTTCAGAAGATACAGTCCATCACAGTGGGGAGGCCTGTGGCAGGAGCACTCACAGCTGTGGCAAAGGGAACTTACATCTTGCTAATCAGGAAGCAGAGAGGAAGAGTTCTGGAACTCAGTGGCCCTTTCCTTTTCCCTTTTTCCTTACTCCAGGACTCCAAGCCATGGCACAGGACCACCCACACTCAGAGTGTGTCTTACCCCTCAATTAATCCTTTTTGGAAATGCCTACACAGATGCTCACAAAGGTATCTTACTAATGCCTTCAGCATGCCTTAGTCAGGTCAGGTAAACAGTTTGAGAGTCTGAAATTTATCATCACACCCTACAACGAGAGCATCAGACCCTCGGAGGCACGATACAGGCTTTGTTCATCCACATGCTCTAGCACCACATGTAGTGTCCAAACCAGGACTTGCAAAGTAAGGATTTAAAAATTCACGGGGTCCCCAATGGAGGAGTTAGAGAAAGGACTGAAAGAGCTGAAGGGGCGTGCAACACATAGGAAGAAAAACAATATCATCCAACAAGACCTCCACCCCCACCCCCCAGAGCTCCCAGGGACTAAACCACCAACCAAAGAGTACACATGGAGGAATCCATGGCTCCAGCCGCATATGTAGCAGAGGATGGCCTTGTCGGACATCAATGGGAGGAGAAGCCCTTGGTCCTGTGAAGACTCGATGCCTCAGTGTAGGGGAATGCCAGGGTGGGGAGGCAGGAGTGGGTGAGTGGAGGAGCACCCTCATAGAAGCAGGGGAGGGAGGATGGGATAGGGAGTTTCTGGAAGGGAAACCAGGAAAGGGGATAGCATTTGAAATGTAAATAAATAAAATATCCAATAAAAAAGAAAAAAAGATAAGAAAGGAAGAAAGAAAGAGAGAAAGGAAAGGAAAGGAAAGGAAAGGAAAGGAAAGGAAAGGAAAGGAAAGGAAAGGAAAGGAAAGGAAAGGAAAGGAAAGGAAAGGAAAGGAAAGGCAAGGCAAGGCAAGGCAACAACAAAAGAATCTGGCCTTCAAGAAGGTACTGCACAGGCACGCAAGGAGTTCCAAACACTAGTAAAGCGCCACAGGCAAAATATAATTTGGAAGGTCAGCCACTGATGAAATATTTTCACAAGCAGGCACTCTATAAGTACCCCCAAACAGAGGATAAAGGAAGAACAGAGCTCTATCAGGCTAAGGTCTCATGGGCTTCAAAGGTCTGATGAAAGCAAGGAAAGTCAGTTGAGGAATGAGCTTCTGAAGAAATTTCTTGATGAAACAGTTCATTCCATGCAGGTGCCTTTGTAAAGATGATCTTAAGAGAGACAAACCAGATAGAGGTACCATCAGGGCCTGCTCTTGCCTCCAGGGAACTCACTAGGGATGACACAAATCCCCGCTCTCACCCCACAAGATCAAATGGGAGAAAGCTAACAAGAAAGACCCAAGATTCTTGGCCAGGGCCTATCAGGAAAAGAATATGATAAGGGACCATATTTTTAAAGGTCTATTCTTCACTGGCCAGTCACGGCCACTGTGTACTGTTCAGTTCTGGAGTTACCCAAGAGCTACCAGTTAAGAAGAGTATCAGTCTTTAGAGGGTTTGTCATATAATCATGAGGACCCAAGTTTGAATCCCCACCACCCAAGAATAAAAACCTAGCATGGCAGCACTCGACTATAAGCCCAGGACTTGGGGAAGGTGGGAAGAGGCAGATACCTAGAACTTACTAGCCTGCCAACCTGGCTGAAAAGATGAGACTAAAGTCCAGTGAGAGATCCTGTCTCAACAACAGAAACAAGTGGCAATCTACATATGTATTGTCACATGAGCACACACATATATACCACACAAAAAGAGTCTTTTAAAATAGTCTAGAAAATTATACTCATTCCTTTTTTTAAGTAATATTTAGGCTGGTGAGAGGCTCACCAGTTAAGAGCACTGACTGTTCTTCTGGAAGTCATGAGTTCAAGTCTCAGCAACCACATGGTGGCTCACAACCATGAGAAACCACATAATGAGGAACAAAAAAAAAAAAAAAACCTATGGGCAGAGTGAGCAGCCCAGAGCAAGAAGGAGAAAGAGAAGAGGGGAAAGGGGGGAAAAAGGCTGGAGAGATGGCTCAGTGGTTAAGAGCACTGACTGTTCTTCCAAAGGTCCTGAGTTCAATTCCCAGCAACCACATAGTGGCTTATAACCATCCATAATGAGATCTGATGCCCTTTTCTGCAATGTCTAAAGACAGCTACAGTGTACTTACTTATAATAAGTAAATCTTTGAAAAAATAACTTAAAAAACTAATATTCAAGTGGTAGTTTTGATTAAATAAATGTTGATTTCATCTTAAACCCTAATGATTGTCATTTATATTTTCTTACTATTTTTTTTTTATTGTTGTTGTTTTGATTTTTTTTTTTCTTTTTTGTAAAGTTGGGAAACAAGCCCAGGGCTTTGTGCATGCAAGACAATTTCTTACTGTTTTAAATAGAGCAAGCAAGGCAATTAAGAAAGAAAGACTAGTCCTAGAAACAACGAAGTTATAATGCCTTACTTATTTTGCATAAAAGGAAAGGGAGATTGAATTTAATTTAGTGTGTTTATAGGCTGTCATAAGGACCCATGGTACTCTGTCACAGAACTGCTGGCTTACCTGCACAGTGCCTCTGCATCCATCTGTCGGGGATTCCTGTGGTCTATGATGATGATGTCATGGACTTTGTCCTGGAAACAGGTAAGGACAGTCTGCACCTCCTTGGTGACTGTGCACTTAAACCCAGCTTTCTCGCATGCCCTGTGGAATCCATTACATTGGTTATCTTCTTTGGTAAACACTAACAGGACCTGGACCAGAAGGGCACAAACACATCTTTAAAATCTTGATATAGCTGTCATTTTTAAAGAAGCCACAGAAAATCCTTAAATGTTTAGGACACAAGTTATGAACAAAACATCTATAAATACACTTTCTTTTCTTACATATAACTCAGGGACATTAGCATTCATTGGCCAGTCAATGCTAAAATGTCTAGGCTGGAAGTCCAAGCACTTGGAACATATGCTTACTTCTTTTGCTGATAATGCCTTTGATAGGACGCAATAAAGACTTGTCAGAATAGTTTTATTTTAAAATGGAATCAAAACGCCAATATTTAAGTTAGCAAACAGAACGTTAACTAAGTATGACAAGGCTGGTATTCCAGTGAAATTCCTCAGATGGGAAACGCAAGTATTTTAGTGAGATACTGTTGGGGCATATCATTCTTTCTTTCTTTTTTTTTTTTTTTTTGAATCAATTAGTTTTTATTAGATATTTTCTTAATTTACATTTCAAATCTTATCCCGAAAGTTCCCCCCACCCCGCCCTGTTCCCCTGCCCACCCACTCTCACTTCTTGGTCCTGGCGTTCCCCTGTATTGGGGTATATAAAGATTACAATACCAAGGGGCCTCTCCACCCAATGATGGCCGACTAGGTCATCTTCTGCTACATGTAGAGCTAGAGACTCATGTTCTGGGTGTTCTGGTTAGTTCATATTGTTGTTCCTCTTCTAGGGTTGCAGACCCCTTCAGCTCCTAAATGATGTACTTAACATGTTTTGACTCAAAGGTTATGCAATGCCTCCGTGTTAAAAAGTCATTCTGAATCTGAGCGATTTGAGTACTACAACATTACAGGTGATATGGACACAGAGCCCAGGCAACCTGATTACCATCTGGGCCAATGTTAGGCTGCTAACTGCTTGTCTTGGTGCCTAGCCTAAAGCCTAAACCACTGGAAGCCTGGGTCTGCTGCCTCTTCCCTTTTCAATCAGGTCTCCCAGCCAAATCAGGTTCAAAGCACCTCTGCTTCATCCCCTTCAGGGCTAGACTCCATAGAGGACAGAGGTTGTGTGGTGATGGAGCAGCCTTGCAGTCAGAGGTTGACTACAACACTGGAAGGTATCCTTTATTTCCTTGAAAGTTTGCCCAACTGTTCAAATACCACAGATGCAAGGAACCAAGAACACATGCCTGTCAGCCCCCTTCACAAGGTTAAAATACAACAGCAGACATAGTTCATGTGCAGGGAGCTTCAAATAACTTGGCTGCATCTTATCCCTTCTTAAAGATCTTTTTATTTTTGTTTTATGGGTACAGGTGTTTCACCTGCATGTACATATGTGCACCATGTGTGTAAAAGTGCCCATAGAGTCCCTAAGAAAGTCCCTTAGCACTGGAGTTATAGAGAGTTGCAATCAACTCTGTGTGTACTTACAACTGAACCTAGGTCCTCTATAAGAGCAGTAAGTGCTCTTAACCACTAAGCTGTCTCTCCAGTCCCCTGGTGCCAACATGGGTTATATAAGACCTTATCCCCAAAACAACAAACTTGCTGTAATGGAAGAGGCTATGTTTTAACTTTTCATTTTGGAAAAATTCAAACTTACAGAAAAGTTGTGAATGACAATGCCTTAAATATTCTTTCTCTAGGCTAAACAGCCCTTGGCCATTTTCCATTTTGGTTTTCCTTCCTCTCAATGTATGACACATGTGACTGCATGCACAATTAATCACTTCCTATTGCAACCCTAAATTTTAACCTCACTGTGTACTCCTAAGGAAAGGATGATAACATTGTTACCAAGTCCAAGAAATTTAACCATTATCCAGTGCTAGAATCTTAATAGGAAAACAAATTATCTTAAATGTATCATTTTAAATACCCTCCTCATTAAAGAAAATTGAAATGTGATCACTACAGCATAATACCTGAAGTTGGTCTTGATGAAATCTCATCGGGCCAAATTGCACATCAGCTACTGATACCTGTAAGAAAGAGATTTGCTTATATTATTCTCTCTCAACTCAATGTCACAGACAAAAGTAAAATATCTACTCTAAAATTTATACAAATATTAACTAAGTAAAAGGAACTGCAACCACACTTGAAGACTCCCAGAAGAAATGAAAACAGGAAAGCAGAATGAAAATGTATCTGATCTCAGGGTAGCTGTCTCCTGGCCCAGTAGAACTTCCAGAAAATTACTCATCCTTCCCCAGCCACAGTTTCTCGGTTGCTACAAAGATCAAGTAGGATAACACAAGAGTAGATACTAAATTAACACTTCAGTCCCTATAGACCATACCCACCTTCTCCTGGAGGATAATGAAATTATATGCAAAATGGCACATAAATAATGCAATCTAGTCATCAGAACAATGGATGTCAGTCAAAGAAGCTTCTCTGAGAAATAGTTGATTCTTCTTTTACAGAGGAGCATAACAGCCTTGGTTAATCCACTCTAAAGTATAGGAGAGGCTGACATTAAACACCAGACACTAAGACACACAGCATCAGGCCTGGGAAGACAGTTCAGTTAGCAAAGTGCTTTCTGGAAGGGAATAAGGACCTGAGAGCTTCAGCAACTACACAAAAATCTGGAAGTGTCTATTGTGGGGAGCAGGCACAGCTGCAGCCGCATGGGCCAAAGATGGCGCCCTGGCTGTATGCTAAGCCCTGTGACCTCACTTGTTTACCTCAGACTCAATAATGCACAGTAAAAGCAGCACGTGTAACTCGTTGGAGAGGTTAGCACAACATCTCGCGATACCATTCTATCAGTCAATCCTGCATACTGCCTTGGACGTGTGTGTCTATGATTGGGTGGTGTGAGGTGACATGAGTGAATGGAAGAGGATAAGTGTGGACAGTCCCAGAGATGAGAGATATTGATGATTGATGACTGACGATCGATGAGGGGTTGAAAGCTGAGGAAGCTGCGAGAAACCTCCGAATAAAGAGAAGCGGCTACAGCTGCTCTGAACCTGCCTTGGCGTGAGTGTCATTTATTCCCACGTCTCTGCTGGACAGAGATTGGGGTTGTGACAATTGGTGGCCCGTACGGGGAATTGACAGTCTATAATACCAGGGAGATGGAGACAGGCAAATCCTGGTGCTCACTGGTCAGCCAGTTTAGCTAAATCAATGTGCTCTCGGTTCATTAAGAACTATTGCTTCAAAAAAGTAAGGTGGAGGACTGTGAGATGGGTCAGCAGGTCAGCACTTGCCATGTAAGCCTGACAAACTGAATTTGATCCCTGATCCCATATAAATGTGAAGAGAACTCTAGCTTCACAGGGTTGTCCTCTCATTTCTACAGATGGGATGTGTGATGGTATCTGCCCCCCACAAACACAGGATATTTTGTAAGTTGTAGATTGTGAAAAAATAGGAAAGGAGAAAGAAATTATATCTGATATCTGTCTTTTGCTAGATTGCTACAACCTTCAGACACTTAAGTACAGGCCATTGGTGGCACAGGCCTTTAATTCCAGCACTTGTAGGCAGAGGCAGGCAGATCTCTTAGTTGAAGGCCAGCCTGGTCTACAGGGTGAGTTCCAGGACAGCTAGAGCTACACAGAGAAACCCTGTCTCAAAACCCAAAAGCCAGTGAGGGGTGGGGGGATATTACTCATTATACACACACAGCAGGAAACAGGTATTAAGTCCTTTGCCTATGGCCACAAGGCTAGGATGTGGCATGCTTGCCATTTTCCATTCTCTGTTTAGCTCCAGACCCCTAGATGCAAATTCAGAGCCACTGGAAGGTTTGTGCAGTCTATGCTTTTCACAAAGAAACCTAAGAGTGGGAGAAGATGGGGCTGAAACACACACACACACACACACATACACACACACAAACACATATATACTACACAAGTCTAGTATACACACACACATATCCTAATATTTCTGTTTAGAAAGAGACAAAGCCTCGCATAGAGGAAGTGATAGAATTTAGAATCTAATCTGAGGTTCTCTGTACTGAAGAGATCCCTACCCTAAGCCCCTGTGATTCCATATTTAGAACATCCACCCAAGAACTAGATACTTCCTATAAACTATTCTCCTCCAACCAATCTTCTCAAGCCAAAAACCAAGTACAAAGAAAATATAACAAAACATGCATAAGTAACCCACATATAATTTTAACTATGAAAAGCTGATTGTCCTGGCTAGTTGTATGTCCATTTTAAAATAAGCCAGGTCAGTTGGGAAGAGACATTCAATTGAGAAAATGCCTCCTTTAGGCGGCAAGTCTACATTAATGATTGATGTGAGAAGGCCCAGCTCATTGTAGGTGATACCACCTCTGGCCTGGTTGTTCTTGGTGCTATAAGAAAGCAAGCTAAGCAAGCCTTGAGTGAGCAAGCCAGTAAGCAGTGCTCTTACACGTCTTCTGCATCAGTTCCTGCCCTGACTTCCCCCACGGAAGCCCACGAGGGACTTGTAAGCTGTAAAGTAAACGAAACTCTTTCCTCCCCAAGTTACCTTTGGTCATGGCGCTTATCACAGTGGTAGAAACACTAACTAGGACACCAATATTCACTAATTATGAACCACTGATTAAGTTCCTGACTTGCCTTGTGATAATTTTGTTTCTCAAAAGGAATTAGAGAAATGAAGATCACTGTTGCAGACCTAAGACTGAAGAATGGAGAGCCTTCTGGAAAAGTGAAAGGTATGGAGCCCAGGTACAGGAGGAGCCATCTATTGTCTTGGGATGTGTCACCATGGGATACCACAGTGACAATAGGCATAAATGAATGCTGAAGCCAAGACAAACTGTGTCTAGGATAACTTTGTTGTCGTGTGTTGTCAGTTTCAGTCAATTTTACTCTTAGTGCCAGCCTGCCAGACTTAGCTCCATAGCAGGCAGTGTGTACACATTTCCAGACCTATCTGAATATAAATGTCAGGAAAGAGCATGGTCATACGGGCCTCTTCCCTCCAAATCTCAGAAACGGGTGTCCCAATCACAACTGTTGCTTATGATCACTGACTTCTGACTGACCAGGTAGCAGTAATAATGGTGTTATGGGCAAATTTTTATCTATACACATTTATATTAAGAGGCACAGGGGGCTGGAAAAAATGGCTCAGCATTTAACAGCGCATAGTGTTCTTACAGGACTAGAGTTTGGTTCCCAGCACCCATATCAGGCAGCTCACAACAGCCTGTGACTCCAGCTCCAGGGGGATCTGCTGCCTCTGGCCTCCATGGGCACCTGAACTTCCACAAGTGATACTTAATTTAAAAAATTAAATATCACAGTAGATTTCAAACTATCAACCTAACTTTATATTTTAAGGAACTAAAAAAAAAAACACAATACATTATCAAAGCTTTCAGGAGAAAGGAAATAATAAAAATTACTGTAGGGATAAAGTGAAATAAAGAATAGACAATAGAAGAAACCAAAAAAAAAAAAACAAAAACAAAAACAAAATGTGATTATTAGAAAAAAAACATTGATGAACCTTTAGTTAGACAAAGGGAAAAGAGAAAGCCTCAAATCACTAAATCACAAATGAAAGCAGAGATATTCGAATTATCTGTCAATAAAAAAAGATTGTAGAAATACAATGAACAGATATGCACCTTTATTTAATTATGGATAACCTGGATCTAACAGACAAATTTTTAGAAACACAAAATCTCCTGAGATTAAATCACATCAATACAGAAAATTCGAATAGAGAAAAATCCTAGGATTGATGGTTTCATTGATGAATTCTACCATTTAGAGAATTAATATCAATCTTCTTCAAAGTCTCCCAAACAACTGAAGAGATGGAAATACTTCCCATGTCATTCTATAAATGTAGTATTACCCTGACACCCAAACTAGTCAGAGATACAAGAAAGCTATACACCACATTCCATAGGAACTGGATATAGAAACCCTCAACAAACATTAGCAAACATAACCCAGTAGCATATTAAAATGGTTATGTAGTGAGAATTTTGGTTTCTTTAAAAGGAAACATGTTACAACAATGTATTTTTAAGTATCATCCCAGGTGTGGAATAGGGGCTGCCTTAGATTGTCCACAGCAGCTGACTATGATTTGCCTCACGCTCTAGCAGGGGCATGATTTCACCAGCTGCAGACAGTTTCTGCAAGTGTATGATATCTGAAATTCTGGGGACTCTTGAGAAGTTCATACAAAAGCTAGAGTCCCGAGAGGGGTGAGGCAGCGGTAGCGGTAGCAGCAGCAGCTGTTACTGATTGCTGTTGTTGTGGTTTGTCAATAGTCATGTGAAAAGAGATGAGAAGAAGAAATTGGATATCCTGACAGCAAGATCAAACTTTGCCCCAAGGAACTCAAATGCCCCTAATCAGAAAAGTAGTCTAACGATATCGACACCCCCTTTCCCTGCTAGCCTTCTTTCTCTACTACCTAGTGTTGGGGTGTTGGAAAGGTGGAATAGGGGTGGAGAAAGGTGGCAGAAAAGGAACCCACAAAGCAGCCCAAAGTCTAGTTCCACGGTTACACCTGGGTAAAGTGGTAGCTGCACAGGCATGAGAACCTGAGCTTGATACCAAGCATCCTCTTTAAAAAACAAAAACAAAAAGCCAGCACTGCAGAGGCAAAGACAGGTGAATCCCTGGTACTCACTGGTCTAGATGAGCTCTGGACCGTGGCAGATCCTATCTCATAAGGTGAGATGTTACCACACAAATCAGTGACCTGAGTTTGAGCCTTAGAACCCACATAAAGGTGGAAGAAGATAGGTAAGGTCTGCTGAACTGCTCTGTGAAGTAGTTCTTAGACAGCTAAATGCCTGCCTCCACCCATGTGCTCATGCCCATGCACAAATAGCAAATAAAAAGCACAACAAAAAACAAAAAACAAAACAAAACAAACAAACAAAGAAAAAAAACCCAAGCTGAACAGCTCCTGAAGAAAAACAATGAAATTGACCTCTGGCTTCCACATGGATGCTCACACCTATACATGTATACACCACACACACACACACACACACACACACACACCAATAATGATATACTAGTCACCAAATGAGAGTTATTCTTGGGATATCAGGATGAGCTAATGTATGAAAATCAGCAAACACAGTGTACTAACAGAGTGGAGGGAAATACCATATGATAACCTCAACTGATGCAGAAAAAGCATCTGACAAGATTCTAAATAAACATCTTTTCGTGACAACAGTGGTTATCTAGGAGTAGAAGAGAACTCCTAGCCATAACAAACCCACAGCCAGCACACCCAGCAGGCAAAGAAAGGAAGCAGTTCCTCTAAAGTTAGGAACAAGGAGAGAAGCCTGCTTCTCCACTTTTGTTCAACACTCACTGAAGCTCTAGACAAAACAATTAGGCAAGGAAAACAAATGAACCATTAAAATGGAAAAGGAGAAAGCTATCTTTACTCATGGATGATACAACCTTAAATAAAGAAAACCTGAGGATCCCACAAGAAAATTGCCAGGACTAGTAAATGAATTCAGCAGCATACACGTTATAAAAATCAGATACATTACTAGACTTAGTAACCCAAAAGGAATGTGGAAAGGATGCACTTGATAGAGAAGTGAGAAAAATAATATTCAGCTAGGGAGATGGCTCAGTCGGCAAACTCGTTCCATGCCAGCTTGAATCTGTGGCACAGTCAGGCAAGTGGTGTGCATTGATAACCCGAGTACTGGGTGGGGACAGAGAGAAGCGGATCTCAGGGGCTCACTTGCCAACTAGTTTAACTAAAACAGTAAGCTCCAGGTTCGGGGAGACAGCATCTTTTTTTGTTGTTTTTTAATTACTTTTATGTCCACCCCCAAGCCAGGACTCCCCACTCCCTCAGGCCTCAAGTCTCTCTAGGGTAAGGGGCGTCTTCTCCCACTGAGACCAGATTAGGCGGTCCTCTGCTGTATATGTGTCGGGCCTTGGACCCAGCTAGTGTATGCTGCCTGGTTGGTGGTTCAGTGTCTGAGAGATCTCAGGGGTCTGGGTTAGTTGAGTCATTAGGAGTTTGAATTTTTATGCATAGGCCAACCAGGTCTACACAGTGAATTCCAAGCCAGCCGGGGCTATACGGTGAGACTGTCTCAAAAAAAAAAAAAAAAAAAAAACACAATGATGAAGAGGAAAAGTAGAAAGAAGAGGAGAGGAGGAAGGAGAAGAGAAGGAAGGTGACAAAGGCAGTACCAACTGAGACCTCCTGAGTTAACAAAGACACACACATACACACTCACACACACACCATGTACACATGCCATATACACACCAAAAACTTTTCACTGAATGGAAGCACATGTTTATAGATTAAAAGGCAACATTAATAAGATGCCAATGTTACCTAAAGCAATCAATTACACAGTCATCAGGGTCCTTATTAAAATCTCAATGATTTTCCTTTCTTTTCTATTTGGCAGAAAGAGAAACATACATTCTAGAACTCATATGGAAACTCAAGGGATCCCTACTAACCAAAACAACCTTGCAAATGGATGAATGACCTGCAAGAGACTTCCTAATTTCAAAACTTAATACAAAACTACAGCAATCAAAGTCACATGGTGCTGGTATAGACAGACAATGAAATGAACAAAGAGACTAGAGAGAGATTTAGCACATATCCTCAAATAATCTGTAACAAAAATGCCAAGACAACTCATGGGGAAGAAGACAGTCTTTTCAATAAATGATGATGGGAAACTGGACACTCTAAGGCAGATAAAAAGCTGTCAAAATTGGAGTGTTACAGTTTGTCGGAAGCACTACAAGGCCCCACATGCAGGAAAGACATGCATTTCTTAGAATGAAATGAATTACTAGAATCAGTGTAGAAACATTGTCACTAAGCAGAAATGTTTAAAGCCTGGGTGAGAAAAGTCATGTGACTCCCAGCTAAGAGCTCACAGTAGCCACCGGATGGTTAGTTCATTTTATTTTGTGTATTTTTTTCGTGAGATCCTATCTCAGGAAAAAAAAAATACACAAAATAAAATAAACTTACATTGTTAAGTCAAGCCCAGGGACAGGACAGAAGCACAGAGGCAAATAACACCAAGCACGTGACCTACTCCAGACGTCGGTGAGCAGCAGTGGGAGGCAGACAGACAGGTCCCTGAGTTCCAGGCCCAGCTGATCTACAAGCAAGGTCAGGAAAACCAGGGCTACACAGAGAAAACTGGTGAGACAGCAGGCTGGAGAGGACAGCTCGGTGGGTTACAGTGCTCACTGCTCTTGTGGAGGACTTAGATTTTGGTTCCTAGAACACCGTGGCTCACAGCTGCCTTTCATTCCAATTTCAGAGGATCTGACACCATCTTCCTGCCTCTGTAGGCCCCTAAATAAATGTAGCACACAAGCTCATATATATAAACATATATTTAAAAAAAATCTTTGAAAAAGTTGGTGAGATAACTTTTAGGAAAGAAGCCATAACTATATAATATAGTCTCAACTTATAAAACTAACCTAACCCATTTACTAGAGTAACTTTGAAAAATAAAAAAAAAATACTATGTTTATTCTTTAAAAGACTTAAGACCAAATTTCAGCCACTATAGAGTTTTAGCAGCATCACTGTACAAGGTCCATGTTTCAGCAAATCTCTGTGACCACTGAACATTTTATTTACTTATAACTAGACTGCATTTAGCCTTACATCCTGTCTACAGGGAATATCCGGATCTTGGGACCTCTATGGAGCAGAGTATCAGTCCAGTCAGACAATTGACAGCTACTGACCCCTGCACCCACCTCCTTCCCTACCACCTAGCAAAAAAATTACCCCCACCAGGAAATCTGATGACATCACTCAGTGAGCAGATGTGACAAGTCCTCAGAGTAAACACCTCCCTGTCTGCTCCAGAAAAGGGAGGGGCCACTGGACTTCCTGCATCCATCCTTTTCTTACGCCTCAAAATCAAAATCAAACTGACCTAGACCTTTAGGTCACAGCCCCTTTAATCTAGGTTTTGCATTACTATTTATAATAAAATTGTCATTTTTCCAAATCAATTTTAATAACATAGCTTTTATTTTATCTTTCAGCTTCAAATGTAGCTGACATTTTTAGATTGTTTTAGATAATAAGAAAACAACAGTATGTTCAAGAGTTGTGTCCTGATGGGCATGGTGGTGCATGCCTTTAACCACTGTAGCAGAGAAGAAGAGGGAGGCAGATCTGAGTTCAAGGGCAGCCTGGTCTCTAGAGCCAGTTCCAGGACAGCCGGGCTACACAGAGAAACCACTGCTAACAACAATAAAGAGTTGTGTCCTAATTTGTGTTTTATTACTCTGATCCAAACTATAAACATGCCAGCATAGTGATGGCAGCACACCTGTTTTAACCCCAGCAGCACTTAGGAGGCAGAGGCAGGTAAGTTCGAGGCCAGCCTGGTCTACAGAATGAGTTCAGGACAGGCAGGGCTATACAGAGAAACCCTGTCTCAAAAAACCAAAATTCATCACAAACGTACTTTGTGGGGAAAGGGCTTAGTTCACCTTGCAGTTTGCAGTTGTCATGATGAAAAGTCCAGCAGGAACTCAAGGCAGGAGCTCAAACAGAGACTACAGAGGGATGCTATTGATTGGCTTGCTCTCTGTGGCTAGCTCAGCTTACTTTATCACACAGCCCAGGACCATCTGCTCAGGGGTAGAACCTCCCAGTGAGCTGGACCCTCCCATATCAACCATCAGCCAAGAAAATGGCTAACAGATTTCCTTACAGGCCGGGTTACAGAAGCATTTTCCTCTTCCCAGACACAAACTTCCTTGTTTGGGTCAAGCTGCCCAAATATTAGTCACAAATTAATAGTTACTGAAGATGAATGTGGTGGTACACACCTGTAACCTGAAGCATTCAGGAGGTAGGAAAATGAAGAGTTCAAAGCCAGCCTTGATTACATAGTGAGTTCGAGGCCAGCCTGGACTACATGAGTCCTTGTCTGAAAACAAAACAAAATCAGATTTTTGAGTTTAGTCTTAAAATCTTTTTACGTATTTTTTAATTTATTAAGATTTATTGTTTTGGGGGGCTGGAGAGATGGCTCGGTGGTTAAGAGCACTGACTGCTCTTCCAGAGGTCCTAAGTTCAATTCCCAGCAACCACATGGTGGCTCACAACCATCAGAAATGGGATCTGTTTCCCTCTTCTGGTGTGTTGAAGACAGTGATGGTGTACTCACATACATAAAATAAATAAATAATTCTTAAAAAGAGAAGAAAAGATTTATTGTTTTCAGCAGGAGCAGGGGCTGTCTCCGACTCTGCTGCCTGCCTTTGGATCCCTTCCTCCTAACTGGGCTGCCTTGTCTGGCTGCAATAGAAGATGTGCCCAGTCCAACTGCAGCTTGATATGCCAAGGTGGGTTGACATCCATGGGAGACCTCCCTTCCTGAAGAGAAAGGAAGGTGGGGAGCGGAAAGGAACGGACTCGGTGGAGTGGAGGGAGGGGAAGCTATGATCAGGATGTAAATTAAATTAAGTAATTAATTTTAAAAAGATTTGTTTTTAAAGATTTTAAGATTCAGGGCAGCAAGATGGCTACATAGGTCAAATGCATACCCTGAAGGCCTGATGACCTGAGTTTAACCCTCAGGACCAGGTAACAGTAGAAAGAAAACTGAATCTACACATGTGTCCTCTGACACCCTCATGGATGCCATGACGCATAACAAATACACAGCTACAATTGAAGAATATGTGGTGGCCAGTACTTGGGAGGCAGCAGGCAGATCTCTGGGAGTTCCAAGACAGCCAGGGCCATATAATGAGGCTGTTTCTAACACACACACACACACACACACACACATACACACACACCAGTAACACTAGAGTGTCAGAAAACAAAAAAATATTTGTATCCTAACAATTTAAAATATTTTTTGACAAATGTGACTGATTAGAAGTGACAAAGATTGGGCTAGAGAGATGGCTTAGCAGTTAAGAGCACTGGCTGCTTGTCCAGATGTCCTAAGTTCAATTCCCAGAAACCATATGGTGACTCACAACCATCTATAATGAGATCCAATGCCCTTTTCTATCTGATCCTCTCTTCTATCATTCAGGCATAAATACAAATAGAGTGCTCATATACATAAATAAATAAAACTTTTAAAAACAATGGCAAAAATGATTATTAGTTTTGATGAACCATATCAGATGTTTTTTTGACTGAGTTAATATTGGCTACATGTGACACTATGAGGCAAAGTTACTCTGTCATGAGTTGAGGACTTGAGGTAAAAAGGGAAAGCTACTAGCAAGACGTATGGCACACACCTGTAATCTCAACACTTGGGAGGCTTTGGGAGGGTTGCCTAAAGTCTGAGGCCAGGGTGGACTACATAGCAAGATCCCAGAGAAGAAGAGGGAGAGGGAGGGGGAGAGAGGGAGGGAAGACAAAGGATATAAGTAATTCCAATGCATTGAAAATGTCTACTCCTGCAGCCTTTTCTCCTATCCCTTGCCTGCTTTTATTTTTCCTTCTTAGCTCCCAATCACCATTGAGACAGTGTGCATTTACTATGCTTCAAACATAGTACGTAGCCAAGGGTAACCACACAGTACGTAGCCAAGGGTAACCCTGAGCTTCTTCAGGATTCTCAGACTTCAACATCCCAAGTGCTCAGATTACCGATGGTAGAGACAGAGAGAGGCTTTTGTGCACATTAGCCAAGTACAACTCACCCCCAAACTCTTACTTTGTAAGTCAAGTTTATTAACTCCACTTTAGCAATGAAGAAACTTAAGTTTAGAACAGAATAATTGGGAAGCAACAATTGCAGGAACAAAACTTAATTCTGTCTGCTCTTTCGTGTTTTATAGGGCAAGGACTAACTCACCTAATCTATATCCAGGTGAAATAAGATCAAGAAACTGGCTAACAGTCCTTATCTACTTGACAAATTGTAACTGAGCATCCATATTGCGTGAGGGGTTTTCCCAGGCTTTGGAGATCAACAGGGAACATGGCGGATAGATAATACCTCTACAACCGTGAGAGCTGTAGTTCTGAGAGCTTGGCTGCTATAATGAATGAGAGGTTGAGGAAGGCCTCTCTGGGACAGTGCTGTGGAAGTGGGGTCTGAATGACCAAGCGCCAGCCAATGAAGAGCACCAGGGAGAGGACTTATGGTGAGGCACTAGAAGAAACAAGGGAAGAAGACCGCGAGATGAGGATCTAGGTAAGCAGAGGCCCTATCAAACGGAGCCTTGTAAGCCAAGAAATCTGCATTTTACTCTAAATTTCATGAAAAGCTACGGGATATTATTACAAAGCAGCAGTACAGTCTGATCTATTTATTATTACTTTTTCATGCAATATATTGATCATATTCTTTGTCCTTCCACGGTATAGTCTGACTTAAACAAAATGAAATGAAAGTCCCTTTGGTTGTCTGTGGAAAGCAGGCCGTGGGAGAGCTGCTATTCTGCTGGCATCCTAGTAGACCGTATGAGCTTCCTTAGTCCTTGCCAGATTTACCCACAAGATGGCACAAGACCTATCCTGAGGCCCAGGACCTTCTCCCATATTGACGGCCAGACCCATTCCCGATTCCTTTTTCCTCTCTTAACCTGCCGCCGCTTGCCCCTCAGTCAACTTAAATGGCAAATATTTACTGCAAGCCTTGTGTGTCCTCTCACTCAAATTCAAAGAACTTCATGCTAGAGTGAAGCCATTCAGGTCCTTCCCCCAGAACCCACCATGTCGAGTAAACAAGAGTGTTAGGATTCAATGAGTTACCACAGGCTCTCAACTCAGTGCCTGATAATGAGTAACTGAATGCTTACAGCAAAGACGTTCTAAGAGAGTTTGGTTATGAAATATCATTCTTCATGCAAACACATTATAAGGCACTTTGTAAACAGTATTTTCCTAGAGATAGTTCTTTTATAACTCTAAGGCAATAACTTCTAATGAAAGCCATTAAGTTCTTAATGGAAATATTATACAAAATGGAGTCTCATCCTTAGATATGTTAATGCATTAGTTATTGAGGACAACTAAAGGCTTTCCAGAAATATTAGAGTAAAATCAGCTTTGAGAGTAAATTATTCTAATAAGAATGAACCCATTAATAAAAACAGGAGCAGGGTTACAGAGATGGCATAGTTAAGAGCAATTACTGCCTTGCAGAGGACTCGTGTGCAGATCTCAGAAGACCATGTCATGACTCACACCATTTGTAACACCAGTTCCAGGGACTCCAATGCCACCCCCCAACCTCATAGACACCAGGCACACACATGCTGCACAGACAGACAGGCAAAGCACATGAAAATGAAATAAACAAACCTTTAAAAACAAACACACAACAAAAAATGGGAAGTCTGGTATAGGCTGACCAGATCCCATGACAGTAAGAGCTGAGGACCCTGGTCCAGTAGTGGAAATGTGAGATGCAATGCCCTGAAGTGCAGCCTAGAGGCTACTCATGGCCCTAAGGAGTGCAATGTGGTCACTGGCTTAGGGACTTGTCAGATCAAAAAGAATTTATAGAGATGGAAGATCCTGCTATTTATGGATTTCTCACCAAGGGAAACAGAACACAGCAAAAATAGAGAGTCTGGATATTGAAGGAACATACTCCCAATCATCAATTAACAAATCAGCACCAGATGTGATAGTGCAAGTGTGTAATCCCAGCCCTTGTGAAGCTGAGACAGGAGGATTCAAGGCCAACATGAGATACATGGTGCTTTCAAGGACCCTGTCTCCGAACAACAGAAAGAATGGTAAGAATAAAAACCAAAGACATTCTCTGTCTCTCAGTCATGTATATGAACCTACTGGATAGAGGATTCTCAAGTCTTATTGTCAGGGGATCTGGTCATCCTACAACAGACTTCCCATACAGCAGCAATGAGCCTCATTCACAATGTTCTACAGTGGTAGGCTCCCACCTGATCACCCTTAGCATCCTGACAGCAAAGGGAAGCCTGGGTTCTTCTAGGCTAGCGAATAAGACTCATGAGTTAGTTACAAAGCAGATTACACTGAGAGTGGCAATCCACACAGCAGGGTCATCTATACTCACCCCACAGCTTCCAGGATCAGTACTGTGAAGGTTCAACAGATAGGTCTTTCAATTCTGACCCTATGCCTGATAACTGTGTTACTTCTAGGCGCTACACAGCTGCTCCGTGGTTCTGAAGAAGTGAGCTGACAGACACGCAGCTCGCTCTCTGACCAACAGCATTCAGCCCAGTTCCCTGTCATGTCAGCCACTATTAGTGGAAGGGGATGCAAACTGTCCTTCTCACATGCCCACTCTGGCTCTAGAAGACAGAAGAAATCCTTGAGCACTGGGGGTGTCATAGCCTTGTTTTGCTGTTTTCCCCCTTGTTGCTATAGTAAACACCAGACAAGAGCGGTTTAAGGGAGAGAGGGTTTACTCTGGCACACGGCTCACAGTAACTGTCCAGCATGGTGGGGAAGTCAGAGTGGCAGCAGCTTGAAGCAGCTGGTCACACCATGTCTTAGTTACTGTTTCTATTGCTGTGATAAACACCATTACCAAAAGCAACTTGAAGAGAAAAGAGTTTATTTTTACCTTACAGCTCTCAGGTTATACTCCATCACTGAGGAAAATCAGGACAGGTGCTCAAGGCAGGAACCTGGGGGCAGGAACTGAAGCAGAAGCCACTGGGAAACGCTGCTTACTGGTTTGCTCCTTCTCAACTTGCTCTCTTATAAACCTCAGAATCACCCACACAGGGACAGCACCATCCACACAGGGCTGGGCCCCGCCACATCAACTGTCAATCAAGACAATACCTTATGGAGGCATTCTGTCAGTTGAGGTTCTCACCTCTTCTCAGATGACCCTAGCTAGTGCCAAGCTGACAAACAAGCAAAGCAGGGTGCAACACGGCCCCATCTGGAAGCCGATGACCATGGCTGCTGCTCAAGCCTCCGCCTTTCTCCATTTATGCAGCACAGAGACCAAGACAGGGATGGCCCTCCCTCCTCAATTGACACAATGTGCTCTACCAAGTGATTCCAGAGCCTAAGCTGACAATTGAAGTTAACTGCTATAACAAATGGAACTCTCTATATAATTATATCTTCTAGTGAAAAGTGCTCGGGGCCTACAAGACGGCTCAGTGGGGAAAAGTACTCGTTGCCAGGTCTGCCCACCTGAGCTCAATCCCCAGACCCATGTGATGGATGGAGAGAACAGATTCCTAGATGTTGTCCTCTGACCTCCACGCAGTCACCGCGGCAAGTGCACACCCACCCATCCACATACACACACAACTAAATCCATGTTATAGAAAAGTTTGAGGCAGTTTTCAGACTGAATGCTATCTAAGAGTCTGTTCCGACCTGACTGCAGCCCCCAGCTGAGGCTCCGCCCAGCCCTTGTCTTCTTCCAGGAGAGCTACACAAGGTTCCTCAACAATTGGCCTACGCTGCCTCTAAAGAACAATATTAGTTTCTCTTTAAAGTTTACTTTTATACTGTTTCTACTACTATTTTGTCTAGTTCTAAGTTTCAATTTTTCATAGAAACATTAAGGAAGAAACCATTTGCTTATGTTAGGCTGGAACCTTGAGTTCTAGAGGAATAAACTAAAAGTAAGTGGGAATGTATACAAAAATCTAACATCAGCAGAGACTGTGAGATGCCCTGGAGCAATGCAGACTTTATGGTCAGAGGAAGAGGTGGGAGCAGGAGCAGATGCGAGGCCTGGCCTTGCATTAGCCCTGTCTGCAGCTCCTCATTACAAAGAACAGCACAGCCTGGGTTCAGTGTATAAGGAACCTAAAACTCTCCTTACCGAAGGTATGTCTTTCCAGGGCCATTTTTTCCCTTGGTCAAATATTGTCTAGTGTTTACACACGGAAAAAATGAATATTTATAGTCTCTAAAACTCAATACCTATTTAACAGAACAGGCAGGAAGTCTCAAATACCAACTCAAATATCCTCACTAGCAGAGCACAGGAGTCATAACTGGATGAAGAATCTGAAAAGCACAAACTGTCAAGAGAGGCGTGCGTCTCATGTGGTGCTACCACAGGGGCACCCACAACCATTCTCCAGGGCACTCTGCCCACCTCTGGGCAAGTCCTGAGGCAGCAGGCAAACTCCCCTCAGTGTATTCAAAGAAAACACTTGTTACTGGCCATGTTGTAAATAGCATTTTGCATGCTAACATTCTATTTATGCAGTTTTATTCTGCTATAGAAAATAGGGTAAAATAGGCAGGCAGGAGAGCTGGCCCTGGGGTCATAAGAGCTCACCTGTGGCAGTACTCAGGAGACTCAGCCCTGCCCCTCACCAGAGCAACACAGAGGAGCTGGCCATGGATGTGATGTTATAGGTGAGCAGGCCTTGGCTCTCATGCCTTCTGTGCTGTGGCAGTGGTACAGATGAGGGAGAGATGCTCTCCTCCCCTAACCTCATCGCTTGCTACTCATGGCGGTTGGGAGAGTTGGCCCATGAGGGTGGGAAAACTGGCCCTATCCCTCACCAGCTGTAACACTCTAGAGAGTGGACCAGGCACCCACCCTGACTGCAGGGAGTGGGGTAGAAGTGTGTGTGTGTCAGGGGTGAGAGGCTTGCCAGTCAGGCTGACCAGCTCAGATTCTTCTCTGGCCTAAATCCAGGGCTTTGAATTGGCCTACCCCAGAGCCTACCCCATAGATGAACTACTGAAGTACATGGAGGGTCTGGTCCTACAGATCCAAAATTACAGGATCTCCATGACACAGGGTGACAACAGGCTATCCAACAGGAGTCCCAGTGAGGTTCCAGTTTTAATAGAGTAACAGAAGCCAGAGGCCTCATACCAGACCAACAAGTCATTGCAATGAACATTTGCAAATGAAGAAGTGTGGACTGAAGGGACACACTGTGACACACTACAGTTTCCACAATGAGATGTTTTTTCTCTGTTGTGGGGGGAGATCGCAAGGGTGAAGGGTGGGTACAATGGGAGGGAGAGGTGAGTGGGATTGGGGTGCATGATGTAAAATTCACAAGGAACAAATGAAAAGTTTTTATAAAAAGATAATAAATGACTCCTGGTTAAAATTTTCAATAAGAAAATATTTAAAACTAATTATAAAAGAACACACACACACAATTCTTGTAGCTGTACTGCCAAACCATAACCCAGGAGTAATAAGCCTGTGCCTATTCACAAAAGGGAACATGCAAAATTTCTGTCCGGGATTATGGGTGACAGCAACAAGTTGTGGCATTTGAAGTCTAGTTAGCTGGGGGTGGGAGTATGGGGCACACATGGATCTTAAAAAAAAAAAAAACTGCCATGTGAAAAGAGGAAAAACAATGAGATTAGTAATACAATATCATCTAATAAATTAAGAATATGTAGGCACTGGGGGAAAGGCTATGTCAGTGAAATGCTGTGCAAACATGAGGAACCAAGTTTGGATCCTCAGCAGCCCTATAAAAGATTTGTATGTGGTGGTGCACACACATAGGCCTGGGAAGGCAAGCCAGGAGGATCCCAGGAGCTTGCTGGACAATCTATCTGAATTTGCAAACTCTAAGTTCAGTGAGAGACCCTACCTCAAAAGATAAGGTTAAACCAGGCATGGCAGACCATGTCTTTAATCTCAGCACCAGGGAGGTAGAAGGAAGTGGATCTCTGAGTTCCAAGCCAACCTAGTGTACACTGAAAGTTCCAGGCCCACAGGCTACACAGCAGTACCCTGATAAAGGAGGAAGAGGAGTGGAGAGGAGAGGAGAGGAGAGGAGAGGAGAGAGGTGAAGACATCATTTTTTATCAGCTCTGTCCCCTTCATGTGTATTCACATACGCACGCACAGAAGTACCTACACACACATACATCACACACATACACCATGATATATGCTTTATAAGAACACAAAAAAACAAAGCACCATATTGAACACATCAGAATGGGTGACCAAGGGAAACAGGAAAGAAAGGGAGCCAAGAATCACAAACAAAACAAAGTGGCCTTGATGCAAGACATACAACACCCATCACCTCAGATACTTCTCGGTTCTGTGGTAGCACATCCTTTCAGTCCCTCTCTCTCTCTCTATTTTTAAATATCTTATTCATTTTATGTATATGAGTACACTGTAGCTGTCTTCAGACACACCAGAAGAGGACATTGGATTCCATTACAGATGGTTGCTGGGATTTGAACTCTGGACCGCTAGAAGAGCAGCCATTGCTCTTAACTGCTGAGCCATCTCTCCATCCCCACAGTCCCTCTCCAGTGCACAGGACTAACGTGTTGCATTTGTTGTTACTACCATGCTGCTTATGAAATCACCAGAACCTACTCATGGTCAAACTAGAACTTAGGCCTAAGTCTCCCTTTCCCTCCCTACTCCCCACACAGAAGCCAGCATCCATCATTCTACTCTGTGCTTCTGAGTTCTGCTTTTTTAGATAGAAGTGAGTTTTTTTATGGTATTTGTCTGCCTTATTTTTCTCAGCATAGTATCTACCAGGTTCATTTATATTATCACAAATGGCAGGATTTCCCACTTTTTAAAGACTGGATGATATTTTATTGTGTACTCAGACTAAATTCTTTAATCCATCCATTCATTCATTAGTGGCCCTCAATGTTTCCACATCTTAGCTATTGTGACTAATTCTGCAGGGAAGATGGTTGTGCAGCTATCTCCAGCAATCACTAGTTCTAGTTCCTTTGAGTATCCAGAAGTGAGGCTTCTGAGTCTCTGCCACTCTAACTTCTAGTTTCTGAGGATGCTCCATGTGTTTCCAAAGTGTTAGACTAATTTACAACGTCTCCAACAGTGTATAATAGTTTCCTCCACATCTTTTTTTTTTTTTTTTTGGTTTTTTCAAGAGAGGGTTACTCTGTATAGCCCTGGCTGTCCTGGAACTCACTCTGTAGACCAGGCTGGCCTTGAACTCAGAAATCCGCCTGCCTCTGCCTCCCAAGTGCTGGGATTAAAGGCGTGCGCCACCACGCCTGGCTTCCTCCACATCTTAACCAACACTTGCTACCATTCATCCTTCTGGTAACAGCCAATCTAACAATAGCTCACTATGGGTGCATTTGCCTGACAATTCCATGTGTTAAGGGTTTTTGTTTGTTTTTATTTATTTTGATTTTTTCAAAGCAGGTTTTCTCTACGTAGCCCTGACTATCCTAGAACTTACTATTTCGACGACACTGGCCTCAAACTCCGCCTCTGCTGACCTCTGCCCGCCTCTGCCTCCTGAGCGCTGGAACTACGGGCATGTGCCACTACAGCCAGCATTGTTTGTTGTAACATGCCTGATACTCAGGATCTCTTCTTGAGAAATGTCTGCTCAGGTTCTTTGCCTGCCTTCTAATAGGATTGGTTTTTTTGTTTTTTTGTTTTTTTGTTTTTTTTTTTTTGCTATTGAGCAGCCTAAATATTCCCTGTATATTTTAGGTATTAGCACCTTAGCTGACAGATGATTTGTAAGTATTTCTTCCATTCTTCAGGTCATCTCTTCACTCTTTCTTTGCTCTGATGAATACTTCATTTGATGAAAACTCTTTTGTGTACATTTCTACTTTCATCATAAGGGATACATAACCAGGTACAAAAAAGCAAGCCCTAAAGGGAAGGACTGACAACTAGACTTTAAATTAAGGATATCATTCATCAAAAGACCCAGTACAGAAGAGGTGGTCAACCCTAACTGTGAAGAAGATAATCTGAAAAACAGACTAATATCTGCAAAACTGACAAAAGATTCATATATAAAGGACTCTGAAAGATCAGTAAAAAGAAACAATCCCACAAGACAGTGCCTCAGACAGAGTAAGGAGCTCTATATAAACTGAACCAGATAATGTATTCTACTTCACTTGAACTAAACTGGGCAGACAGTGGGGTTGAATAGAAATCTTAATTTCATAAGACATATTAAGCAAGTATCACTGACTAAAGTCTCTATTTTAAAGAGAATTCTTAAGAGAAAAATGGGAAAAGTATTCACATCCACAATTTGTCATCTACAAAGAGAAGTGAGTTACTTATGTAACTACTACACACAGTAAAACGCTTTGTTTCCATAAAGATTATGACACAACTGATTTAGACCTTAAATTAGAATATTCCGATTTGAATTGAGAAATGATCTTTTTGTTTAAATGAACAGTGAGTGTGTTCAGTGTGAATAAACGCTCCGTACATCTGGTGACATCATTTCCTCTTTATTTCAGTAACAGTTAGAAATAATACATCTACACAGACTCTAAAAGGAAATTTATACCCCCCAGTCTCACAAGTGCCTGAAAATACAGCGAATGACATATTTCTACAGGATGTCCAAGAATACTGACCAAACCAGCAAATACAGGACAGTGCAATCTCTCTGTCCGTGCTCGTTTCACCTCGTACATGTAAGCATTCTTTAGTATCTGAGAGCAAGCCAAGCTGATACCAGCTGGCTCCTCCTCATTAGCACCTGGGTCCACAGGGGACGAGGGTAGCGCAGAGCACAAGCATCAGAATGTTCTGATTCATAAATACAACATGGTCAGATTCCTCAGGGACTCCACACTGCCCTAGTGGAAGCCCAGATGACTGCATGTGGCATTTAAAGCTCAGGACTCCTCACCTTCCCCAAATCACTTAGAAAATTCCTTGAAGGCCCCGTGGTCTTACTACAGTACCACAGGCCTGGCAAACTCCTGTTTTCTTCTTCTTCCCCCCTAATTTCTCTTCAACTTTCAGGTCTTATATGTAGAGGAGATCCCCTATGCCTGTGGTTCCCATTCTGTGCTCCCCAAATTAGTCTTCACTATGGTGAGATTCTGATCACAGATTGACTTTTTCTCCTACCAAACCAAGCTTCTTCTGTCTCATTCTCTTGTACAAAACCAGAACTCAAAGGACTGTGCTAACTAGCTATCTGTTGAGTTGAGGCAGATAGAAAGTCAGGGGAAGCTAAGAGAACATGGGAAGGAAAAGGAGACTTTTGAGTCAAAAATTCTACAAGTGCTATGAAGGTGTTTCAGATAAGAATGTTAAATAGCAGTGACCCATTCTTACAGTGAAGCATTCCGGGCCTCACTCCTTACCTAGATGAAACCTGAGACTGTCTGGGAATCCAACCAACAAGAAGATAAAACATGTCTTTTGTTTCTTTTTCTGAGATACGTGTGCCTGTTTATTTTTAGATGAAGAATTAGACCTTGGTTGAATATTTGATACTGCATGACAGCACCTTCAAAGTAAACTTTTGTTTACAGTAAAAACTTCTTAAATTCCCACAACCTTCCAAGCTATTGTTTTACCTTACCAGCTGTAATCCTATCCAGCGTACATCAGAAAACACCCTATGATCTCATTTACTAAGAAAGTTCCTTAGCAACCTTTTGAGAAGTAACCTCAGTAGCCATTAAAATCATACATGCTCCACATCCTTGTCAGCAAGAGCTTTCACTGGAGTTGATCGCAGCCACTCTGAAGGGTGTAAGATGGAATCTCAGAGTCTTTCTGATTTGCACTTCCCTGATGACTAAGAACATTGAACATTTCTTTAAGTGTTTCTAGGCCATTAGAGATTCTTCTCATGAGAATTCAGTTTAGCTCTGTATCCCATTTTTTAATTGGGTTATTTGATTTCTTGAGTTCCTGGAATATATTTTGGATGTTAGCCCTCTATCAGTGTAGCGATGGTAAAGATCTTTTTCCATTCTGTAAGCTGCTGTTTTGTCCGTTGACGGTGTCTTTTGTCTTGCAGCTTTTCAGATTCATGATGTCCCATTTATCAACTGTTGATCTTGGAGCATGAGCTGTTGGTGTCCTGTTCAGGAAGTTGTCCCCTGTACCAAAGCATTCAAGACAGTTCCTCACTTTCTCTCCTATTAGATTTACTGTATCTGTTTTTATATTGAGGACTTTGATACATTTGGACTTGCGTTTTATACAGGGTGATAAATGTGGATCTATCTGTATTCTTCTATATGCAGACAGTTGACTAGCACCATTTGTTGAAGATGCTTTCTCTTTTCCTCCATTGCTGGCAGGAGTGCAAACTTGTACAACCATTTTGGAAATCAATTTGGCAGACCCTCAGAAAATTGGGAATAGTTCTACCTCAAAACCTAGCTATACCACTCCTGGGTATATAACCAAAGGATGTTCTACCATACTACAAGGATATTTGCTCAACTATGTTCATAGCAGTTTTATTAATAGCCAGAATCTGGAAACAATCTAGATGTCTCTCAACTGAAGAATGGATAAAGAAAATGTGGCACATTTATGCAGCTACTAAAAACAAGAACATCATGAAATTTGTAGATATGGTGGAACTACCAAATATCCTGAGTGAGGTAACCCAAATCTAGAAAGACACAAATGGTATGTACTCACATATAATGGGGGAGGGGGTTGTGAGGGTAGGGCTGGGAATAGAGGAGAAGGGGCTTCGATCAGGATGTAAAGTGAATGAATGAATGAGTGAATGAGTGAATGAAAACTAATAAACTTCAACTCATAGAAAATAAAAAGAATAAAGTCACATTTTCTATTATAAAGACACATAAGTCTCTTTTTCCTTTTTTTGTTAATTCCCACATTAATCTATGTTAAAATGTCTTCTTCATAAACTCCAACTCTGGATTTCCTGAGTAAATGTCCTGAGGAGAACTTCTCAGAGTGCTACCACCACTAGACTTGCTGCTACTGACAGAATCAATCAATTCTTGAATAAATGAAGTCCCTAACATTTTCCCATGCTGCACACACACACACACACACAAGAGGACAAGTTGGAGTCAATTTTCTCCTTCCACATTGTGGGTCCTGACAGCAAGTGCCTTGACTTAAAAGTTAATGTCTAAGGGGGAAAACACAGGGTCAGTGAGGTGACTCCATAGACAAAGCTGATAGCTATGAAAACCTGAAGAGCTGCTTGATTCCCGGATCCCCCAGTGGAACACATAACCGATCCACGAGTTATCCTCTAGCCAGCAGGCACGATGTGCTGCTGATGGGCTATTAGAAGTCATTTTACTCCATTTCTAATTTCACTATGAACTACTTCTAGCTGAATACTCTATCTCATTCTCAAAAACCTATAAGGAAATGATATAATCTCTTCATTTTGTTTCAGTTGAGTATTTCCTTGACTTTCCTTAATATTTAAGATTTACTTGATTAGTTTTATATTTTGTTGCAACTTTGGGCATTTTAGCTTTCCCTATCAACTGTTATTTTCAACTGAGTTTTAGGCAGAGATCAGAAAGTGTTTGGATTCCTTTTGAAGTCTGTTTTCCATTTAAATTATAACCTATAAGTGAAAGACAGTATTGGTTTTGAACATACATGACTGGAAAGATAAAAACAAAACAATATAGAAACTCAGCCCTCAAGTTCAATAAAAGGCACAATTTTCACATCAAAATTTTAGGTTAATATCACATTTTATAGAAAAATATTTAAAACCAATATAACAGCAAAGAACAAATATGTATGGGATTAATAATAAAGTATGAGTACATATTGTACATACTTCAGATATCCTTAAAAGGCAGGGCCTGAGGCTGGGGAGATAACTCCTGGGGAAGGCCTGGCTGCACAAGTCTGACCACCAGAGTCCAATCCCTGGGACCTACACAGAAAGCCAGACATAGTGGCTTTCTGTGATTCCAGCACTCCTTTGGTGACACAGACGGACACGGAGGTATAGGCAAGATTCCCCAGAAGCTCCCAGGCCAGCCCACTTTGAAATACATAGTGTAGCAGGAGAAACAACAAGAGACCCTGCTTCAAAAAAAAAAAAAAAAAAGAAGAAGAAAAAAGGCAAGAACCAAGTCCCCAAGTTGTCGCCTGACCTCCAAATACACATCATGGCACCCAGACTCACACATTCACACTCACACACATCCATACAAACTTCCTTTAAAGTGAGTTTTACAATACATCAAGCTACAGTATGGTTTAATTTCATGATGTTAATTTAATAGCCATCAGAAATGTTCCCACTTAGGACTTACTAGAAATAAAAGTCTGAACATAGATGGTAGAAATGTGTAATAAACCTAAAAAGATTATAATTGTTCTCAGAAAGTGAAATGAGGCAGACCACCCGTGCAGAAACTGTTTTTACTTACTACATGCTAATTTTTGCTAAGCAGTTTTCTGTAAATGGCGGCTGAGGGAAATGAGGAAGAGCATGGAGTCCCTGCTCTCCTCCGTGGAAGGACTACAAGAGACCTTTTTTAAAAAGCCACACAGCTTATACTAACTTCTTTTATCAGTCCTAGGAAATGACCACAACACAATTCTAGGAGACTGTATTAGAAAGACTGGTGAGATGTGAGGTGTGGTGGCTCATACCTGTAACATCAGCATTCAACTTCTGGACTAGCTTGGACTGCATAGCCACACCCTTCTCATTAAACAAGGTAAGCACACTGGGCTGAATTATTCCCCGTATCAGAAGAGATCTTGGAAAAAAAGACTGGCAACCCAGGAGAAGTTTAGATGTGTGCACTCGTTTTTTTTCTAACCTTTAACTTTGACTTGCCCTACTGCTCCAAGGCAGAGCAATCGCTTGGCATCGTTCAGGCTTCAGTGGGTGTAAGGGCAGAGATCTTCCCCACTTCACAGCTGAATGTACTTTGACTCACAGAGAGAGAGAGAAAAGAGCTGAGCAGTAAATCGCCAAAGATAAAATCAATCTGGAGCAGGCTTTGTATCCACTGCCCCTCTGGAGAGTGAACACTCAGGATCCCATATTAAAGTTAGCTAACATTTTGCCTCTATAATTGGTGGACTGGATAAACAAAGTCCTTGAAGGGTTTGAAAATTAATTTTAAGTGATTTTACTACTTCAAACCCATTCAGGGGTCTGGGGAGATGGCTCAGCAGTTAATAGCAGTTTCTGCTCTTCCAGAAGATCTGGGTTTGACTCCCAGCACCCACACAGTGGCTCACAACTGTCTGTAACTCCAGTTCAGGGATATCCTATATTTTCTCCTAGCCTTCTGGGTACTTCAAGCATGTGGTACACAGACATGCCTGGGCAAAACACCCATAGACATAAAATAAAAATAATAAATCTTAAAAAAAAAAATCCTGTTCAGTAGGACTGGTGATGCCTCTACTTTCAAAATCTGAAAAGGTCTCAGAACTTTTCTGTGCTGGGTATGGAACCCAGGGCCTTGCACACACTAGGCAAGAGCTCTACCACTGGGCTACATCCCCATTTCTTGTTTAATGAGAAGGGTGTGGCTATGCAGTCCAAGCTAGTCCAGAAGTTGAATGCTGATGTTACAGGTATGAGCCACCACACCTCACATCTCACCAGTCTTTCTAATACAGTCTCCTAGAATTGTGTTGTGGTCATTTCCTAGGACTGATAAAAGAAGTTAGTATAAGCTGTGTGGCTTTTTAAAAAAGGTCTCTTGTAGTTCAAGAGACCTAAATATCCAAGAATCAAAGTATAACTGGGTATGGGTGGTGTATACCTTTAACTCCAGCACCAGGAATGGATTTAAAGGTGGGAGATAATGGTGGATGAAACCTGAAACTGGATCTAACTGAGTGTGCTGACATGGGCCTGCTGAGTGGCAAGTCTAGATTTAATCTGGAAGCTCACAGTTAAAAAGATGTCAAAAGTTTGTTAGGTAAAGCATTTGTCAAAAGATGGCCTATTAAAAAAGGAGTTGGAGATGCCTGATATCCTTTGGATTAGTTGATGAAGAAATTTTAATGTTCAGGGAAATAGCAATGCTAGAATGGGTTTGCTGTGAATCTAATCCTCCACAACTCGAAGAACAAGAAGACATGCCCTTCATTAATCCTAAGACACAAAATGGTGAGAGGGGCACCAACACATTTGAAGAGCTTTGTTGGTGTTCTTTTCCTTGTGCCAGACCTTAGGGTCAGAGATGCTGTTGCTCAGTCGGATGAATTAAATGTGATAGGTTTAACTGGGCCTCAAGTAGCAGGGACCAGGTGGCATTGCTGAACTGCCAAAAGTAAAGTGAACGTAGCTATCATGATGGGCAACATAGACAATGTCCATAATGGCATGAACCATAATGGAAGCACACAGTAGTTTTTGTGGTGGCATGACTCGTATGGACCTTTTGGATACTCAGGTGTTTCTAGGTGTGAAATAGATAAATGTCTATTGCATGTTGACTCAAAAAATCAAATCAAATCAAGGCACAGGCAGGGTCAGTGTCTTCTGGAGGCTCTGAGATGGACCCACTTCACACACCTGTCCTAGCTTTAGTTTTCTCGGCTTGTGGCTGCGTCAGTCCAACTTCTGCCTCTGTCATCACACTGTCATTCACTAGTCATCCCACTGAGGGCCCACTCTAATCCAATACGACTTCATCTTAACTACTGGCAAAGGCCCAATGTCCAAGTCAGAACACACTCTGAGTTTTAGTGGAAGTGAGCTGGAAGGGAGATCCTCACTGTAGGCCTCAGTTCACAGAGTCATCCCTGAGCTGGAAGAGATATCCTCACTATAGGCCTCAGTTCACAGAGTCATCCCTGAGCTGGAAGGGAGATCCTCACTGTAGGCCTCAGTTCATAGAGTCATCCCTGAGCTGGAAGGGAGATCCTCACTGTAGGCCTCAGTTCACAGAGTCATCCCTGACCTGGAAGGGAGATCCTCACTGTACGCCCCAGTTCACAGAGTCATCCCTGACCTGGAAGGGAGATCCTCACTGTACGCCCCAGTTCACAGAGTCATCCCAATTCATATAGCTAAAAGGGATCAGCTCATTTAAATTAGGCTCAAATCAAGAAGAGCTAATAAAAAGATTCTGTGAGAATAGGAAGGCCAAGAATACTCTATTTCTTGACCTGGGTGATAGCTACATTTTGATAATTCATTAATTTGTACTAATTAATGAGTTACATAGCAGTTGTTACAAGTTAAACTCTCAAAAAAAAAAAGTTCACCTTTAAACAAAAATGACCAGTTCAATCTTGCCAGCATTTCTGTTTACACTGGTAGAAAAGACTTCTTCTCTTCCTGCAGTCAGGGCCCCAGGAGTAGGTAGTCTACCTTCAGGGAAAAGGGGGGGTGCCTAGAGTCCCTCCTTCTTCACTTCTGTGGTGTCCCTCCCCACCAACACAGTTGGTACAAATGGCCAGAGCCGTGCCTCACCCAATGGCATCCATTCTGTTATTAACTAGGCTAAGAGAGCCCGGTACCCCTGCAGCAGGTTCTGCACGTCTCCTAGGTGTGGGCCGAGGCGGGTCGAATGGTCTCCGGGTGGATGCTGGTCGGGTGGACGCGTTGGACTCTCTACAGTGCTCTGAAGTCCCAAGGGCGGTTTGAGGTCTTGCGGACGCGTCTTCTGACCCCCGCCCCAAAGGGAAGGAAAATCCCCAAATGCTTGTCCACCATTAAAGAGTCGTTCTAAGCAGAAGCAACCATGTAGTCTCGGAGACCTTCTTTCTTCCCCCACTCCCTTAGTTTCATTTCAGCTTCGGGCCAATCCTCCAGGAACCCAGTCCACTGCGGGCAGTGGACCCCAACACACTTCTACATACAAGCTGCTGTTTCTGGGGCAGGGAGAGCAGGAAAGGACCAGGGAAGGTTTTTTTTTTCCTTGTTCCGGTCAACCCTGCTCGCTCTGGTCTGCCCCGCTCGCTCTGGTTGGTCCCACTTGCTCAGTCCCTGCTCTCTCCGGTCCAAGGATTCATTTATTATTATTCATAAGTACACTATAGCTGACTTCAGACGCACCAGAGGAGGGCGTCAGATCTCATTACGGGTGGTTATAAGCCACCATGTGGTTGCTGGGATTTGAACTCGTCACCTTCGGAAGAGCAGTCGGGTGCTCTTACCCGCTGAGCCATCTCACCAGCCCCCAGGGAAGTTTCTTGACCAATATAGGTAGATTTGCATTCTTGGAACCTGACAGATTTTAAAACTTTGTCTTATGGGGTACATTTAGTGGTTTCTCTGGAGATTCTCCTGTCCCTTCTTCTACAACTCCTGTCAGATAAGCAAGGTCTCTCTTTTATCTGGCATTTCCAAACTTACTCTCCATTTCCTACCAAAGTGTACAGACTACATCACCATTGGTCCTGAGGCCTGCTCAACTTTGTAGGTTAAAATACTGGGCAGAACTCTTTGAGAACAGCCCCAGCTTAATAGCCTGCCTAGATTCAGCACACGCTCAGAGCCAAGTGTGTGTGCTCACAGCCTTGATCTGAGAACTGGTTTATTTGGTGTGCATTTTGTGTGTGTGTGTGTGCACACGAGTGTGCGCAGGATGTTGACCCACACAGGTTTGAGACCACTGGTTTTAGGGTAAAGTGGCTGTGCCTGCTTGACTTGAGTACTTTGTTCTTCAATGTCTCTGACATGGCCAATTAACTGAGATGCTTCCAGTTTGTTCTCCATTTTTAGGGAAGGCAGCTAAGAAAGTAACTGCACTCACTGCTTCAGTGTATACTGAGGGTGAGAGTCTTTGAATGGAAATAATATACAAAGCACTAGGATATAAAGGAAGAGGAAAGAGAATGCACTATCTGACTGCTGTTGAAAGTACCACTCACAAAAGGAAAGGAACTCAAAGGGCTCCCAGGGCATAGAACAAGAGGAGGTAATAAGACAAACCTGTTTCCTTCCGTGTGGACAGGTGATGGTCCTGCTGTAAAATATGCTTTTCTTTTAACTAAAATATGCTTTTCTTTTTCTTTCTTTCCCTCTCCCCCTCCCCTTGTTGTCTGTTTGGAGACAGGGTTTCTCAGTGTTGCCCTGGCTATCTGGGAACTCTGTTGACCAGGCTGGCCTCAAACTCAGAGATCTGCTGCCTCTGCCTCCTCAGTGCTGGGATTAAAGGATGTGCTATCACTGCCCGGCTGTAAAGTATGTTTTTCAATCTAGTTCCAACAGCAATAAATGAATATCCCATAGGCCTATGTCTTATTATTTTGAGTTCTCAACTTTAATCAAATCAACAATTTGCCAAGGTTGCTTTAGCAATTGGTACATGTGATGTAAACCAGAATCCCTAGGGCGCATGCGTGTGTGCATATGTGTCATTTCTATGAAACCAAAGATTTAATAAGATTCTAAGGATAAAACAGAGAATGTTTTAAAATATATATATATAATTCCAAACCAAATATTCCTTGACAGTTTAATAAGATGGCCTGTTTACATTCCAAAATCTACAGGCCAACAGTGAGTAATGTCACTTGCCATCAAGGCTAACAAACTAAGTTTGATCCCCAGGACCCACATGGTGAAAGGAGAGAATTTACCCCTTCAGTTCTCAGCTGACCACTATGGGGTGTGCGTGTGTGCGGCACATGTACAGGTGGGAGGTACTCTTGAGCTGTTCTCCCTCCCAAGATGAAGATCCTCCTCAGCAGTGGGCGGTGCACAAGGTCTCTTCCTGCCCATCGATACACAGTGAGGCTTCTCAGTGCAGCTTGTCCATCCAGCCGCCTCTGCACTTGGAATGAAGCTGGACTCTGAGAAGCCCAAGTCAGTGGCTCACATGCTCGTGGCCACTATTCCAAGTGAAGAGCTTAGATTTTCAGTTGCAGGGTGCACCTTTCACTCTGGAAAATGCCTTCAGCCAGACAGAATCTTGCTCTATTGTTTCTCTTCCTGACTCCTGCAGCTTCAAGGGTTTTGTCTACTTTCTTTCCTACTCCTGATTCAACCCTTTAAAAATGGCCTATTTTCTGGCCTAGAATTTCAGACATTCCTCATTTCTTCAAAAACAGAATTTTCATTTGTTCTCACTGTTGTCTCATACTTAGGGTAATTTCCCTAAGGTGAAGAAAAGATGACTTTACTGTTCTCAAATACTTTTCCACTTTTTTCAACTCCAAAACCAAAATGTCCTTAAAATATTTTTAATATAAATCAATACACACTCACTAAAAGACCAAGGTTTTTTTAGTGTTAAAGACTNTTTTTTTTTTTTTTTTTTTTTGGTTTTTCGAGACAGGGTTTCTCTGTGTAGCCCTGGCTGTCCTGGAACTCACTTTGTAGACCAGGCTGGCCTCGAACTCAGAAATCCGCCTGCCTCTGCCTCCCGAGTGCTGGGATTAAAGGCGTGCGCCACCACGCCCGGCTCCTGAATTTGGTTCTTAGCACCCACATCAGGCAGCTCAAAGCCCTTTGTAACTCCAGCTGCGGGAGCTCTCACGTATTCAGGTCTTAGCACAAACCTGCACTCATGTACACACACCCAAACAGACACACATAGACACATAATTTTAAAAAATCTTTTAAGTGTGCAAATATAGATATAAATTATATATTTTAGTAGCTTCATGACATTCAAGAGAACTACTTTTAAGTGTATCATGAGACACTAAAATGTTTAAACTTAAAACCACCATAAGCCATGCCTCTTAAAGATCAAATTTCCCACCTTTCAGTTCTTTGTAAAACAGACAAAATAAGGGATTGATTCCAGAAGTATTTAGAAGTAAAACAGAATACATCTTTAAAATCTAGCTAATGGTGGGTTCTTTCTTAAACCACAGAACCCAGACACTATTGTGGATGCCAACAAGTGCCTGCTGACAGGAGCCCGATATAGGTGTCTCCTGAGAGGCTCTGCCAGTGCCTGACAAATACAAAAGTGGATGCTCACTGCCATCCACTGGATGGAGCACAGGGTCCCCAATGAAGGAGCTAGAGAAAGGACCCAAAGAACTGAAGGGGTTTGCAGCCCCATAGAAGGAACAAAAATATGAACTAACCAGTACCCCCAGAGCTCCCAGGGACTAAAGCACCAACCAAAGAAAACACATGGTGGAACTCATGGCTCTAGCTGCATATGTAGCAGAGGATGGCCTAGTCATCAATGGAAGGAGAAGCCCTTGGTCCTGTGAAGGTTCTATGCCCCAGTATAGGGGACTGCCAGGGACAGAAAGCAGGAGTGAGTGGGTTGGTGAGCAGGGGGAGTGGGGAGGGGATAGGGAGGCTTTGGAGGGGAAACTAGGAAAGGGAATAACATTTGAAATGTAAATAAAGCAAATATCTTTTTAAAAAAGTTAGTTTCCTTGTATAATAAACACACTGTATTATCTTGGTTCCTCATTTACAAAGTGGATAAAATTCAAGTAGCAAAATGGCACAAGTCTTCTGTGGTGGATGGATGATTTCTATGTACTATTGATCAGGAAGAGAGCATGAACAGATGAACTGGTATGATGGTGTCCAGCAAGAGAAATGTGCGAACCACTTTCAGCCCATGGGCTTTCATCAAACGGTCTCATCTAATCCATTTCTTGAATTAGTAGAGACTTTGCACTGTACACTCAAGCTCACAGCTGGTCATATCTATGAAGCAGAAAGAGGAAACATCTTTTCCTTGCTTGAAGCAGACAGACCTCAGGAACACTTTTTCAAAGAGACATCTTGTACTCAAAAGAACAAACATCCAGGATGGCAAAGGACTGGTATATGCCAAGGAACAAAAACTGCCAAGGAGAACTGTAAAGTTAATGTTATTTACAAAAATATCTGAACAAGCATTTGAGGGTTGCCTGTAAGTTTAAAACATGCTCCTTACAAAACTGTATAGCCACCACTCAGCAAGAACTCACGCTAGACCAAGAATCAGATACCATCACTTACCCAGCTGCCACCAACAACACTGCAGACTGTAACACCTGAGCATTTACTGTCTCTGAGCACTCCTTAGCCAACCCTCAAAAGAACTGGTATCACTACCAGTGATAGAGACTCTGAGAAGCTCACCTGCTCATCAATCACAGGGCTCCTAATTGGAGTGTGGAACCTAGACCTAAGCCTGTGTGCCTCGCAAGACAGAAGTTCAGTTATTTACTATACTGTATTACTACATATGCTAAATCAAAGAGAGCAAGTCAGAGGAGCATGTGACTTGGGCTGGAGCAGTCAGAAAAGGCAACAATCAAGGTGAGTCTAAAGGCAGGCAAGACTCTGGCAAGCATAGAGGAGGAAAAAAGGTTCACACTGCACAAGCAGGCAGCAGAGGAAAGCCAAGGCAAGTCTGACAGCTACACCAGTGATGCTAACTGCAAACTGTTACAGAAAACAATGAAAGACAAGTCTTAAGAGGTAAAAATCTAGAAGAGTGAAGGCCTACCAACTAAGAAATGGATACTAAGAAATGTTATCTAGAACTGTCAGACTCAGTTCTAGATAACATAGTATCTTATATGGTTTACAACTTCTAATCCTTTGATATCCAGACTTGCTATCATAAAGATAATTGTTATTAGCACAGTTACCTATGAAATCATCACTCATTCATTCACTTCCTCTAACATTCATAGAGAACCCCTTTTATGCATTAAACCTTGGGTACGAATATGGAATTAAGATTATGGATCCTCAGCACTCGNGCCACCACGCCCGGCTTAAATGGGTTATTTTAGTTATAATTTAGACAGAGAAGAACCTAGTGATATGGCCAAGGTATTTGTAAATGTATTTTAAGTCTGAGTCTCATTTCTGGGAGCATGGGGCTGGGAGAAGAACCAGACCTAACTTCTACACTCCCCTGTCTAGGTCTCTGGCTCATCCCCGAGATGCCCCCACACTTCCTTTCTTTCTCCTAGCCATCTTGCCCACTCCTCCTCACACCTGCTCCCCACTCCTGTCCCTGTCCCTACCACCTCTCCCGCCCAGTTCCCTCCCTCCATCCACCTCCGATGTCTACTTTATTTTTCCTTCTGAGTGAGATTCAAGCATCCTCCCTTGGACCTTCCTTCCTACTTAGCTTATTTGAGCCTATGGATTGTAGCATGGTTATTCTGTATTTGATGGCTAAAAATATTTATAAGTGAGTACATAGCATGCATGTACCTCACTAGGTTACCTCACTCAGGATGATATTTTCTAGTTCCATCCATTTGCCTGCAAATTCATGATGCCCCTGTTTTCAGTGGCAGAATAGTAAGTAGTCCATTGTATAAGAGCCACATTTTATTTATCCAGTCTTCAGTTAAGGGACATCTTGGCTGTTTCCAGTTTCTGGCTATTACAAATAAAGCTACTACAAACAAGTTGAGCAACTGTCCTTGTGGTACAGTAGAGCATCTTTTGGGTATGTGCCCAGGAGTGGTATAGCTGGGTCTTAAGGTAGAGTCACAACTCTAGTCCCCCACAAAAGGAAAGAGACTGGCTGGGGACAGGGAGGCAGCATGGCTGAGTCAGTGGAGATAAAACCATACCACAGATTCAAGGAGCTGAAGACATTCCAAGCAGGGGACAAACCCAGGGAGAGCCAGAGTGCCTTTCTAATATTCCTACAACTCCACAGAAGGAAGGAGAGCTATGAGAGGATTCACTGCACACCTACTCGTCCCATTATCAGCAGACTCTCGCCCTGTGCCCGCCCTCCCTTGGTGGCAGGACACTACCAGATGCACATGCTCATTCCTTCTCTGAAACACTGCATAGGCAGTGAGACCTGCTGGGGTGGGGGTGGCTTCATAGGCCATTTCTTCTTTCCTGTTAAATGAAGATGAGTGTCCTTTCCTGCCTGTTAGACACTGCCATGTGAGTATGTGAGCTGCTGCCTCACAGTCAGGAAAAGAGAAGTTATTCTAGGGCTGTGGAACTTACTGTCCTTAATCTTTCCACAAGAGAAAGAAACTAAGCAGCTTTTAATAGTGAATGTTCTTACAACTGAAGCTCTGACTGTCTAGTGGGGCAATGAAAAGATGGGCAGCTTCAAAGGCCCTGGCAAAGCCTAGGCAAGTGATCTATTCGGTGCCGTTGGCACCAGAGAAATGTCTCAAGTTTAATGAACTTATGCCACTAATGTATTCTCAATTTCACTAAACAACACACAGACACACACACACACAATACACACACACACACACACACACACACACACACACGTCCAATAGGGGGAAATTAATAAATGGAATTAAAATGATATATATTTGTAAAAGAAGTGAATGGCCATAAGCTGGATTATAAGTACAGAAACGCCTTTGGTTAAAAATAATAAAGTAAAAGAGCCATTATCCCTGTAAACGTATGAATCACATTCTAAAATCTAATTTATTACCACCAGGGTAGCACACACCTATAATCCCAGCACTCGAGAGGGCCATGCTTCAAGGCCAACCTGGGCTACATAGTAGAAGGGAGAAAAATGGAAGGGAGATTTAAAAGATGGGGTCAGAAGGAAGAAAAGACAGAGGAGGAGGAAAGAGGCAAGGCGCATGAGGACAGAAGTAATCTAAAGAGTTTAAAGTAAATATAGCATGGGGGAAAGGAAATAAGAAAGGCTCTTCCAGAGGTCCTGAGTTCAAATCCCAGCAACCACATGGTGGCTCACAACCATCTGTAATGAGATCTGATGACCTCTTCTGGGGTGTCTGAAGTCAGCTACAGTGTACTTACATATAGTAAATAAATAAATCTTTTAAAAAATTTATTAAAAAAAAGGCAATACAAACAGGAAAGTAACTACCTGACTATAGCCCATACTGATTTATTGAGCTAATATCTTGTAATAAAAGGGTTATTTTAAGAATTCTGGTTTGGAAGGAACTCCTTCTACATATAGGTAAAGTAAGAATATTGACAAAAGATGGCTCAGTCAATAAAGTACTTGTGATGGAAGCCTAAGGTCATTAGTTCAAATCCCTAGCATCCATGTAAAAATCAGGGCTTAGTAAAGGACTCATAATCTTCAAGTAAGAGAGACATAGCTAGAAGGGTTCCTGGGGCTCACTGGACAGTCAGTGAGCAGCTGCTTCCGTGAGAGAGCCTGTCTCAGAGGAACAAAGGTGGCAGTCCATACGGAAGATGCCTGCTACTGACCTCTGGTCTTATACAAACATTAACACACTCAGGTTTGCAGAGAGAGAGACAGAGATAGAGACAGAGAGAGAGAATTTAGCTTTAGCTTTAAAAACATTGACAAGATGTCAGCCATCTTTTATGCAGGACTCTGGGCTAGGATGCCTAAATAAACTGCCAGGATTGTCTTTTCCAGAGTAGCTCTGTATATTCTGCACTCAATCTGAGGCACATTTTTGTTCTTTACATTCCTCTCAATAAGCTATTTTCTACCATCATCAATTTGGCAAACTCTAATTTACCTCAGTATGTAATAAGTTTAAATCTATCAAAGTTGCTACATTCCAAAGAAGGCAAAAGAAGAAATCTGCAAGACAATGTTTTGTTTGTTTGCTTGAGGCCGAGTCTTACTGTGCAGTAACCCAGGTAGGCTGACTTTGAATTTAGGGGGTCCTCAGTCTCCCTCTGCTGGAACCTCAGCTTTGAGCCACCATTGCTGGCTAGGATTTGCTTATGCTGCTAAGTAAACTACAGTTAAATTGAGGAGAAAGAGAGAAAACAACACCGCAGAGTAGAAGGGCCATCTTCGCTGTGTACTGAAAGTGTGCGGAGCCAGCGGTGGTGAGCAGAGGGCAGGAGGGTAAGACAGGACAGGGCCAGAGGGAAGGACAGAGCACAAACAAGTGACCCAGGTTAGCAAGCGGAGTCTTGTCTGGTTTTTCTCTAGTCAATTGGGACATGCTAGGAACAAATCACACTTTGGGCAGAAGTGTAGAGGGACAGTTATCAGGGAGAGTTATGCATTGTATACAGAAACCTTTTTAAATGTCCACTCTGGAGCTTAGCAGTTCACGTTACATTAACACCCAAAAAGGAAAAATTTTGCACCGTATACCTATTATATATCTAAAAGCTAAAATATTTAAGAATTGTAGGATGAACTAAAGAGTTATATGGATGTTTATGACAGCACTGTTTGTAATAATAGTTAAACCTTGTCAGTAATAAAATGTAAAGACTGCAAAGTGTTTATAATAATGGAAGAATAGTAATTTGTATGATAAAAGCAAGTATCAGTCAAATGGCCAAAAAATACATAAAAATGTTCAACCTTACTAGCTAGCAGAGACATTTAAATTAAACTACACTGAGATTCCATCTTATCCCAGTCAGAATGGCAGTCATTAAGAAAACAGCTGTGGAAAACAAAACAAAACAAAACAAAAAACCCTGCTAGGCAGGGACATAAGCTAATCCAGGGGGAGTATGGAGGTTCCTCAAAACACTAAAAATAGACCTGCAATATGACTCAGACTGACCATTCCTCAGTCGGTATTCCAGAGATAACCTGCACATCAGCATGGACCCCAGCACTGCTCGCTCACAATAGCTGAAGCATGGAACCAACCTGTGTCCTTCAACAGAGGATGGAGAAAGAAACCATGGCACAGTTCTGCAATGCAATTTTTTTCAGCCATAAAGAATGCAGCTATGGCCAGGCATGAAAACAAACACCTTTAATCCCAGTACTTGGGTAGCAAAGGCAGGCAGGTCTCTTGAGATGGAATCCAGCCTGGTCTACAGAGCAGGTGCTAGGCCTACACAGTGATGCTCCAGGCCAAAAAGACAAAACAGAGCAAAGCAACAAGCAGGATGCTCTCTCCATATCACACGTTTGCTCCTTCAGGAAACAGCAAAGGTTAGACTTCATTTCTAGTGAGGTTCTGACTGCTGGTCTGGACCACAGCCCCCTTGCAATGCAGGGACTACCCAAGTTTATCCTGCAGTTAAATGGGGCTTTGAGGGACTCCTAGTGGGTGAGAAAATGAGTTTTAAAAGGAAAGGCTTCCTTTTGTCTTTCTATAGGCAATGAATGATAACCAATCCCTTATGCTTTCATCTTACAACTGGGGTCATAGCAGAAATCTACTAATTAACTATTAGTAGATAAAATTTGGTATTAAGAAACCAAATTAGCTATAGTCAAAAAATGTTTACAAGTTTTTTGTACTCTACAGAAGAAAAACACCAGAATGTGTACATCACAGCTAAAACATACTTGACAATCCTTAGTCCTCCTGACATAGACACTTTTTTCTATTCTATGTTCTTCTAAAGCAAAGTCCAAGTACTTTTTAAAAGAGCTGCGAATATTTTGATCCCTCCCATGAAAGCAGAAGCCTTGTGTACCTTCCTCTACAACCATTTCTGTCAAGAACAGCAGAAGTGATGCCACAGCTATTGAGTATGATGCAAGTACCTACCTTCTGTCCTTAGAACACTGGCTCTCTGAATGGTTCCTCTAGGATGCTCTCTTGGAACTCAGCCCCCACACTGTGGGAGGCCCCAACCACCTGGAAAGACTACATACACCCTAGTCATCAATATTAGCTGATAAACCAGCCTTGAAGTAGCCCCAGCCCAGGTCCATCAGCTGTCATGGAACAGAGATAAGCCATCCCATCTCTCGGGACCTGTCCATATTTCTAACCCATAGGAAGAATCTGTGAGATTACTAAAAAATGGCAACTGTTTATTATCACTAAATTTAATGTATTTTGTTTTACAGCAATAGTAATGAAAATAACAGTGCTAGATGTAACCTATTAAATTGATGCTTCTGGACTCACAAAAGGGCAGTTTAACAAACATTGGTTTAAAAGACATTATATTCTTATTTGGAGCCTGGTACTCAGCACACATAGCTGTCACAGACTCCATATTTTCAGATAGTCAGAGTCTTTCATGGAAATAAATGGAACAGGTGCTGTAAGGTAAAGTGAGCTGGAAGGTGATTTTCCACGTATATATTAGCATTAAAGTGGCTGAGACTCCTGCATTTCAAGGAACCTCTGGCTTCCTAGGGACGGCCCATATTCCTATACAGCTTCCTGCCAAAAAACCTTCTGGTCTGAAGGCTGACCTCTAGCCACTTAAAAGGCAGTCAGCCTTGTCTACAAGCATCAGGCTTTTCTGTTAATTGATAACTTTCGTCTACATGTAAACTCAGATTAACCTGTTAGGGATCAACAAAATCTAGAGAAAGCTCGAAGGATAAACAAGCAAGCCTGGTAGATGCAGAGTGTCTAGCTACCCTCCAACCAGGAAGCATAAGTGCAATGGAGTCACTGGAGGTCCTTTCTTTAAATGTCACTAGTCAAGCTAATAAATAAAGAACTAGCACTGAGGTCAAAAGGAAAATGCATGGCTAGTCTCCCAGGAAGGGCAGCCTGGGAATGGGGGCACTGAGAATAACTCTCCCAGGAAGAGGAAGTTCTTTAAGCAAGGTCCTCCTGAAAGCAGGTCATCTCAGGAAACTGATCTAAAAGAAATCCCCCTTAAAATGAAAGGCTTAATGCAGAAGGCTGTGGCAATGAGGGCTAAAAAAAAAAAAAAAAAAAAAAAAAAAAACCAAAAAAAACTTTGTCAGAATCTAGGTGACTGCAAAGGGAAGAGGGGTCATCCGGGAAACAGAGTGGACTTGGGGTGTGAAGAACATATTCATGTTATACTCTCAGTAAACACAAAAGCACGAACAAATAGTTCTGGGTTTGAGTGGCAGAGACAGACAGACTGGGGTGGGGTTGGGGTGGCCAGGACACACACACACACACACACACACACACACACAATGGGCTGGACAACATGACTGATGAGGAAGGCTGAGTGGGAGTCCACTCCAAAAGCCTAAACTGACACGAACATAGAACATACCTGATTTTTTCAAGGCATGTTAATCCCAACCATGAAAAAATGTTATGTAAGACATCAACTAAATCTGATGTGTGATTTTAGTGTGGACACGCTGTTGCTCAGGGTCCTCTTCAGTAGAGAGCACATGGATCATTAGGTTTGCAGAAACTACTGCTGTAATTAATAAGCTATAATCATCATTTTAAAAAGTTGTTGGCAACAAAAGCAAGAGTATCCTATTGCCATATTTAAGCCAACAGATTCCACTATGAGACACACTTGAAAGAAAGAAACTAGGATCGGAGGACGAAGTTCAAGTAATGCAGTGTTTGACAAGTGTGTCTGAAAGCCCGGTTACAGTATCACACAAGCTCCAGATACTTGGGAACAGAAGATAAGAGCATCAGAAGTTCATTACCCTCAGCAGCACAGTGAGTTCAAGGGCAGCCTAGGCCATATGAGATCCTGACAAGAAAAGAAAAAAAAGGTACATTCCAGGCCAGCCTAGGCTACATAGTGAGACCCAGTACTCAAAAAAAGAAAAAAAAAAGAAGAAAAAGAAAGAAAAGAAGAGAAAAGAAGCTGAAGTGAGAAGGGGAGTCTACAGAAAGATGAAATGACAAATGAAGGACTGAGAAACAAAACCCAAAGCTGGTGAGGACTGGGGACAGGGAAGCTCGTTCACTATTGATAGGCTGGAAATGGTAGAGTCACTAGGAAAATCTGCATGGAGAAGTCTCAAAAAGCCAAAAATAGATCTGTCATATGACCCAGGTATACCAACCAGACCTCGCAACGTGCCCAAAGGACTCAACATCCTACCCCACACTTACTCAGCCATGTTCACTGCTGAGCTACTTATAATAACCAGGAGACAGAAACAACCTAACTGTTCTTCACTGATGAATGCACAATAAAAATGTCACACACACACACACACACACACACACACACACACTGCAATTCTATTTAGCTGTAAAGAAAAACAGAAGGAAGAAATGTTCAGGTAAATAGATAAAACTAGAAAATAGTATACTGAGTGAGCTAACCTAATGGCTGAAAGACAAACGCCACATATTCGCTCTTATTTGTGTATCCTAGCTCTGAGGTTTTACCCAGGAGTGACCAGATACAGGAAAATAAGAAGGGGCCATGGGTGGGAGAAGTAGCTTTAGAGAGGAGGAGAGGAGGACATAAGTGGTATGAAGAGGGAAATGGGGAAAATGGGGGAGAACTTTAACTCCATGAGAGAGTAATACAGAGGAAAAAAGAGGTAGGGAGATAATACTACAGATGTCTAAAAAAGCCATAGGGAAACATATGCTTCATGGTTACTTAGAGATATATATGTATATACATATATATGTAATTTAAATGATGTTATAACACTTGGGGTAATACCCTCCCCCTAAGAGCCACAGACTAACAAAACCCTAGTAGTAATGGGCATGAGTAGTAATGGGCATGAGTAGTAATGGGCATGAGAAATGTCAATTCCAGTTGCTGATCAAGGAGTCCAAAAAGACTCCTTAAACAATATAGACCATTGCTATTGGTCGTCTCCCAGAACATGAAAACAGCAGCCTATTGCTGAAGACATTATACACTTCTAACAACGGACTTGGAAGAATCAGGCTGGAACCAATCTGGAAACATCCTCTCTGTGGACTAGCTCTGATAGTATCTAAAGGTGTTATGCAAGCCATCTAAAGGGGACAGAAAATGTTCTTTCCAATACATCTTTTGATCTTACAACCCTTTAAAGCCAGAGTTGTATGTAAATAAAAGTTCCTATCCTTTGAAAAACAATGTTGCTTACCCCTTTCTCCCTGAAAAAAATACAAGGTTATTTAGTATAGTCTTTACTAGTAAAGCAAATTTGTAAGAAATTGCTGAAGCAATGAAAAAGTGATAAAATCTCAAGGCTCCACTGAATATCCTCAGCTTTGGCTACAATTCTTGATGGGGCTCTTTGGGAAGTGTTTAAAGAGAATCAGGTTCTCTAAAGTTATCTCTCTGCATCCTTTGTTCCTAAAGCAAAAAGAAGATGCAGTGAATCAATACAGATAATTATAGATAAATATGTGATAAGATCTTTCTTCATCCTCAGTGGTAAAGTGTGCATTATAAAATGAATAAAACCCAAAGAGGACAGAGGAGGGCACTGGGTCCCCTGGAACTATAGTTATGAACAATTATAAGCAGTTATGTGGGTGCTGGGAACCAAACCCAGTTCTCCACAAGAACAGGAAATGCTGTTTCCACTAAGACTTATCTCTAGCCCCAATATTATATATTTGAATCATTTGTTTAGAAAACAATAAAGCTTGAACTTTCTCTCTTAAATTTTTACAATTTTTATACATTGAGCAGAGCATTTAAAGGTGGCGCACACCTTTAATCCCAGCACTCGGGAGGCAGAGGCAGGCGGATTTCTGAGTTCAAGGCCAGCCTGGTCTACAGAGTGAGTTCCAGGACAGCCAGGGCTACACAGAGAAACCCTGTCTCGAAAAACCGAAAAAAAAAAAAAAAAAAAAANGACTAGCACCACCCGGTCCCAGACCTGATTAACCACATACACACCACAAAGGAAAAAAGAAAACCACAAAACCACCCAAGAAAGCAATCTAAATATCTAAGTTCTTTTTCCTACTGCACGAGCTGAACCAGTCTTTTGGCCTAATTCTTTTAAGCGAGCACAATAAATGAGAATGTTCCATTTCCCTAGATCTAATTGAAAAAGAAAACAGACATGCAAAGAAAATCCAAATAGAGGATATTTATGATACCAACTTTTTCAGGGTAGGAGTTGGGAAGGATGGCCAAAACTAAATAAAAAGAAACTAAGGGCTTTAGAGCTGACCTATTCAGGACATATCTCTCAGGCTTAAAATAGTCTTGACCTTAGAACTGTCATGAGCAAAGGCAGAACAAATGAAGTCATCGTGTATAAATTATTCTTTCATAGGAACATGCCTAGTGGACACAGAACCAAGTTACCAAGTTACAGAACACTGACGGTGCAGCTGTTCCAGTCTTCCTACAGGTCACACGTTAAGCCTACTAAAATGACCAAAAACACTTTAGGTGATGTCATAGGGCTTCAAGCTTGTGTCCCCCATACTAAGAGTTGAGAGGTGGAGAAAAAACAGCGCTCCCTCCCTGTGACAGGCGTCTGAGCACAGGCATGGCAGCACCAGGAGATACGATGACTGACACCACCCACCCAGCCAGCCTCTGCTCTCCTGGAGCTCACAAATCAAGAGGCAGAAACCAACTACACACCACAGGTGCCTTCGGGCTCCAGTGTCAATAGAACATACAGCCAGGAAACAGATCCCAGTGAGGAGGGGAACGGGCCGCTCACCAGAGAATGTTTCCTTCCCAAGGGAAGAGTGGGAGTGGTACAAAAATCATCAAGACAGACCAGCTGAGTTTGAGAACAGGCTCAGCTATAGTGTATTGCATGGGTTCAACAGAAATTTGTACTGGAGGTTAATATAGAGTTAAAAGGTATGTCCTAAACTATGGCTTAGGTGACCTCATATGTGTAACTACCACCATGTCAAGAAATAGAACATTACCAGAACCCAGAAGCCCTTGTGCCTTCTCAAACCACTCCCTCCCTCCTGACCTCCTAAAACCACCTGCCAGCTTTTGAGCTGTGTATAAACCAAACCACGGAAGACACAAGGTGTTGTCTGGCCGCCTTCACTCAATACCTTATGAAATCCATCCATGCCTTTTGTGTGTAACTAAGGCTCTTTCATTCCCATTGTTACAAGGTACTTCATCATACACTTATTTCTAGTTGTTAACTAGTATGAATGATGGTGTACTAGCACTCTAATATGTGATTTTTGTAGTGAGCATATTTACACATTTCTGCTACCTACATGCCTACAGAGAGAATTGGTAGGCAAGAGAAAATGAGTGTGCTGAAGTTCATTAAATAATGCCAACAGTTTCCCCAAGTAATTTCACTGACATACATTCCTGCTAAAAGCAGACAATATCTGTTCTGTGGTTGGTGGAGGATTATCATAATAGATAAGATAATCTCTCATGGTCTGGAGAACAGCTAAGCGTCTGATGAGGTCCATGGTCCCTTCTCTACCCTCAAACCCTTATGTGCACTCCTCTCCATAAATTCTGTTTCCTGCCCACACTTCCCAAGCTTTACAACTTGTAAGCTATTAGAACAGCAACTGTCATTACAGAGAAAGATCGAGCTATCGTTATGTCTAGGTCCCAGGAGAAAAGCACAGAAGGGTGGTATCTGATTATAAACCACTTTATATCATCTACAAGCCCGAGAACCTCCTAACAGTCACTTTTATGTCACCTACTTTATATTAGTAAGTAAAAGGATTAGAGTAGATTTCCTTTGCCTTAGTAATGAAATAAAAATTAGCAATCAAGTCTTCTATCCTTCTTCACTTTGAATATCCTCATACTAAGTAAACATAAAACTAACAGGAAGTATGAGGAGGGAGAACAAGCTGTGTGAAAAACATTTCCTTCAAAAAAAAACATTTTAATATATATTTGCTGGTGGGACATGTCTGTGTATGCCTACCACAGCATGTGTGGTGTTCACAGGACAGCTTGTGGGAGTTGGTTTTCTCCTTCCAGTGTGTTCTAAGGACCAAATTCAGGTCATCAAGAATGGCAGTAGGTACCCTTACCTGCTGTGACCTCTTTCTGGCTCTCTCTTTTCTTTTGCAGAACTGAAACCATGTCCCTCAAGTGAGTTCACTGTTAGGACAGAGGTTCTGAAGAAGAAGGGCAGGCTAGAGAGGGGGACTTGCCCAAGTAGTCTCTCAGGCTCACTGAAGTGGGCAGTACTGAAGTGGGCAGTACTCAGGCAAGGAAAGGGAGGCCAGATGCCAGGAGACAGTGGGGCTGACAGGCCTCAAGGAGAGTCGACAAAGGCCAGTGCCATAGCAGGCAGGAGCAGGATGGAATACACAGGGTGGAGTGGAATGAAGACAGAAGTGAAGGACTCAAGCACAAGTGTCAAGAAAAGGGACAAACTCCAAGTCAGGTGACAGGCTCTCAGCCTTCAGGTCTAGGGTCAGAACATTAGTTAGCAAAACCCTCAGAGACAACCTCAAATGTATAGAAACCAGAGATGACAGGAGCATAGGAATGGAGAAGCTGGAGATGTTCCCACAGGGATGTGTGCAGCCACAAAGTACAGCTATTAGAAACGGGGCTAAGACCCAGAGTGTGGAGCTAGGGCTCTAACCTCCACCAGCTGAACTGGGAGTGAAGGGAGAGGAGGACAACTTGGAAAGTGTCTGGACGAGAGCAACCCTAGCCAAGGTTCAAGAAGAAGGAACCAAAGAGCCAAGCTGACCACAGCAGGTGCCAGCAGGCTGAGACTAGAAATCTAAAAGCATAGAAACAGTAACTAACCAGTATTACAATGTCACAACCCAGTGACTAGGGGACTACATACATAGGCTTCCAGTTAAGTTCTGGAACAGGACTCCAAAGCTATCTCTTCCAGACTCCTACTCCAAAGAGGGTGTTCCTTGTTACCCCATTCTAACTTTCAGACAACACCCCTCCCCATCCCAGCCTTCTGGGACCACATCACCCAACAGTGTCACCGTGTCACTTAACCTCTGGGTCACCTGTTCCATTAAAGATCTCAGTGCCTCCTGCTTACCTTCTTTACCCCAAGTTCTCCCCAGGCAACTTCAAGATTCACAGGGCCACAGCACTCCCTCACACAGGACCACAGCACTCTCTCACACAGGGCCACACAGCACTCTCTCACACAGGGCCACAGCACTCCCTCACACAGGGCCACAGCACTCCCTCACACAGGGCCACAGCACTCCCTCACAGTTCCCTATTTTTAATTCTGTGGCCTGTAGACCATATCTACCCACACAGGTCCCACTACACAACCACACTCAAGACATCCAATAAAAATGTCTACATGCAATTCACACATACTTATATGTGTATACAGGCATTTGTGTGTATATATTCTCATAGATAAGAACCAGTATGAATAAATGTAACTAGCAATATGTAAATCTCAAGGAATATTCCGTAGGTATTAAGCACCACTCGTGTGCTTGAAGAATATCAATTTATTCAATCCTCAGAGCACTCCTCTGATGTTGGTGATTTTGGCTTTTTGCATCAACTAAAATCTGGGGCACAGAAAGGTTAAGCAATTTGCCAAAATCCCACAAGTATAAAGTGGAAAACTGGGATGTAAAAACAAGTGATGTGTAACCAAAATGTACACCATTTCACTTTGTTACACTCCCCTCAGTGTGCACATAGCATCAGTGTACCAACAGTCCATCTTCTAACCTAACACCTCTGTGTAGCCAGCACCCAGGTGGAAAAGCGATTTAGGCCTGTGCACTCCCCTGACCTGCAGCACACTGCAGGCATTCCTAGCTGACTTCTGCAGTCTTCACTGTCACGTGTGTAATTAACAGGACTGGGCAGTTCCACCTTTTAGGGCATTGTACTTCTTAAGCACATCACTATCTGTTCCCTTTAAATAATGCTGACTGGCCCTTCCTTCATATGTTCTTGTAGTCCCAGTCCTCTCTAATGTCTGTCACTTCTACTAGACCCACCTATCTCTCTTTCCCTCAATCTTCAATCTCAATAGTTAGCTAATAGATATTCTGTAAAGCGCAAAACTCTAGATCTAGATCCAACTAGGCCAAGAAAGCACAAGAGTTGCAAGCCCTTGCAGGAGTTTGTGGGAAGGCATCTCAATGCAAACCTCCCACAACAGCAGGGCTCCAACTTCTTCTATGCCCTTGGCACTGCTTCCTCAGCCCCTCACGCACTCACCAGCACACTAATTAGGGAACATTAAGAATCCTGTCCCTTCAAAAGAGCTCAAGAAAGTGATTCCTTTAGTCCTCAGCCCAGAAGCTGCTCTCCTAAGTTACTCCTGGTTTTCTTATTTGATGAAGCTGTGGGAAGCTTGGAGTCAAGTATGTGACCAGCCCCAGGCAACCCTGACTATCCCTGTGGCATGCATTTCCACACACTGACTGGCTCCTGACTTACTTGATCAGTCCACCTTTGTGCTCTCTTGGCCCTGATGCCCCCTGCCCCTTCCTCTCCCCCCACCCCCCCCTCTAATCTTTACATTGCTTCAAACTGAACCTAGGTTCTGTACTGAGGCTCTCACCCCTCTACTGTTCTCCACATTCTGATAGAAGCGAATCAGGCTGGACTTCCACAGTTTACATTGGTCACCAAAGGTGGATGAGGTTGTCTGTGTGTTGTGCCAACAGCTTTTGGTTGTGCAAGCAAGCTTCTTGAGCAACAGTCCCTACATACTTACCAGGTTATTTCCAATGAACTTAATGAACAACACATAATTCTGTCAGTATCCTTTCAGAAATGTCATGTAGCATTTTTTCCTCAAATTGGCTGTGCTATAAAATCAACATATACCACAAACCACTCAAAACAGTTTAGAACAGGCAACCCAAACACACTTAGTTTGAGGCTAGCCTGGGATATATGAGACCTTTTTAAAGGAAAAAAGAACTTCATATCATTCAATTTAGAGAGAAGTCATTGTGAAAACTTGAGAGGGGGAAAAGGGAAGAGGGGGAGGAAGAAGAGAAGGAAAAGGAGGAAGAGGAGGAAGAGGAGGGGAGGAGGAGGAAGAGGAGAGGAGGAGGAAGAAGAGGAAGAGGAAGAAGAAGAGGAAGGGGTGAAGAAGAAAAGGGGGAGGAAGAAGAGGAAGGGGAAGAAGAAGAGGAAGGGGAGGAAGAAGAGGAGGGGGAGGAGGAGGGGATGCCATAATCCTACCTGAAATTCCAGAGTTTGGAGAAGTATAAGATAGCATCAGTTCAAACCCTGCTTGGGCAAGCTCTAAGACCATCACAGGAATGTTAGTAGGGACAGGAAGTAGAACTTGGGAGAACCAGGCTCTATCCTTTCCCTCTCCCTGATCTTTTTCCTATAATCTGTGTCAGTCAGAAAACTTGTAGTTGCAAGTTAAAAAAAGAAATAACCTTAAATTATCATGTGATAAAGTGGATTTTAATGATGCATGCTACCCTTTCAAACCCTGCTTCTCCTTTTCCTGGGTACTAGGCAAAATTGCACTTTCCAATTTTTGATGATGTGAGGTGTGACTGAAAGCAACGAAACGTGAGTAAACTAACACAGCCCATTCCACAGACCTTTCCCACCACTGGAAAACCTCTCTCCCAAAACCCTCCATACCTTTCCCCATTCTGTGGAGTCTGTCCATGAAGTGACCTTGAGACCCACATATTGAAGTTGAACAACTGATAAAAGGGACCTTTATTCCTGAAGCTACTTTAAAAAGAGGACCCCATGAATCAAGAACATCTATTTTAAATTTTAGGGTACTTCTCTCACAGCTGATTCCTTTGTGTTTTGTTTGGTTTATCACAAAACCCAGCCTACCAGGTAAGGAAATTAAAATGCATAAGATTGGATAATTTGTTCCAAATGACAGTTTGCAGATTAGAACACAGCATGCAGTGACCCTGCCACTGGAATGCAAAAGTATCAGACAGTAACTTTGAAACTACTGAGAAAATGAGAAGAAATGACCTGTAATCCTAGATTCTCTTGAGACTAAGAGAGGAAGATCACAAGTTCAAGACTTGCCTGGGCTACACAGTAGGTTCAAGGCCAGCCTGGGCTACACAGTAGGTTCAAGGCCAGCCTGGGCAACTTAGTGAGGCTCTTCTCAAAATAAAAAGGAGGGCTGAGGAGTCAGTGCTCACCAGGGGAGAGCGTGAAGGATGTGGGGAGAGAGACGGGAAGTGGGAGGGGAAGAGAACAACTGAGTATGTTTTAGGAGGGTTAAGGTCCTCCCAAGAAAGAAGAAAGGTCAAACTGGGACACACACTCCTTTAATGTCAAACCCAGATGAAATTTTCCCTTGTTACTATCCAGTCTTCTCTTAGCAAACAGACTAAATGGAAAGTTTCTCTAGCAACACAACATGAAAACTGCTTCAGAGTCATTATAAGGAATAATGGTCATTACTTTTAAAAGTGGAATTAATTCTTAACTGACAAGCACTGGAAGGCCTAAGCCTCAGTACAGGGCAACACTGGCCTCTCGGGCCTACATCCCTCCCTTCTTCCTGTAAGGCAGTCCCATTCCAATGCCTGCTTTCCGAGAATACTGCTGCCAATCATGGAGGCTACCTCCTAAAAGTACTGCTGCCAATCATGGAGACTATCTACCTCCTAAAGGTAGTCATGCCAGGCAGGCTCATTTTGTCTCCTCCTGAGGAATTTTCAATCTGGAATTAAGAGAAAAGAGAGGCGTTCCATTAATAAAGCTATGGAAAACAAGTGAGCCAGCCTCGCTGCCTGTTGAATAACATAAGGCAAGTGTAGAAGGCAGAAGATATCACACCATAGGTTAAGGCCAGCACACCACAGCCTTCCCTTCGTTCAGTTACTTAAGCCAGGCTACAGTGGCACACAAGTTCCTCCTTTGGGCTCACTAGCATTCAGAAAAATCCTGACCAATTTACAGTTGGCACTTTGTATATCTTTAGGCTCTAAACTTGTAAATTTAAACAACCATGGATAGGAAATACATGAAAAAAAATGTACCTGTACTAAACACGTGCAGACTTCTCTTTCTTGTTGTTACTCCCTAGACAAATAATGACTATTTGCACAGTGCTTACACTGTATTAGATGTAAGTCATCTAAGAATGATTTAAAGTGTATGGGGGAATACACACACAAGGGCCTTGAACATTCCCAGACCTGCTATCTAAGGTATTGGATCCAATGCCCTCTCATAATGATAGATGACTATGATCTGGAAACAATCTCAAAACATGACTAAAAATGTTTGTGATATATCTCACAAAGCTCAAAAAAGCCAAGTGAAAAATACAGACACAGCAAAGTATAGCTGTGATATAATGAGAAATGAGTGCGGTCGCTGGCTCACAGCTTTTGTTATATTTGGTTGGCCTTTTGTCCTGTAACAGCTCTGGAGCAGCTCCAGGAAAATTAAAGCAAAGGAGAAAAGTTAGACAAGGTAACAAAGACCTATAATCCCAGCACTTAGGAAGCTGAGGTACGAAGACCTAAACTAAAGACCAGCTGGGATACGAGTGTGTGTCCCAGTTTGATACAAATTAAAAATAAAAATAAAGGTGTAAGAAATGTTTTGTGTTGTTCATAATGAGCCTCTTACAATTACACCTGAATTTTGTTAGTGAGATGACTTATGAAAAGCCCTTAGACAAGGAGCTAGTTGCCTGGGGAACCAAACATGTGATTAAAGGGTTGAAAATTTCAATCTCCTCGAGGAGAGGANTATATGTACAGGTCTTTAAATGAAATATTTTCCAGGAAAATGGAATTGAAGATATTTAAGCTTAGGAATTCTAGGGAGTGGGCTATTTTATTGCTCCTGAGATGTGTTAGCCACAGAACAACAGCAGAGTTTAAACCTCTGAGCCTGAAATGAGATAGGCGTGCCTCCATGTGCCTCAGTGAAGTGACCCATGGGTGCCAGTGCAGAGCACCTGTCTCGAGTGCCTGACCTCATGTGCCTAGCCTCAATCCCTAACATTTTAAAGAAAAGACAAGAGGCGATAACTGTCTTGGTCCATTTCCTACAAACACACAAAGCACCAGGGGGCACCAGGCAGAATGTTAACATGAGGTTTTATCCCAGCTCCTCATTACATGCAGTGTGATTCTAAACACTTCATAGTTTCAGGTTCCTCTCAAATATGGTCAAGCCAAAGGTTCTACTAAGGAATAAATTTCTTATAAAAATGAAATAATCCAATAAAATATAACTAATTTGAGTTGACAAATACTATTTTTAAATAAAATGTAAAGTTTTTCATTAGACTGCACCAAAATGTTTTAAAATTTGACCTAACAAAACTAATTTTTGAAATTAAGATAGATTGGAACATCTAAGAATAAATCCAAGAGGGGGCTAGAGAGATGGTTTAGCAATTAAGAGCACTGACTGCCCTTCCAGAGATCCTGAGTTCAATTCCCAGCCACCACATGGTGGCTCATAACCATCTGTAATGGGATCTGATGCATTCTTCTGGTATGTCTGAAGACAGTGATGGTATACCCACAAACATGAAATAAATAAATCTTTAAAAAGAGCTGAGCGGTGGTGGTGCATGTCTTTAATCCCAGCACTTGGGAGGCAGAGGCAGGTGGATTTCTGAGTTCGAGACCAGCCTGGTCTACAGAGTGAGTTCCAGGACAGCCAGGGCTATATATAGAAACTCTGTCTCGAAAAACAAAAATAAAGAAAAAAAAAAAAAGAATAAATCCAAGAAAAGGACCATAGCTATGAAAAGACATACATGACAGTGTCAGTATTATGAGTTATGCTTTAAAAGAAATCATGGTACAAGAAATAGCTGCAATTTATTGCTAAATTTTAAAGCCAAGACATAAAGTCATGCATAAGTATTTACTCAAATATTAATCTAGGTCTGGTGATACAGCTCAATGGTAGAGTACTTTAAGCCTTCCCAGCACCAAAACAACAACATTAGTTTAATTTACAATGTCTATGTACACATAGAAAAAATAAAAGGTAGTACTGGTATGAATATTATATATAATATACATACACAAATAAAATATAAAAAAGAAAAATCTGTATGTAGAAAAGAAACTGAATTAAAGAAACATCACTCATGAACTCTAATCAGAATTACTTTTGATAAGAATTTATCAATCCCTTCTTAAAGAAAAGGGAGAAGCCACAGATGAGGAGCTAGTGAAAACATTCACACAGTGCCAATTGCAACTGTGACAAAACACTTGAAACAAACAACTCTTCAGGTTGAAGGATTACTTTGGCTTATGGTTTTAAAGGCTGCCATTCATGGCCAGTTGGCACTACCACTCATAGGCTAAGGTGAAGGCAGTGCATGGGTGGTGACAGAGGAAGAGCACATGGGTCACCTCAGGCAGCCGAGAGACAAAAAACGAACAGAGAAGAAAAGGAAGGCCGAGGTCCAATATCTCCTTCAAGGACACACCCTCACCGCCTACCTTCCTCCTAAATGCTTACCTCCTACAGGTCTTATCACTTCTCAAGAGCACCAGACACCACTTACCAAGTCTTTAATAAGTGTGTCTTTAGGGGCAGTTATACAAACTAGAACAGGAACAGGACTTAATAGTAGAGGATGTGTAGCAGCCATTCAAAGCCACCCAACCTGAGCATCTATAATACTGGCTCAATCAGATTTTGCCTTCTGATATAATTCATGAAGCACCAACAATATAGTCTAAACAAAATATTTAACTTAAACCTATTTTAGGTACAACTTCCAGTTTATAAGAAATAGAAGTATGGGACTAAAAAGAGAACTCAGTGGTTAGCAGAACTTGCTGTGCCAACCATGAGGATCCAAATTCAGAACCCACTCTAAGCTGAGAATGGTCTCACACACACATGCTGTAAAGCCTGCTGTGTGGGCAGGGACTGGAGCATTGCTGGGGCTTGCTGGCTGCCAGCCTAACTAAAACAAACAAACAAAAAAAAAAGCATGTTCCAGGTTCAAAGAAAGGCCTTTCGTTAATGGAATGACTCAATGTTCAGAGCAAGTCTGTTCACACACACCCTTGCACACCAGCACACACACACATATACATGTACTGCACACATAAATAATTAGAAAAGCAATTTCTAAAAAAAATAATTACAGAAGGTAGAATAAAAGATGAATGATAACTCAAGGAATGACTGATAGGGTCTCCTTAAAAAGAATAGGTGTATGTTCCAGATTAAAGGAGTAAAGAATCATAAGCAGATGCAATGCAGGACATTTATAAAATTATAGTGGATATTAGTATATGATATAGACAGTAAATACTATTTTGATAAATTAATGAAATATAAATATGCAGATTATATGATGAAAAAATATAATACAAAGCAATATGAATTTATTTTTTTACATTTAAAAAGTAAGGAGAGTTACCATATGATCCAGCATATGGAAACTTATGGGTATAGAGTTCTCTGGGGGAGAACTCAATCTTTGTTGTCAGGATATCAGCAGCTCAGTCTTGTAGCACACACCAAATGCTAATCGGCGGCTGTAGTCCAGTCCTCTCTGCAGGCAGACACCATACACAAACCGGAGGCAGTAGCAATTCAATCCTGAAGAAGCCACAAGACTCACCAACTGGCCCAAGGCCAAGGAGTCGGCAAGAAGCCACAGGAACCTCACAAGAAGTTCTTTGGTGAGTTTCTCTCTGGCTTGACAAGCAGAGCTCAGCAATAGCAACGTATGGCGAACCAATACATGCGTGTAGTTAATGAAGAATAGTGAGGTGGAGCACAGCAAAGCAGTGGGGGGTCACATTTACATTCCTTCATCACGTGTGCTTTCCCATGTCCACTACAGCAAAATATCCCTTCACCTATGTCTGCTTCAGGAAAACATCCTTTTATGTGTCTGCTTTAGCAAACATTCATCTGTGTGCCCCAGCAAAACATCATTTGGCATAACTGACTTTCCAAAGAAACCAGAAGTTTCCACTTCAAAATAGCTGTCTTTTCTTATTGACTTGGAAAAATTCCATACATATTTTGAATACTAATCACTTATTGATATAATAACTCAAATGACTTTGAGTCAGTGGCCCACTTTTCATTCTCCTTTGATGAGATCTNTATTTTTAGGTTAGTTGAATTTTAGCAACTTTCCTTCATCAAAAATGCCTTATGTATGCCGGGCATGGTGGCGCACGCCTTTAATCCCAGCACTCCGGAGGCAGAGGCAGGCGGATTTTTGAGTTCGAGGCCAGCCTGGTCTACAGAGTGAGTTCCAGGACAGCCAAGGCTATACAGAGAAACCCTGTCTCGAGAAAACCAAAAAAAAAAAAAAAAAAAAAAAAAGCCTTATGTAACTTGCTTACTGAGACCTTCCCTCCCTGGAGATATGTGTATATGTATAGACATATATGATATATATGACATATATAATATATATACATGTGTATCATATATATGTGATATATATATCCCAGATTCAATTCCCAGCACCCAAACAGTGGCTAACAACTATAATTCCAGTACCAGGAGATCTAACACCTTCTTCTGGCATCTATAGTCACTGAACACAAATGGTGCAAAGACAGATATCCCGACAAAATATCTACACACAAAAAATAAAAATAAATCTTTTTTTTTTTAAAGAAAAAATATATGTCTTTAAGAAAGGTATAGTTGGGCTATAGAGATGGCTCAGCGATTAAGAACACCGACTGCTCTTCCAGAGGTCCTGAGTTCAATTCCCAGCAACCACATGGTGACTCACAACCATCTGTAATGGGATCTGATGCCCTCTTCAGAAGAGAGCAATATATATAACTCATATATATAAAATAAATCTTTAAAAAAGAAGGGAGGAAGGAAGGAAGGAAGGAAGGGAGGGAGGGAGGGAGGGAGGGAGGGAGGGAGGGAGAGAGAGAGAGAGAGAGAGAAAGAAAGAAAGAAAGAAAGAAAGAAAGAAAGAAAGAAAGAAAGAAAGAAAGAAAGATAGATATAGTTAAGAAAGGGCTGGTAAGATGGCTCAGAAACTAAGATAAATACTGTTCTTGCAAGAACCCAAGTTCAGTTCTTATCACCTATGTCAGGTGGCTCAAAACTACCCGTAACTACAGCTCGCAAGGATCCAATACCTCTGGCTGCCTCTTATACCTGCACCCAGGTGCATACAGACACACACATATACATAATTTTTTAAAAATTGCTCCTGAGACAGGGTCTTATTATGTGTACTGGTTGACCTGTAATTCACTATGTAGACCAAGCTGGCCTTGAACTCACAGAGATATGTCTACCTCTGCCTCTGCATCTAAAATGCCAGGATTAAAGGTGTGCATCACCACTTCCAGCCTAATAAATCTTTAAAAAATAAAGAGAGAGAACAATTCATCTGCCTCTGTGTCTCAGAAGGTAAAAGTACTTGCTGCCAAGCCTAACTACCTAAGCTTGGTCCCTGGGATTGACCTGGTGTAAAAACATCAATAACCACAAGCTGTCCTCTGACCTCCACATGCATTCCATGTGTGCAGAAACACACACACACACACACACACAAAGAAATTTTTTTAAAAATATATTTTTGCTGCCCTACCAGCAGCTGACTGAGACAGAAGCAGAAACTTGTACCTAACCATTGGACAAAGTCAAAGACCCCTATGGTTGAGTTAGAGGAAGGATTGAAGAAGCTAAAGGGGAGAGAGACCCCATAGGAAGACCAGCAGTCTTAACTAACCTGGACCCCAGGGAGCTCCCAGAGACAAAACTACTAATCAGGTGAATACACAGGCCAGTCTGAGGCCCCCCAGCACATATCTAGCAGAAGTTTGCCTGGTCTGGCTTCAGTGGGAGAAGTTGTACTTAATCCTTGAGAGACTTGAGGTTCCAAGGAAGGGAGAGGCCTGGGGGTGGGGAGAAGACACCCTATCAGAGGCAAGGGGAAGGAAGAATGGGATAAGAAACTGTGAAGGGGGATCAAGAGGGGGAGCAACGACTGGAATGTAAATAAATAAGTGTGTGTGTGTATATATATATATGAATCTGTTTAATTTGTTTGTTTGTTTTTGTTTTTGTTTTTTTGAGACAGGGTTTCTCTATGTAGCCCTGGCTGTCCTAGAACTTACCCTGTAGACCAGGCTGGCCTCAAACTCAGAAATCCACCTGCCTCTGCCTCCTAAGTACTGGGATTAAAGGTGTGCACCACCACTGCCTAGCTCTATTTAACTCTTATTATCAATAAAAGGGGGAGATCTGTCTTAGCATGTACAAAGTCCTAGGTTTGATCACCTTCAATGACAGAGGGGAGAAGAATGAAAATAGTCCTTATATGCTATAATAAAACACTTTCAAAGATGTTAAGTAATCTCCCCACAAGGCAAGTGTAGTGGTGTGAATACACTTGGTCCATAGAGTGGCACTATCAGGAGGCATGGCCTTGTTGGAAGAAGTGTGTCACTGTGGGAGTAGGCCTCAAGACCCTTCTCCTAGCTGCCTGGAAGACAGTCTATTCCTGGCTCCCTTTAGATGAAGATGTAGAACTCTCAGCTCCTCTTTGCCATGCCTACCTGGATGCTGTCATACTTCCTGCTGTGATGATAATGGACTGAACCTCTGAACTTGTAAGCCAGCCTCAGTGAAATGCTGTCCTTTATAAGAGTTGCCTTGGTAATAGTGTCTCTTCAAAACAATGGAAGCCCCAGGACAGCAGGTGTTCTTGACTCCTTGCTTTTTCTTTTATCTCTGTATAAGAAGAGTTGCTGGAGACTGAGCCCAGATCCTGCCATAGGTTAGACAATTGCCTTCCATGGAGCTATGTCCTTATCCCTCTCTAATCTCCTAACAGTTGAGAAAATGAAAACTGATTCCTGATGAAGTGGATGTCAGCCATGTCTCTAGCTTCTCCTCCTATACTCTCTTTCAACACCACCTCCCTGGGAGCTGTCATCAACTCCAAACACCTTAAGGTCAGCATGGGAGAGGTTCTGCACTATCCCACTAGCAACGGGAAGGAGCTGAAGCCGCCATGAAGGAGGTGAGCAGAGTGAAAGCAGAGGACCTGGAGGAACATGAAATTATGTTTCCAACCCAGACAGAGTCAAAGGACTGTTGAGCCCCCCACCCGAGGCCTCTGAAGTCACACCAAAGCTCAGGGAAATTTGCAACATCCTTCCTGTATGGGTGGATGGGCAGACTACATTTCATGCCTGTAGCTGAGAGCAGCAACATCAAACTTGTCAAAACAATACTCTAACATGATATTCCACCACTTCCTACCAAACAGAGCAGAACAAAAGTACAACAGGAGGAGACCCAGAAACATTGCTCAACTTGAACATGGCCAAAACTAGAGAAAAAGCTTTACTAATAGCCTGACAGATTAATCACCAGCTCAAGGGTATTTTGGCTTTTTGTTAAAACACGTGTGACACACCCTAACAATTTTGTTAACTTTTTAAGTAAGATGAGATTGATCCAGGGAATGCGAAGAAAAAGTCCTATATGCCCAGCATAGCAGACATGTCATGAGAACAGGACACCGCCCTTGTCCTCAAGCAGCCCATACCCCAGGCAAAGGTCCTGAGCAGCAACTCTAGGCCTTTACAGGGCAAGCCCTGCTGGGGGCTCAAGAGACCTTTCCGTTGGACCTGGAGTAACTCTGGGAGGAGACCTACATGCAAGCCCGGAGGAGGAGCACACAAGGCAGAGAGAGGTCAAAGGGAACTCACAGCTCCAGGGGAGAAGGCTAAGGCAGGCTTCTGTAGCCTGAGCAGGGGGAAGGGAAAGAGTCCTTAGGGATTCCGTCCACTGGTTTCAGACAGCAAAGAGGACAGACTAGAAAAAGGAGAGCTGCTTTTGTAAACAGCTGGGACCGCACAGAAAAACTTCCACAAACACAAGTACTTAGTAGGGCCATAACCATCTTCCTCAGTAAGTGAAGGCCTAACAACATCATGATGATAGAAATTCATGACACTTGATTAAAACTCAAGTGACTGGGGCCAGAAAGATGGTTAAGTGTTAAACACAGGATCTTTCAAAGGATCCAGGTTCAGTTCCTAGCCATCCATATCAGTAACTTACAACACATTAAGTAAATGATCTTTAAAAAAAAGAAGTGACTTAATTCATTTATAGCCTAATGCAACCCTCCTAATGCAGTGGTCCCCAACCCTCCTAATGCTGCAGCCCTTCAATGCAGCTCCTCATGCTGTGGTGACCCAGCCACAAAATTATTTTTGCTGCTACTTCATAACTGTAATTTTGCTACTGTTATGAATCAGAATGTAAATATCTGTGTTTTCCAACGGTCTCAGGTGACCCTTGTGAAAGGGTTGTTTAACCCCCAGCCCATGAGGTGGGGATGAAATGGGCATTAAGAGAGCAACAGTCTAGAAGTTGAGAGCCAAGAATAATGATTTTATGGCCCTGGGTGAGTCTCAAACTTCTTGCACCTTATCTGCAAAAGAGAAAAGGGCATGAGCCCTCTCACAAGGTTGCAGGGATTAAAGGAGATATCATCTATAACACACCTAGTACAAGGCTTACAAAGAAGAGCGCATCCAAGAAACGGCAAGGGTTATTAACAGAAACGGCCTGCACTCTAAGAACGGGTCCCTGCCTCCTTATCTATCTCACTCCACTGAGAAGCCACGGACCTCGGGCCAGACTGAGGCTTACTCCTACCCTAACTTCTGCCCTTTAAGTGTATATGTTGTTTTAACTTTCTGAAATACTCTGTCCTTTAGAGGTTACTCTGAGATTCAGCCTCACATCATGAACCTCTCCCTGGTTCAGTGCTCGATCCCAACGAGCCAATCATGTAAGGCAGAGCCAGTGTCCCAGGCCATTTCAAAGGGATGGAAGTGCCAGAAGGGACCACAGGCCCCATCATAACCTTTATTTGCGTATGAAAAAGGTCAAGGTTGACTCAGGGAAGTTGGTGGAATTCTGATATCTCTGTAAGAATTACAAGTAATGTATGGTGGTAATGAGAGCAAGTATTGTATTTACACACACACACACACACATACACACACACACACAACACACACACATGTTAGTCACTTGATATATACATATTTTAGAGTAAAGCTTGTTGCCTGACCTTAATTTACATGTTTACCTAAATTAAAGCAATTTTCTCTGTGCGTCATCTGATTTTGTTACTCTACCAACTTACTGTTTCCCTCTGAGAGTGGGAAATATTTTTGAAATATTATGATATAGATGCTATAGATGCAAAGCACTTAATGCATATAACAAGAGTTCAAGAAAATATTTTTAAATTCTTCATAGTTAAGCCTGGCAAAAGATTCTATAAAGCTGTCAGAAGACCACAGTGAGCAACTCACCGGCTGCCCTCCAGAGATGGACCCATCACATCACAATAGAGCACAAAGTTAAATCGCACTTTTTCAACCATACCTGCTGAGAGAAACCGCTGGTGACTTCAGGAAAGAAACAAAATCAGGCAACACACCAAGAGGAAACTGCTTTCATTTAACAAATATAAGATGTAATTAATTTTTTTTATAAATTAACATCAGGCAACCCATTTTATTCTAGTACAGATGATATTAATTATTCTGTAGCTAAAAGAGCAGTTTACTTTGGTTGACAAAATGACTAGTTTAGCCAGTCTATGGAGGAAGGGAGTTGGTGTGAAGAAACAAGGAAGAAGACTGTGGAGAGGGAAAAGAAGATAGTGGAAGGTCAGAGGAAAGCAAGAGGAGAAACGGAGTCTCAGAGGAGCACATCTGAGGCTCCTGCGGCATCTCTGACGGTGACACTAACATTTGGTCATAGTGAGTGTGCAGCTGCATAGTCTGTGGTGTGCTGCCCATAGGCTGCACTGTCCTTACTGTAAAAACCAACGTACAGCCAAGGGCGGTGATGCACACCCTTGATTCCAGCACTCAGGAGGCAGAGGCAGGTGAACCTCTGTGAGTTCAAGGACAGCCTGGTCTACATAGTAAGACCCTAACTCAAACAAACAAAACAAAACAAAAACAAAAACAAAAACCAACAATACTCATTAGCATGGATGTATTTTATACCCTGGGGAAAACTCTCTGGGGAACAATAACCAGAGACTCCCACAAAAGCAATCTGAACTTCACAGCCTCCAATCTGGTTAAAACTGGTTCCTTTACATGAACAGGAAATATTTTGCACTTCCACAGCCTGTTTCATTCAATCCTATAATTCAACAACTGTTTATGGAAGGCCTAAGAGAGACAGCAAACACACTGATGAAGAAGGCTGAGAGCAGAGGCACCCAGCAGCAGCAGCCCACTGGGTGTCTGGGAATAGAGCTCTGTCCCTCCTTTCCCCATGCACAAATGTTTCAAGGGGACCTCAAGTCCCAGCTAAGGAAAGGCGAAACAGAGTCAATCTAAACACTGACAAGACAATATTGAAATGTTGGTTGAAACTCACACCGATTAAAAATAAAAGCGTAAGTGTTCAAGTTGAACACAGCATTCATTATCTGTAACCACCCAGGCTATATAACGCCTGGATAAACAAACAGCCAGAGTATTTTCAGTAATACTTAAATAGGTTCATACACTCACCTCCCCAGTGTATTGCCAGATCTTAAACTGCCTTTGGAATTAAGAACTAAATCATACTTGTTGAATTCTACTGTTAAGCATATTTCTGTACCTTGAATATTGTTATCCTATGGAAGGACTCAGAGCCTACCATGGTTTGCCTACAACAGAACCCAAAGAAAGGGGTAGATACTCAAAGAGGTCTAGGAAATACAACTCTAGAACCCTCTGGAAGATCACAAGGGATATTACTAGAGTTATAGACACAGTGTTGTTTTCAAGACAGCGTGGTGTGGGTGTGTGTAGCTTTGACTGCCCTGGAACTCCAGACCAAGTTAGCCTCAAACTCACAGATCCACCTGCCTCTGCTTCCCAAGTGAAGACAGGGGCCACCACCTGGTGATCACAGAAAGGTGGGAAGCTATCTCAGCAGGACCCCAAGTTCCAGGCCACTGTGGGTAACATAGCAAAACACTGGACCAAAGAGAAAAAAGAAAAAAACAGGGAGGAGGAGGGAGGAGAGACTTTGCTGATCCAGCCAATATTCCTCCAACGGATTTGATCATGGAACCCTTTATTCATTAACACCTATTAATAGTCCACAGATTGCTACATAGAACACATATGAAATATATCACAGTGTAAACCATACACGGCTCAATCTGAAATGTATTTAATCACCAGTCTTTCAGCAACTTTGAGGAACTCTTTATTGTATGCTATAGTGATATAAGACTTTCTCCATTGACTGTCTTATTTAAATTCTCAGATATCAAAAATCACTGCATTTTAAAGAATACACATGTGCGCACACACACACACACACACACATACACACACATNTGGACACATTCATACGCCTGCATGCCTACCTGTAGATGCAGAAAGGCCATCCCTATGGTTATCTACTTTGGTTTTGAGGCAGGGTCTCTCACTGAACCCAGAGCTCACTGACTGCCTAGGCCATCAGGGCAGCAGGCTCAGGAGATCTGCCTGTAGTCCCAACACTAGGACTGTGGCCCAGCCAGCTTCCATGTAGGCATTGGGAATCCACACTAGGTTCTCATTGCTGCCTGACAGGCATGATGCTATCATCCACGCTGTCTTCTGGCTCTTCCCAGCTCCTCCCAGCTCCAGGAATTGTTAATGAACTAGAATAGGCTCTTAAGACACTCCTTAATAAAGAAGCAAATTACTTGCAATTTGATCTTGCTAAAGCTTTTCTTCTCTGATATGTATTTTCCAATTTCCAGAGTACATTTATATCTTAATTTTAAAAAACTGAACTAAAGAAAAGCTGTAATTAGCTCTGCTCTATTTACATGATATGCCTAAATATGCCTACCTGTAACTGAGATGTGGTAGCACTAGGGACAACGCACAGATAAAAGTATGGAAGGAACTTCCATTTCTATTCACTGTACTACCGTAATTTGTAATTTGACTCCTCCTCTGTAGATGTTAATATCATCTTTAAGTCTATCTTAAATGATCTATGGACATAAATCACACAGACAAGAGGTATGAATGAGTAAACAGTAAAAGAAAATAATAAAGCCAACAGTTCTTTAGCACCTATTGTGTGCATGCTGTGAGGCTGGCTGCTGTGAGGACGAACACACTGTCTAGGTCCTGACAGGAAAAGGTGGATGGCAGAGTTGGACTGCTGCACAGGAGAGGTTTACAAGACGCCTAATAGGAAGTCTAAGACATCCAGGCCACCACAAAAAGGCCTGTAAGAAGAAAGGTGTCTCACTGAACAAGGACGGCTTTGGAATTTAATATTGGCTAATGAAAAAGAAAACAATGTTAGATTTGGGTAAGAAACGTGTTAAGGGTCCCACATTCAACTTTATTTGTAGTGTCTTGCTTGTTTGTAAGCCTTTTAAGACTTAGTTATATAAGCCATTAAAAGCAGTTTGGCCTAACTGTCTAAACTCTAGCAATCACAGGTTTCTTTAAAGAACCCCAGGAGAAAGAATTCAACTGAGGATAATCAGAACAAGGTTGGATTTTCACTTAGCGCATTGGCAGGGCAGGGCAAGCACTCCAGTGTGCAAAGCTGAACAAGATCGTCTCTTTCCAACAGAAAAAGTACCACTATGATTGCTAGAAATTTAAGACAGTTAAGTAAGTCAACTACGTTGTTCAAATCTGGGGAGGGTCTGCAGTACTCAGTAAACAATTTTTTAAAATTGCAAAATACTTAAAACTTCCCAGTAATGAGGAGTCTATGTTCAAACACTGCAGCCCAGCATACCAGTTTGTTTTACAACGCCTGAGATGTCACTCCAAAATTCCAAATGTAAGTGGGAGGCTGCTGCGGGTGCCTCTGTGAACTTTTATCTTTCCTTCAGAAAACCTTCGCCCTGGAAACTTTCGATAAAAGCTGAGGCAAAAGGCGCCGGGAGAAGCCACGCAAGGAACAACAATACAGAAAACCCTGCAAGTCCCAGTCAGGCTGCCTCCATACAAGATTAACTTCGCCCTGCTGAATCCTTCGAGGGTCAGTAGTCTCCAGTAGTATTTTCTAATTACACAGGCTTCAAATACCACACGTATGCTAACAAACCTGAACTTCAGATAACGCGTGCAGTGAAGCCAAACCTATGTTCCAGGTTACATTTCAATGCCCCCCCCCAAAAAGTGGAAAAGTAAAACTGCTTGTGCAATGAGGGGACACAGGTTGGGATAAGCTAGGCAGGGGGTGAGGTGGGGGGAACTGGTGGCATCCGAGACCCTTCCCAGTGCCGACAACCCTGCCTTTCTACTCTGGGAACCGCCAGAGCAAAGTGCACCCTGGTTTACCATGTCAGGACCGTGCCGGGGATATTCCGGGTCCCCCAGCCACGGGTCTCCCACCCACCCCGCTGGGAGAAAACTGACTCGCCGCGTCTGACCCGGCCCGGGAACGAACGGACACCGCGGATCCCGCGGCGCCGCGTCGTAGTCCCGTTAAGCCTCGGTCCGCGACAGCCCGCAAACGCGGGCGGCTGGCGTCGGTCAACGCCACAGCGGCCGCCTAGAGAGTCCCCGCAACCCCGGGCCCCGCGTTTGTTTCCCCGCCCTCCCAGTGCAACTCACCTTCGAGGCGCCGCTGTCCCGAGGCTGAGGCTCCATGAGCCCGAGCCCGGGCGCGGTCGACCATCGCTGAATAGATCTCGGCGCGGGGCCCGGGACGTCCACGTCCTCGCCGTCGCTGTGGCTAACCGTTCGGTCTTCGGAAGTGTGGATGCTTGGGGCGCAGCCCATCCTGACGGCGGCGGCACCGCGGACACGCTGGCGGGCAGCTGCGATCCGGTCAGCAAACGGCCCGCCCGGCGCCTCGGGGCCGCCGCGGGCGCCGTGTCATCGCGGCCTGAGCCGGCGGGCGGGCGAACGGGCGGGTGGTGGCGGCGGCGAGCGCGGGTCTCGCGTCAGGAAGCGCGGCCGCACCTTTTATCGCGCTGCGGGCGCGGCGGCGGCGGCGGCCGTGGGGAGGGGGCGCTGGGGCGGGAGGCGCGCCGCGGACGCCCCTCCGAACATGCCTTCCTGAGGCGGGAACCGCCGCCGTCTCCCTCACATCGCCGCGCGCGCCGCGGCCGCCGCGCTTCCGGGGAAATGTCGGGGGTGGAGATTTGCGCTCTCGCCACCGGGAGCCGCGAGCCCGCGCCGCGTTTGCACCGCCGCCCTCGCCTTGTCTGACTCTCGAGGAAATGGGCGCTCGCCCGGCGGCGCCGTTCCTCGGCCCCGGCGGACGGCTGGGTGAGCGCCCCTAGTCGGGCTACCGTAAGGGAGCGCCTCGGCGGCAGCACTCCAAACTGGGGACCCGTGCGCTGACGGAGCGAGCGCCTCGGCTCCAGTCGGGCCGCGCCGTCGAAAAGCGCCCCAAGGCGGCTGCGCGAGCCGGGAATTGAGCGTCCGAGACTCCCGCTCCGTGCTCCTGACCGCGTCTTGCGGGCAACTCGCCGCGCCCAGCCCCCAGCGGTGACCTCCAGCGGCTGCTGGCGTCAATGCAAAGCAGCTGGGGCGCCCGCCGCCCGCTCCCTGTACCGCCCGTCCAAGAGCATGCGCGGCCGCGACCGCAGGGGCACCTAGCCAGCCCGTCCGGGGAAAGGAAGGGACTTGCTCAAGGATACAGAGCCATTCTGCTTCAGGGGCTACCGAGTTCGTTCACTGTCAGGTCACTGTGTTTGAGATTTGGAGCTATCGTCCGTTAAGAGATCCGTTAGAAGGACCTCATTCCGAAGCGGTCCGAAGTCCATGGGGACACCACACTCCAGGTCCCAGGCGTTATTACCAGGGATAGCCCTTGCTCCAAGACCTGGCACGTCATGCCTCTGGTTGCACTCAGACCGGTGCGACTGCAACATTTCGAAGTTGGTTAGGGAAAGCCGGTCCTCTTAACCAAAGGACGACTCCAGGTTCGACAGTCCCAAGGATCGGAACCAAGGGAAGAGGTGTGCGCCCGTCCAGCGGGGATCAGAACTGCAGCCCTCAAGTGCTGCCAGATAGCTAGCTGTGACTCCAGATGAGTCTCTTAACCTCTCGGTAGCTGAATCTGGAGGGCGACGCCCCCGGGTGTGCATCTGATACCCAGGGCCAGCCGCTTCGAGGGCCTTCCCGCCCTTCTTTGCTCTCCAGGTCCACCGGGACCCAGGCGGGACCGTAGCTTCCTTTCCTCAGTCCACACCTTTCCTACACGCACCCGGGTGAGACCCTGAGTAGCTGAGACTCCCGCCCGCGGACTGGCTACCGTTAAGACCCGGAGATGTGCTCCGGGCTGAAGTTCCCTGCTGAGACAGACACAGGTGCTTGGTCCCTGTGGCAACTGCAACGTCCTTGAGCATCGATCTTCACCACCAAAGGAGGATACAGGGCGGCTTCCGGAGCGGATAAAGCTGGAGCAACTTTAGAAACTGGTTCTCTTTTCTGGCCATTGGCACGCGGCTCCTTTGTCAAGTTTAAAGCACGCTGTCTATAAAAATATGACTGGCTCCTCCAAGGTGTCTTGAAAAACAGGAAAAGTTTTTTGTAATACCACCCGTTATTCCACCCAGACTGTGGTGTTTTCGACTAGCCGTCTTAGAGGGTAGTTCTTTTTTTCAGCTGGTGGCTGGATCCCTGGAGAAATTGCCTTTAGCCACAGATGCACATACAAGTCTAAGGCTCTTCTCTCCGCCCACCAAAAATCTGGCCTTGACAACTCCACACCGACCTTGCAAGTGAAGCTCCAGGAAGGCCCAGCCCTCTGGGCCCTCCCCTCCGGACTGGCTCTCAGAGGCCCTGCTTTGTCTTGGGGATCCTTGAGCTTGATGTCAATAGCAGGGTGGGGCTGAGGAAAGGAGGCTAGCTAGAAACCAAAGACTGATTCCTACCTTCCCCAATCTCTCTGTGATCCTGAGTTGGATTCTGTCCCCCCCCCCCAAGCCCCCTTTCTCTCTCATTTCGAAACTGATTTCTTGTCCTGCAATTTAGGAACCCACATATTTGGAACCTGAGGCTAAGAAAGACACTCTGGCCATTGAAGCCATCAGTTTACTCCTGGGTCTTGTAAAAGGAGCCCATTTTTCTTATTCTCTGTGACCTTGGCCAGAGTCACAGTGTTGGAGCTGTGGACAGGAATTCATCCCACCACCACCACCCCTCTGACTGGAATCTACCTGTAGGTCTTTAACATAACCTATGAAACCTGTGACTGTGACTATAAAAGGTGGGTCACACTGACAGAAACAACCTAAACCTTTCTGACGGGTGCCACCCATAAGTCCCCCAGAACTTCCTGGACAGGTGAAGAATCCCACCATGAGCTGGAGAGATAGCTCAGTGGTTACAAGCTAGGAGGGTACTTGGAGAAAACTTAAGTTCGATTCCCAGCACCCATGCCAGGTGTCTTACAACCACCTGTAACTCCAGTTCTAGGGGATCTGATTCCCTCTTCTGTCTTACACACAAACACACAGACCTGCATGCAAAATAAATTTTTAAAAGACTCCCACCAGTGCTGGGAGTGGTGGCTTAAACTCATTATTCTAGACTGAGACAGAAGGGTTGCCATGAATGTGTGGCCAGGCAGTCTTTATAGCAAGTCTCTGTCTAAAATTTAAAAAATAAAGAGGCCTACAGAGTTGGCTCAGAGGTTAAAAGCACTTGCAGCTCTTGCAGAGGACCAGGTTTGGTTCCCACTCCTACCCCCTGTGGTGGCTCATAACCATCTGCAACTCCAGCTTTGGGGGATTAGATGCCTTCTTCTGACCTCCAAAGGCACCAGGCATGCATATGGTGCACATACATACATGCAGGCAGAACATTCATACACATTTTTTAAATGAGTCCTGTACAGAGTAGATTCCCTGCCCCAACAGTGCTGGCCAGCGGGAGCCTTACTAGCACAAGCAGAATCTACTAGAATCACCACCCATTCCTGGTGGGCATCGGAACTCTGATCAGAGTGGCTCCAACTTGTAATTGAACATGCATTTCAGTTCTTACTCCCAGAACTCAAGCATAACTTCAGTAACTTCCAATCTCCTTCCTGGTGGCTGCAGTTTACAGATCAGCCTTTCTCAGGAGACTCCACAGTCCTAGGGACTGGGAGAGAGAGGATCTTCTGTTCTTGGGAGGCAGGAGCTACTTTGCTGTCTAAACCCAACCCTGTTTTGTTTTCCTGCTTCCCCCAAAGGTGATCCCACTAGCCAGTTCTGGAGCCTGCCTTCCTTCTCCACCCAGGGGCCAGCCACTTCCAAAGACTACTGCAGCAGAGGTTTCCCTACAGTTCATCTCCTTTCCCCCCACATCAAATTTGGCTGATGAAGGACAGAGCACTCCGACAGCTTGAGATCTGACTCCCAACTTGCCCTTTGCTAGACCTTGGACTGCCAACTTTACCTCTGTGAGCTGATTTTCTCTGCTGCGGATTTAGGATTAACAATATCTGCCTCTCCAAGATTAGATGGGCTGACTGATGTCAAATGCCTGTAATAACCACTGTGTCCTAAAACCTCATCATCCACCTTTCTCCGAGTTCATTCAGCACTTCAGTCCTAGCTACCAGCTGCTAACAAAATAAAACTATAGGAAGAAATGGACTTACCCAAACAAATCTATGGCTTCTACTTTACCAAGTTTCGCCCCCTAACTTATATGAGTTTTTTTTTTAATTAGATCATTTTTGTTTGTTGTTGAGACAGTATCCCTCAAATTATCATTGTTTTCAAATTGTTCGTCCTATGCATTTATATACAAATATAGCCTGAAACAATAGTAAATCATTTGAACCAAGCAGAGTCATATAGTGTACACAGGGGGGAAATAAAAGAAGTCCAACACCATGTCTTTTAATCCTAGCACTTCATATGCAGGCAGAGGCAGGCAGATCTCTGTGAGCTTGAAGCCAGCCAGAGCTACAGAGGGAGCTGCAGATCTAAGGAAAAAGAAAAAAGAAGAGGCCCCCCTTCTCCAAGGATAAGTATTGTTAGAGGTCTGACTGTTTCTAGATGGAACATGCTGTATTTGTATATGTAGCACACACCTATTACAATATTGCAAAGAAGGCTAGAGTGGACATCACCAAAAACTCTTTGTGAGATTAATTTATCTAAAAGTCTGCACCCTACTCTTCTGCTCCATTAGGGGTGAAGAGAAATGAAATCAGAGACCTTCGGCCTTGGCTGCCGCTGAGCGAGGACTAGGAGCCACAGCTGCCACCCGCCTTGGCAGCCCCAGAATCAAAGCCTTTCTGACTCACCCCCTCAGATTCCTCATTGTTTCTTGGTTATCCCCTGGTCTTTTATCGCCTGACTATCCCAGCATTTCTCAGATAAGAGAGGACCAGGTGACCACCTTCAAACAAACCACAAGGATGGAGGAGCGCCCTCTGGGGGCCAGAGTGGAGGAGGAGTAAGACCGCAGTAGAGAACTACTGGTCCTCCAGGGCTCACTCTCCTGTGCTCCTGAGGTTCCCTTTTCAGTTTGGCTTGGTTCTTGTCATTCACCTGAGACCCTGGAGTAACAACTCAATGTGGACTCAATTTCTCAGAGTGGACTTACTGAGTCTCATAGCCTCAGGAGTCTCTGGTTCCCAGAGCTCACCTTTCTGCTTTTCTCTATGATTCCATCAACCCCTTCCTGCAAGGCTAGGAACTCAGCCCTCATTCACCTACCTGATAAAAAGCAACATTCTTCATAACATTGTACGGGGAGGCAGATGCTTAGGGGACCCGGGGCTCACACTAAACACAGGAAGGGAAGCACAATGCCATGGGCCAGAAGCCATCAAAACCCGCCCAGAAGACATTTTCTGTTAGGTCTTAGGAATCCCCATCCTCTGTCTGTCCAGCCCTAGAATCCCACCAGTTCCATCCCAGCTCAGAAGCACCTGACCCAAGTTCTCTTTAATTTGTGTTGTTGCTGTTGCTGCTGCTGTTGTTGTTATTGTTGTTTGAGACAAGACCTCTTGTAGTCCATGCTGGCCTCAAACTGCATATGTAGTCAAGAATGAACTTGTAGTTCTGATCTCCCTGCTTCTACCTCCCATGTGCTGAGATTCCAGGCCCATACCATCATGCCTGATTTCCTTGCCCCAAATTCTTATGGTGTTGTGGGGGTATCTCTATACCTAGACCAGGGTAGTCACAGATACTTTGCAGGGTTTCATGGGCATGTTTCTGAGTTGTTGTTTTTTTCTAGATAATCTAGCAGGGCCCAAACCACTGTGGGGAGTACTACCGTTAAGCTAGTGGGTCTAGGCAAGTGGCTAGAGAGTTGGCTCAGTTGTTAAGAGTGCTAGTTCTTACAAAGGACCCAGGCTTAATTCCTAGTGCACACATGGGACCTCACAACCATCTGTAACTCCAATCCCAGGGACTCTGATGCCTTCTTCTGACTTCTGGCACAACAAGCATGCACATAGGGCACTAAATACATGCCTGCGAAACACTCAAACACATGAAATAAATCTGTATAAATAAAAGAGAAGTAGCAGCCGGGCGTGGTGGTACATGCCTTTAATCCTAGCACTCGGGAGGCAGAGGCAGGCAGATTTCTGAGTTCGAAGCCAGCCTGGTCTACAAAGTGAGTTCCAGGACAGCCAGGGCTATACAGAGAAACCCTGTTTCGAAAAACAAAACAAAAACAAAAGCAAAACAAAACAACAACAACAAAAAGAGAGAAGTAGCTACTATGAGCCTGAAAGCAACATTCCTGCATGACGTCCACTTCAGGCCCTGCCTCCAGTCCCATGATTGGTGGTGTGTGACCTTAAAGTTGTAAGATAAAACAAACCCTTTCTTTACCCAACCTGATTCTGGTCATGGTGCTCATCACAGAAACAGAAACGCAAACTAGGGCAGCCTGATAAAAGTAATGTAAGGGGAATTTCTTTGACTCAGTGTGAGAGATACAGGTGGAGAGGGGCTGGCTTCAGGAATGTGAGGCAGGTCACAGTTATCTACAGTCAGGACACAGGAAGACAGAAGCTCATACTAAGCTCCATTTCTCCCATTTCTCCTCTTCATTCTGTCCACAAATCCATCCCAGGGGATGAAGCCATCCCCTTCAGTGTGTGTGTGTGTGTGTGTGTGTGTGTGTGTGTGTGTGTGTGTGTGTGTACAGCTACATGTACAGATGAGTGTGTACGTGAAAGTCAGAGATCAATGTTGGGTGTCTTCCTCAATCAATCTCCAACATATTTTGTGAGATGGGGCACTCTCACTGAACCTGGAGCTAGCTGATTAGTTACACTAGCTAGGCAGCAAGCCCCAGAAGTCTTCCTGTCTCTATCTCCCCAGCATTACAACCATGGAGAGTGCAGAGGATGAGAAATCGGGTCCTCATGATTGCACAGCAAGCACTTTATCCACTGAGCCATCGCCTTCACCAAATTCTGAGATCTGTCTGTGTAGTCCAAGCTAGGCTGGAACTTTCCTATCTTCTGCATCATCTTCCTGAGTCTTGGGATTATAGGTGTGCATCTTCTTGCTCCCACTGAAAATTCTTAATAGTTATGGTCAAAGGCTCTGGGACTAGGTTGACCATCACCACCACCACCATCATCATCGGTATCATTGTCACCACCATCACCATCATCACCACCCCACTACTAGGATCATAATCATCAGCATCACCACCACCTTTATCATATCACTACCATCATTATCACTATCACCACCACTGCTACCCAACACCCCAGCAGAACAGCAGCACATCATCATCACCATGGTCACCACTAACATCATCACCACTCTCATCAGCAGCAGTCATCCCAGTGCCACAACTCTCACAACAACTTCCTAGGCCCCTTCACACCAGGACAAATAAGTCCACGGGTCTTTTATCAGGACCCCTTTGTTTTGCTCCAATGTCCTCACATGAGCCGAGCTAAACCCTGCTTCCTGTCTTATGACTGAGAAAACACGACATGACATAAGCTCCCATGAACTGAAGTGCACCTTTGAATGACCTCATTCACTGTGTCCTACAGACTAACAGAGTCCTCAGCACTGACCCTCTGCCTGGGGCCACTTCCTTCCCATGGGGAAACTTCCTTACTTGGGAGTAGATCCTCACAGCTCTGAGGCCATAAAGCTTGCCAGGCTGATGAGGCTCACACAGTCTGACCATATCACTGTCCACCACTGTCATCTCCAGGTTCTCACTTAATACCTGACAGCCTTCCTCCCTTCCCTCCTTCCCTTCCCTCCTCCCACCTTCCCTCTCTCTCTCCTTCCTTCTCTCCCTTCCTCCCTCCCCCTCCCTTCTGGTGAGGGTTCACTATGTTTCCCACACTGACCTGGAATCCTTGGGTCCAGTGATGCCTCCATCTCAGCCTCTGAAGTACCTGTGACTACAGACGTGCCCTGTCCCACACAGAGCCGTGTTGCCCTTTGGTAGACACACACCCGGCTCCTCCTTCAGATCCTTCCTCCCATTTCACTGTATTTTGGGTTGTAGTCAATCAAAACCTGGACCCAAAGGGGTGTTAGCAAACCAGAAGTGACAGGTTACTGAGAAGCTGAAAATTCTGACTTCAGGTATGGCTTGATCAGGAACTCCAACAATTGAATACTTGTTAACTCTAGATTGGTTCATGTGCCCATCTTAACCAGTCACTGTGGCCAGGGAAGCAACAAACACTAAAGATTCTACCAAAATAACTTGAGCTGAACTAGAGGTAACTGTGGCTTCTCAGAGGAAAACCAGATACAATTTTAAGAAGAGTGAGGGGGTGTGATTAAAAAAAATGCTGTTTCTCATGTCTTATGTCAGGGCAGGCCTTGTGGATGTTAAGTCTTTCCCTGTCCAAGATGAAGTCCTTTCCTCTTGGGACGCACACTTAGAGCTTGTCCTATGCTAAGGCACTGATTCCTGTCTTGATGTTAGCATAGCTCCCCTCCTCCCCACCACATTCTGCACTCCCAGGAGGCTGGGGCTCTTTAGTTGTCTGTGTTCCCCATGTGGGAGCTGTTGGCAGCATGTAACAGTTTCTCTGTGAGCTATCTATGTGTGTGAAGGGAAGAATCTAGGATCTTCCTAACTAGGCCCTTCCAGGGGTCTGTACTGTCTTTTGATGGTCAGCTTCCTTCCTTAGAAAGCAGCGTGGAATAGCCAGAAGCTGGAAAGAACCCAGATGTCCCTCAACAGAGGAATGGATACAAAAAATTTGGTACATTTACACAATGGAGTACTNGAGAAAGTACCCAAGGAGCGGAAGGGGTCTTCAACCCTCTAGGTGGAAGAATAACATGAACTAACTAGTTCCCCCTGCGCTCATGTCTCTAGCTGTATATATGGAAGAAGATGGCCTAGTTGGCCATCATTGGGAGGAGAGGCCCCTTGGTCATACAGACTCTATATGCCCCAGAACAGGGGAATGCCAGGGCCATTACTTGGGGGGGGGTAGGGGAGCAGGGCGGGGACTCGGGAGGGTAAGGGAAAATTTCTGGATAACATGTGAAATGTAAATGAAGAAAATATCTAATAAAGAGGAAAAAAATGAAAAAAAAAAAAAAAGAAAGCAGCGTGGAGATCATACATTGGCACATGTTCTCAGAGATGTGACAGATTTCCCATGAGACTGGCAGCCAGAGACCCAGGACCTGTAGAAGGGAGAACTGATGAATTAGGAAGGGAACCAGGAGGAAAAGGAGGTTGCTTTAGATTAAGAGGTTTAAAAAGAATGATTCATGATCGTGGTGGCTGTCATTTCAAAAGCACCACATATTTTGGGTTACCAGCATTCTGCTTTGCATTTATCCTTGAGCCGAGTAGCCCACAGTTGCTCTGAGCTATATCATATTGCACTTTCTGCTTCTCAAGCCTCAGTGATGTTTGCCTCCTCAGCTGCCCATAGTTAGCTTATTATTCTAGGATTTTTTTTTTCTTCAGAAATTCTTCTACAGGGTAGATGCATTAGGCTTTGGTGTCAGAAAGATTAGAGCTGGTAACTTCCTTTGGCTATCTGCTGTGTGACTAAGGATTGGTTACTAAATGTCTTTGAGGCCCTGCTCCCTGTTCAATGATGTGAGGGGAGTATTGCCTGCCATCTCACAGAGCACTAGAAAGAACTACACGGAATGTTTCTGTGTATACAGACTCTAGGTTTCGGCTCTAACTATGATGCTATGGTGGATATCCCTCTCCCTGTGGCATGGGAAAGCGTGTGGACAGAGCTGGGAGGGTTGATTGCCCAGATGTAAAACACAGGGCTTCCTGTCCAAGGTAACAATGTGGAAAGTGTGTGTGTGTGTGTGTGTGTGTGTGTGTGTGTGTGTGTGTGTGTGGTGGGAGGGAAGTGGTTGTGAAGGGGGTAGGTACGAGGTGGCCAACCACCTTGGGTTGTCTGGGACTATGGGACTTTCCTGACACGTGAAAGACTTCCAGTGTTAAAACCTGCATGCTGGTTCCTTTGCCACCCTGTGACTGTGCTTTTCCCCTGCTTGGGTCTGTAACCCCGAGGAGCTTCAGTACCCCCAGCCTTCAAGACTGCAACTTACCCAGTACCAGCAATCACCTTACCGCCAGCCTGCTGCAGACCAACAGCCTGGTGTAGGCCACCATAGATGGTCCCAACACATCTCACATGTCCTGAAGTAAGTAGCTTTGCAGAGGGCAGAGGCCTGGTCAACAAGTAGGGGAAGGGCCAGGAAAAAGGGTGTTGCCTCGTGAGTGTGCACAGTACCTGGAACTCATGCTTTTCTTTCTTTCTTTCTTTCTTTCTTTCTTTCTTTCTTTCTTTCTTTCTTTCTTCCTTTCTTCCTTTCTTCCTTTCTTCCTTTCTTCCTTTCTTCCTTTCTCTCTTTCTCTCTCTCTCTTTCTTTCTCTCTTTCCTCTTTCTTTCCTTCTTCCTTTCTTTCCTCCTTCCTTTCTTTCGACAGGCTCTTGATTTGCAGACCAGGCTGGCCTCAAACTAGAGATGGTCCTGCCTTAGCCTCCAGTGCTGAGATCACACATACATATCACCAGGCCCAATGCTTACAGTGATGCTCATTACTGCATTTTTTTTAATTTAAACATTTTCTAATACATAGCAATATAATTTTACTTTGAATCTGGAGAAATATTTCTTCTTCATAACATCTGAGTTGATTATTTTGGAATCTTGGATATAAGGCTGTGTCATCTGCAAGGATGATAAGGTGTCCACAGATATACCCTAGTGGCTCATCCATGTCTCCCTGCATGTCTCAGAACATGAGGACAGTGTGTGATGGCAGCTGGGATGCCTGTTGTGTTGTTTATTTCTGACTCCATTAGGGATGCCCTGAGAGGTTTGGTGTTGTGACCTTTCAGAAGTATACCTGGTGAGCCTCAGCCCTGGGGACTATGTTCATGCTTCTATATTGAAAACCTTGAAGCGGGGGCTGTAGAGATGGCTCAGCAGTTAAGAGCATTGACTGTTCTTCCAAAGGTCCTGAGCTCAAATCCCAGCAACCACATGGTGGATCACAACCATCCATAATGAGATCTGATGCCCTCTTAAGGTGTGTCTGAAGTCAGCTACAGTATATTTATGTATAATCATCAATAAAGCTTTGGGCCAGAGCAAGCAGGGCTGACTGGAGTGAGCAGGGTTGAATGGAGTGAGCAGAGATCCTAAAAATTCAATTCCCAACAACCACATGAAGGCTCACAACCATCTATACAGCTACAGTGTACTCACATACATAAAATAAATAAACAAATCCTTAAAAGGAAGTAAAAAGAGGATGGATGTCTCAGTGTTAGTGTGCTTGCCTAGCATGCAGAAAGCCCTGGGTTCAAACCCCACCACAAGGTGAGCAGGGGGAAAGGGTGGGTTGTGTTAGATCTTACTAAAGGTCTGCATCTGTGCAAATGCTTATCTGTGTAAAGGGAGGAGTGAGACTGGGGAGTGGAGAGTAACAGTAACTATGTCACAGAGTAGTTTTGAGAACAAAGTGAGATAACACTTGGGCATGGTACAAACTTGGCAGGGAGTCTGGTGCCATCAGAAAGCAGGTGTCAGATGAGAAAGATGGCTCAGTGGGTAAAGGCACTGTGGTCAAGCCTGACTACCTGAGTTTGATCTCCAGGTCCCACATGGGAGAGAGAGAGAGAGAGAGAGAGAGAGAGAGAGAGAGAGAGAGAGAGAGACTCCTGTAAGGTGTCCTCTGATCTTCACACAGGTGTTATGGTATGCCCATACTCTCTCTCTCTCTCTCTCTCTCTCTCTCTCTCTCTCTCTCTTCACACACACACACAGACATACACACAGAGACACACACACAGAGGAGGGGGGAGATGTAATTAAGAAAAGAAGGCTAGGCTGGGCGTGGTGGCGCATGCCTTTAATCCCAGCAGTTGGGAGGCAGAGGCAGGTGAATTTCTGCGTTCAAGGCCAGCCTGGTCTACAGAGTGAGTTCCAGGACAGCCAGGGCTACACAGAGAAACCCTGTCTCGAAAAACCAAAAAAAAAAAAAAAAAAAGAAAAAAAAAAAAAAAAAAAAAAAAAAAAAAAAAAAAAAAAAAAAAAAAAAANAAAGAAAAAGAAAAAGAAAAAGAAGGATAGCAGGTGTCACTGCGTCCCTGCTGTCCTAGGTTCATCCTGGGCCATCTTTGATACACAGCTTCTCATCTCTAAGGTAGGAGACCCATTCTTCCTCCTCTCTTCACAGACATCTCTGGTCAGCAGAAATCCCACCCAGGTGGAATGTGGCAGAAGGTCACAGTCTGGGCAGTTGGAAAGCTAGAGGGTTGAGTGTGGACGCTGGGAAAGAGGGGCGGGGGAGGGGGGGAGTCCTGCCTTTCTCTATCTGAGGTGCCATCTTTGTATCTCACAGTGCTTCTAGTACCAGTTTCCTGAGGGCACAGTTCTGAAGTCCCTCCCTCTGAGGGCAGCTGAGGGAGGCACAGGGCTAAGCCAAGGCAGGGGCTGGGTTCAGACAATGAGGGAAGGACTCTCATTATTGACCACAACCGGAGCTGCCTGAGCAGACCTGGGAACATCCCCTGAGTGTCCAGAGATTCCCTCCCATTCTCCTCACTTCTGTTCTGTGTACACCCAAGCAGAATACTGAGAGCTGCATCATGGGACTAACCACATAACTTGTAGGGGCCAAGGCAGGTCACAGTTACCTCCAGTACCAGCTCAAGTTATTTTGGTAGAATCTTTACTGTTTGTCGCTTCCCTGGCCACAGCAATTGGTTAAGATGGGCAGACGAACCAATCCAGAGTGAACAAGTATTCACATGAATTGTTGGAGTTCCTGATCAAGCCATACCTGAAGTCAGAATTTTCAGCTTCTCAGTAACCTGTCACTTCTGGTTTGCTAACACCCCTTTGGGTCCAGGTTTTGATTGACTACAACCCAAAATATCTGTGCTAGAAGGGTGAGTCATGTAATGATATATATGAGTATATATGAATGAAAGAACACTGCAGCCCATTCCAGGAAGAGGTAAGCAAAATTATAAAGACAGTGAAATGGGAGGAAGGATCTGAAGGAGGAGCCGGGTGTGTGTCTACCAAAGGGCAACACGGCTCTGTGTGGGACAGGGCACGTCTGTAGTCACAGGTACTTCAGAGGCTGAGATGGAAGCATCACTGGACCCAAGGATTCCAGGTCAGTGTGGGAAACATAGTGAACCCTCACCAGAAGGGAGGGGGAGGGAGGAAGGGAGAGAAGGAAGGAGAGAGAGAGGGAGGGTGGGAGGAGGGAAGGGAAGGAGGGAAGGGAGGAAGGATGCTGGGTATTAAGTGAGAACCTGGAGATGACAGTGGTGGACAGTGATATGGTCAGACTGTGCGAGCCTCATCAGCCTGGCAAACTCTCTGGCCTCAGAGCTGTGAGGATCTACTCCCAAGTAAGGAAGTTTCCTCATGGGAAGGAAGTGGCCCCGGGCTGGGAGATAGTGCTGAGGACTCTGTTAGTCTGTAGGACACAATGAATGAGGTCATTCAAAGGTGCACTTCAGTTCATGGGAGCTTATGTCATGTCGTGTTTTCTCAGTCATAAGACAGGAAGCAGGGTTTAGCTCGGCTCATGTGAGGACTTTGGAGCAAAGCAAAGGGGTCTCGATAAAAGACCCTTGGACTCCTCATTTGTCCTGGTGTGAAGGGGCCGAGGAAGTTGTTGTGAGAGTTGTGGCACTGGGATGACTGCTGCTGATGAGAGTGGTGATGATGTTAGTGGTGACCATGGTGATGATAATGGGCTGCTGTTCTGCTGGGGTGTTGGGTAGCAGTGGTGGTGATAGTGATGATGGTGGTAGTGATATGATAAAGGTGGTGGATGACAATTATGGTGATAGTAGTGGTAGGGAAACGTTGGTGACAAAGATGTTAGTGGCAGTGATGGTGGTTGTGAACCCTAATTCTATTTTTGTACCCTTCCTATGCCACAAGACACTATGCTAATGTCCTTCCTGGTAACTGTCTTCTTGAGCCTTCATTACACTCCTGTTAGATCCGCAGGTCATGGCCCTTCTTTGACAACAGTTAAGAGCAAGGGGATTGTGCGGTGAGACTGCTGCACACACTGATAACCCATCAGCACTGAGGTGTGTAGGCTCCTGGGACATTGGTTTCCTGATCTTTGGGTGACATCCTTTTCATGCCTTCTCCTCCTTGGCCTTCCCCCCTTTTTAATTGCTCTGTTGGAAATGTCTCCTGTTCTTTCCATTTTCCCAGCCGGCCAGTGGTGATACAGATTCATTACCAGCTAAGGGTATCACTACCATCGTCTGCCAGAGTGGGTTCTGATGGACTGGCTGAGAGTGAAGGAGGCCAGCGGGGGCCCTGGAAACCACTGTGTGCTGGAAGCTCTCTCTCTCTCTGCCACAGAGCCGCTTCGTCCCCTCACTAATGATCCAAGTTTGGACATACAAACTTCACAGGCTAGCTGTCCATTTAGGGTGATTATGGAAGGACAACTATTTTCAGAGAAAATCAAAAGTTCAGTTCCAGGCTGGAGATCATCAAAACTAAAAGCAACAAGTTGCAGTGAAACTGCTTGTCTGAAAGGCAGAACTGTGTTCATAGTTTCCACCTCATCTTGTGGGACCTGGCTCCAAGGCCTCTCAACCCCAGTCCAGTGTATTAGAGGAAGTGAGCTGTGGCGCTGGCTTCCCCCCCTCGCTGTCTCCCCACGTTCCTCCTGGCCTTCGTGGACTCTTCCCACACCCAAGGAGTGAGGGTTGCTTGCTTTCAGCTAAATACTGTCATTCTTGTCCCCATGTCAGGGATTGGTTTAATCGTATGCATGTGACTCAACTCTGGTCAAGGAGATGTGTGGGTTTGCCTAGGAGTGGTATAAAGGGGGTTGTTGTTTGTTGTTGTTTTTTAACACCCTCCTCCTCCTCCCCCTTCTCTTCCTCTTCTTCTTCCTCCTCCTCCTCCACCATCTTCTTCATTTGGTTGTTTGGTTTGGTTTAGTTTGTTTTTTCAAGACAGGGTTTCTCAGTGTAGCCCTGAATGTTTTTGAACTTGCTCTGTAAACCAGGTTTGTCTTAAACTCAGAAATTTACCTGCCTCTTCCTCCAAGTACTGGGATAAAGGCAGGCACAACCACCACCTATAACATTTTTCTAATAAAAAGGAAGAAAGAAAGGAAGGAAGGAAGGAAGGAAGGAAGGAAGGAAGGAAGGAAGGAAGGAAGGAAGGAAGGAAGGAAGGAGGAAGGAAGGAAGTCATTTTCTCAACAACCTGGAGCTATTTCAGAAATCTGACCTGCACGATAGGGGTCTGTCAACACTGGAGGAAGGCCAAGTGGGAAGCTGGGCTGAGCCTATGTCATCCTGCTCTGAATGTCACCAGAGAGCCATGAAATCAACAAACCGTGGAGCCGCCCAGCCTTCGAGCTCCTTGTTGTGGGGTATAACACACATCTGTGGTTCAAACTAATTGTAGCTGGGGCTGTTACCTGTTCCGGGAAAGGTTCTCCTTTAAAATAGATCCACCGTATCCTTACATGTGCCACCTCGTGATTCAGTCTGTTTTCTTTTCCAAAAAGGAAAACAAGGTTCCGCAGGGGGAGAAGATGGCAGGGCCAGGACCTCCGTTCTGCTGCCCGGCTCCTGCTGCAGCCCTCTGCTCAAGCCCCTTTATACAGTGCTGGAGAGAACTGCTGGACAAACCTTGTTTCTAAGAAGTGCTTATTTTCTCACCCACCGACTCCTCCCCAGAGCTACGGGCTAGGATGAGATGGAGCGACCGTGGCTCTCCATCATTTTCAAACTGTAGCCTGCCCTGCCCATATGCCCTTGGGACCCAGCCTGGAAAGGGGGCAGGGCACTGCCTTCCCAGCACATAATTACCGTGCCTGCCAGCCACAGTGCTGCCAGCTGTTCTTGGCCACCCAGCAACTGTGCTCCCAGCTGCAGCTGATGTGGAAGACCAGAAGGGGATGAGTTCAAAAGGCGCCTCTCCCTTTGGAAATGTGGGCAGTCGCCAGTACCCACATGCAGGCAACAGAGGCTATGTGAATCCTGATTTCCTGGCCTACTTTTAGTAGGAAACCAAACCTGTGTACATTCAATTTTTTTCTGGCTCATGCTTGCAACCTTGCAGCGTTTCCTTGTGGCTAAACATCCAAACAGCAGCAGGGTCAGGGGGACTGTGTTGAAATTTGCCCAACCCCAAAGTTAAGCGAGGGGAGACGAGTAAGAAAAGACCCTGTGCCTTGCTGAAGCTCAGCCACAGAGCCAGCCCTAGTGGCAGGCAGGGTCAGTTAGATCATGAGTTAGGTGCTCTTCTAACTATGACTGTTTCCATATGTAAGAGCATGTATAAACATGCCCCTTTTCCTCACAGTGCTTGCTCTTGAACCCTAGAAAACAGGGTCATGTTTGTGAGATTCAAACCAGGAGGCCCCTTCCTTAGTCTCTTAACAAGGCAGATAGTCTGGGATTCCTCGCTGATCTCAGTCAGGGGCTTTGATTCTGTGTCAAACTGAACCCATGTCAGGCTCCTTTAGCAAGAAAAGGAACTTTCCAGAAGGAATTGCAGGATGCCACAGGCTACACGTGATACTGCACAAGTACTTCGGAGGACACTTAACAGTCAGGTGAGGACTTCTGCCCCGCGTGTTTAACAGCGGCCATGGCCTCGACTGAGGCAGATGAGCAGGCCACGGAAGGCCTGTGGCTTTCACTCATCCTCTCCCTCTCACACACTCTGGAGGAGGCAGCCACCCCATCATGAAGACACAAAGACTTGGGTTCAGAAACTGAAGCTTCCTTTCAAGATCAGCAAGTGACCCGGGATTTGCCACTGACGTCCCTAAAGCCAGCGGAGGGCAACTCTGCAGTTCTGTGAGAGGCTCCTAGCTGCACCTAGCTGCAGAATGAACCAAGGTTTTTGCATCCTGCCTTCAAAACATTCATTAAGGGGGTTTTATTAGTTATTAGTGGTTACTCCACGCTGCAGAAGAGGAAACCAGGGCATAAAAAATGCAGGGGTGGATGACAGCAGAGCCCTCTCTTCAAAGATTGGGGTGAGGGGAACAGCTAAGCTATGTGCATCTCCATGCACTTCAGACACCCCCTTATTAAGCTGGACTGTAACTCAAGATCCCCAGCACCAGACAGCAACGTGTAATCTCAGCACTCAGAAGGTGGAATCAGGAGAATCGTGAGTTCAAAGCCATCCCCAGCTACATATTTGAGGCTAGCCTGGGATACATGAGACCCTATCCAGAGGTAGAGGGGAGTGAGGAAGAGGAAGGGAAGGAGGTAGAAGTAGAGAGAGGGAGGGAGGGAGGAAGGAAGAGAGGGCAGTTCTCCCTGGTCTATGCTATTTGCTCTGGGTGCTTCTCCTCTGATGTGTTCCTCCAGTTCAGGGCTATTTGGACCTTCTAGCCAGTTGATAGCAGGGCAGATAGGAAGAGCTGCCCTCCCAGCCTCACTAAATATCAATCTCCCTTCAGCACACACTCCTGACTCAAGCACTTGTTCCCAGGGCAGGCAGCCTTCTCTTCCCCTCCCCCTATATACACACTTATCTACAAACACAAGAACTCTTGAGTTTCCCCAGTGCACCTGGGGCCAGTATTTCCAGGAACAGTGATGCTTTGTTAGAAAGAACAGTCCTTTGGGGCATGATGTAACACCCCTGGGTCTTGTAGGTTCCTTACTGAAGTGGCCCCGAGAGAAGTCCCTAGAGCAGCAGGTCCTATACCCAACTGCTGCCAGCAACACTGTCTGGTATCAGGTCTCCTAGGGCGTGAGGCTTATGCAATCTTTTCTAGGACTTATCTTCCTCTTTCTCTTTGGACTTTATGTTCATCATTTTGTCTTTGAGAGAACTGTGTGTAATTCATATACAAACAAACAAGAAGTAGCTGAATTGTCAGGAAGGAAAAGCCAGAGTTCTTGCCATCTCCTTAAGAACCAGTAACTTTGAAATCATATTACAGCAAAGATTCTGTCCAGTGTTCTATATAACAAGCAGGTTGGGGCAGAAACTGAATCATACTGTTAGTCCCTGGATCTCCTGGGGTGCAGTCCCCAGAGGCAACACTGAAAAATGTTATAGTTTCAAGACTAACACCTTCTCCCCAAACATGCTCAGCTGGCAACATAAAAAGTAAATCTCCAGCACCCAGCACCCAGCACCCAGCACCTAGCACCCAGTACCTGGTACCTAGTATCTGCCCAGGTTTAGTGCTGCTTCTGCATGAGACAGGAACTGTGTGCAGCAGCTTGTGACAGAAACTCTATCTGACAGACAACCGTCAGTCTTATTTTTGTTTACATAAGCAGTAGCATCGGAGGTCTGTAGGAATAATCAGAATGAAGAATCTCAGTGTACCAAAGCCCCAGAGACTGTTACATGTGGCTTTCACTTCAGGGAGCCAAGATTGTGGCCAGCACATGTTCAGTTTAGCCAGAAGGGATGAATGTGACCAAGTCACATTTGCCCAGGAATAAGTAACTTCCCAAGCTTCAGGCCTTTCAATGCTAAAACCAACAAAGCCCCAGGCAAAGTGGAACAAGTTGGTCACCCTAGAGAAGGGCATGGCTCCACTGATCCAGAGCCTCCTCCTAGGGATGTGGGAATTGCAGAGGAGGATACGGGCTCCTAGCTGATGCCCAGCCTCCCTGGGTGTACCACACAGATCTCTCCTTCCAACACCCCAGGGGCCCGGAACCTTTTCCCTTTGTCTCAGCTGCAGTTGCTACAGTCTCCTCTCCTCCCATTCTGTCTTCTTGCTACTCTCATGGGCCACCCTTCCATCTTTCTCCCTCCAGGACATCCCACTGAACGGAGAGTCAAGATTATTCCTGAAGTCAGTCACCAATTGTGGTTTCTGGGCTCTGACCACAGAAAATAAGCAAAGCAAGGGGAACCTGGGGATTGACTCTGCCAGCCAGAGTCAGGGGAAGAGGAATTAGGAAGCTGGTGAAAGCTAGAATCTCCATCAGTCACCCTGCATGTGCCATGGGAGGAAGGGTGTGTCTTAGACGGTCACAGGCTCTGCTGTCCATCTCACACACTTCCTGGTCCTCTCTCTGGCAATGTTAACTGGTGGCCTTGAGTTTTCTTCACCCAGAATCTCCCTGGAGTAGTATAGATTGCTGTTACATCTGTCAACTTTCACTAAGCCGTGCAATCTCACTAACAACCACCAAGGTTCACATCTCATGGCCTGAGTCAGCCAAGGTGGCTGTGGCTGTGTTGGACACATTGCTTTTGTCCTGGGATCCAGGGGGAAATAGCCACTTTCTGAGTCATGCTGGTCTTTAAACCAGATTAGTTTGATAATTCCAAGCATGACTGTGGTGGTTTGAATATGCTTGGCCCATAGGGAGTGATAGTGTTAGGAGGTGTGGCCTAATTGGAGGAAGTGTATCACTGTGGGAGTGGGCTTTGGGGGTCTCCTCCTATGCTCGGACTCTACCCATTTTGGATGAGAGCTTTCTCCTGGCTGTCTGAGGATGACAGTTTTCTGGATGCCTTTGGATCATGATGTAGAACTCTCAGCTCCTTCTCTACCACCATGTCTGCCTGCATGCTGCCATGCTTCCTGCTAGGATGATAAAGAACTGAATCTCTGAAACTGTAAGCCAGCCCCAAATAAACGTTGCCTTTTATGAGATCTGCCTTGGTCATGGTGTCTCTTCACAGCAATAAAACTCACACTAAGACAGTGGCCTTGCACGGATAGACCTGAGCAAATCTTCAGCTTTATCAGAGTCCATGTTCACAAGACTCCGCTGAGTTAACTGGTGATATTATTCTCACTTTAGAGGTGGGGCATTGGAGCTTCAGAGTTCATTTTCTTACCCAAAGATACAAAGGAATATGAAGTGAACTGAAACCCACCTGTGTCAGGTCCAGAGGAAACTCCATTTCCTCAGATTCCAGAAGGCAGAAGGGATGAACAGCTGTGGTGCCTATTAGCATCCAACATGCATATTGGCTCCAAGCTCCTTCAATATCACAATTATCTGGTATACATGTCAAACTCCATGCTAACATCCTGGCTCTTCTCACCTCCTCTCCTACCCTAAACTCTGTTCAGCTCACCAGCGCCCCGCCCCCAGCTACTCATAATCCTGCTACTTTGTCTCTCTTTGTATCTCTCTCATCCTCCTCCTTTTCTCCTCCTCTTCTTCCTCCTCGCCTCCTCTTTTCTTGCTTTCTTCTACATGTTCCTCTGTGTGTGTCTGTCTCATTGTGTGTGTGTGTGTGTGTGTGTGTGTGTGTCTCCCTCCATCTGTTCTGATCCTGCTTCTCTCATGGCCAAGTCTAGTCTGACTCTTTCAGCTGCCTTTGGCTGTTCTATTTGATATGTTTATAAAAAGATAAAGAGATATAAGGTATGTTTTTATGGGGGTATTGTGAGGTATGGGGAAAGGGGGTGCCTCGGTGGGCCCATGCCGAGGCATCCCTTCCCCCTGAGGGACCAGCCACAAGATGATGACTGTATAATATAGACTAGAGTTTATTCAGAGCATGGGGAGAGGAATTAGGAGGGTAGTAGAGGCAGAGAGAGAGAGAGAGAGAGAGAGAGAAGAGAAGTAAAGGCCAGCCATGGTCATTAGCACGTGGAGAGGGGGGAAGGGAAGGGAATGGGGAAGGGGAGAGCTAGAGTAAGAGATGAAGAGAACAAGAGAGGGAGGAGGGGGCAAGTAGCCCCTTTTATAGTGGGCCAGGCCTACCTGACTGTTGCCAGGTAGCTGTGGGGGTGGAGTTTAGACAGAATGCTAACACTATCTACAAAAAGAACCTTCCCTTAACCATACCATAAAGTGGCCATGCCATTAGTTTACGCATCCTGTAGCTCTGCCTGGCTCTGAAACCCTTCCACCCCCACCCCTACCTCCAATCCCAACCCCACCCCCCCACCCCAC